>CM029625.1:25949266-26379266 GCA_017311315.1 Dendrocalamus latiflorus
GTGGATGAGATCAACTGATCTCCCCCTCATCCTCTTTGGTAGCCGCAAGATGGAAATTTGTATTATTTTGTTTGTTTTGCAATTTTCCCGTTGTAAATTTCCTTGTGGTTGTTTCGGTAGGAATTGTGGTGTGTCAACAATGTTTATGCGCCATGTGGACATTCTGAGTTTGTATAAGCATGTGGGAAGCATCTCTCTGAGTTTCTGAGTGTGTTAATTGTGAATTCGTGGCAGTGTGCATTTGTTGAGACTTGAGCTAGGAAATGGAACATGATGCCGCTGTGAACATGATGCCATGACTTGAGATTGTGTTGTTGAGACTGAGCTGGGAAATTCAACATGATGCCACTGTGAACATGATGCCATGACTTGAGACTGTGTTCTGGCTTGCAAATTCCAGTAGACATACTCAGAACATTGCCTTCTATTGAAGTTATGTGCTGCGCCATTACCATGACAGAAGCGTTCCTATTTTCTGTTAGTCTTGTTAGCCTTTTTTTTTCTTCTGAAAGCTGTTTCTAATTTTCTCTCTCTTGGGCGGAGTTCAGGATCAAGAGTAAGAAGACCGGCAAGAACCAGTGATCATAGGCAAACTGTCAAGTGCAACTATGCATAGCAGTGATACTCAGATCAAATCAATAATTCCAGAAATATAACATCAGATTTAGTCAAGCACTCGTACACTGGTAAATTCGAAAGAAGTTTTGCTAGAAATACTCCCCACATTTGCACACCAGTCGACCCACTGCAGGTAAAAAAAATCTTCCATGCTCTGTTTACATTTCATCAGTCCTCTTAAGTAAGCAAAGAGTTGTGGTTCCTAACATAAGCATTACAAGTTCCATCTAGTTTCAGTGATAACCAGCACATACGGCAGACACATTGCCTCAGTGCTCACTTTCATCAAGAGGTTTCTTCGTTAATTGCATAGCCTTCTGTTAAAAAAAAGACAACTTGATCTGTCAGTATTTGTCGACAAAATTGCATATCATGAAACAGACTTTTGCTTAATACGATATATCCATGCTCGTTGGCTTTACATTTCAGATAACTACAACCTGCCAGTGGAACACCATTGCCTCCAAATGTGAATACTTCGAAGCGCAGGTTTTGGTCTTCCTTACTGAAACATTTGAGGAAGACTGAACATTTCAAGGAGACTCACCTGTTCTCTCTAGTAGCACATATACATGTGTACGAGCAATGTCGACAGCCTCCATACATATAAACATGACGAAGAAAGATGCTTTCTAACTGATATTCCTTCATGCCTGGTCTTGCTCGTCTCATGACCTTATAAAGTACAATTCAAGAATCAGATCCATTTTATTGCCTCTCGAAAATAACAAGGAATGCAGTCAGTAGTTGTAACACCTAAAGGCTAGCCTATAGGGAATATTTCTATTTGCTTTATGAACTTTCTCAGCGCTCCAGCGCCGAATCCCCTCCCTAACCTCTCCCCTCTGCCTTGCCGCCGCTGGAGCACGCCGCCACCGGAGGCTTGTGCGGGTGCTAGGAAGGCGGCGGCGGGGTTTTCTCACCTGGATCTGGGCGGCTGCTTCTGGATCTGGGCTCGCCGCGCACGCCTTCGCCGGCCGTCACGCCGAGGCCGTCGAGGCGTTCTCCCGGATGAACGAGTTCGAGTGCCGCCCCTCCGCCTTCGTCTACAACGCCGTCCTCAAGGTCCTCGTCGACAGCGGCGTCATCCTCCTCGGTCTGGCGCTATAGAACCAGATGGGTGGCGCCGGTTGCGCGCCCAACAGGGTCACGTACAATGTGATCATGGGCGGGCTGTGCAAGCGCGGCATGTCGGGGGATGCGCTCAAGATGTTCGACGAAATGCTCAAGAAGAGATCGTGCCCAGTGTGAAGATCTATGCGGTCCTGCTCTCGTCCCTGTGTAAGGCAGGGAATATTGAGGACGCTGGGTGGATGATGCGGTCATTGAAGCAGAAGGGGTGCCCGCCGGACGAGGCAACGAATTGAGTGAGCTGTGCAAGTCACAATCGCAGCCGCACCTGGATTTCCTCACTGGGCGCACTTCGATCCGTGCGTGGGAGATTTCTTCCCTGGATCTGCTCAATGGTGGCGCATAGGCGTCGCTTTGTGGTTTCTTCAGTGGCGGACATTGCAGGGAGCGATTCGTCGTAGAGTTCAAGGGTGGCTATGCCATGGCCTTGAGGCGCGCAGGTCCCCGGTGGGTTGGTGGCGGTCTATTTTGTGAGTGGGTAGTACGTGGGGTGCTGTGGAGGTGCTGGCGAAAGCCTTACCGGTCTCGACAACGATGACGCCTTCGGGCGCCATTTTCCTTCCTGGAGGGTTGTCATGGTGCCCCATAGCCCTCATGTTTACTGATCTCCAGGTGAAAACCTTGCCTCGGTGAGGCGGGCGGCGTCGGCGACTCTCGTCGCCTCCTTGGAGGCGTCGCCTCGGAGATCCTTCTTCACGCACAGTAGACCGAAGGTTAGAGGGCACGGTCGGAAAAGGATAGGGACTTGGTTGAAAACAAGGATGGAGAAGAAGTTATGAAGCTTAGTTTTTCTAGCTTTTTTTATAGTCCTTAAGCTTTATTTCTTGTTGTTTTATGCTCCTCAGGTTTTGAGGATTTGAGCCTAAGAGCTCGTGTATCTGTTGGCTGTATATATCCCTCGTGGATATAGAGACCAGATTTTATATCCTTTATCTAAAAAAAATAGGGAATATTTCTATGAATTGGATGTCTAAGATAGTGGTTCCTAGCCTTATGGGTGTTGTATTTTGCTGATGAGGTGAGTTTGATAGGACTCCCTCCCTCTCTTCTCATTGTTTGGAACCTTGTATAGAACCTTACTATGTGCTCTGCTTCTGTAGTAAGCTGGGGCCTTTACAGTCTCTTTCACCAAAAAGAAAACACTTAAAAGCTAACCCATAGCAACTATTAGACCCATTCTTGGTTGGTCATAAAAAGTTGATTAGATTGCCATGACTTGATTCTAAAGAATTATACACTAGCCCAGTGCAACATCCACAACCAAAATGAGTTAAAAATCATATCCCCACACTTGGGATATCACGCAGGCACAGCCACCAAAAGGATTTGAGTATTTGAGTCCTCATCAATAATCCACAAACAAGATGAGTACCCGAGACCATCCTAAGTACATGCCGGTGCATCTAGTTATCTTTAAGAATATATCATGATGATTCATGCGCTCACGTGGCTGTCATGAATCATGTCCGTAGTTCTGTACAAATTGGCAAAAGAAAAAGAAGGTAAACTGAGATTGACCACATTTCATTGACACGCTACAAGCCTACAATAGTGGTTGCAAGACGAACACCAGAAAAGCTCAATCAACATGGCCAAATATTGGCCAACATCTCGCAGGTTGTGGCTACAAACCAAACAAGCCCAAAATCGAGCAACCATGATATGGTCATGGGAGGGAACTAAACGTACCCTGAATACCAATGAGGATGAAAATAAACTATCAGCATGGCATAGGACTTCAGTAGAACTTTCTATACCTCAATGTGTGCTTCAGAGCTCATACCATTACCATACCGAATGAGGGCAAGCTCCGGCGGTGGAGGCGGCGCTGCCCCCGGTGGATGGATGGGGACGGCGGCGCTAATGGAACTGGGCAACCCGTCGGACCGAAAGGCGCCCACGGACAAAGGCCTGGAGGTGGAGGCGGCGAGGCGGCGCCGGAGGAGGTGGACGCGGCGCCGGAGGAGACGGGCAGAGAGGATTTTGCCCGGGAAGGTTTTCGCAAAAGAGGGCACCCCGCACAGATCTTGGCCGCACGGCTCTGATCGGATGGCCCTCATTCGCCATGTGCATATGTGCGCACATTGGCTCATGTCCACCAGATACGTTCCCTACATCACAAAGATTGATCTTTTTCCTTCATCGCGAGATTACGAATATTTATTTTGATTTAGAAGAAGCATACTTCAGCCTTATACAATTTCAGTTCCTGGTAACTCACAGTTCACAACTGTATATGCAATTAGGACAATTGCATTGACATTCTTGCAAACCACAAATGACTTGATGTAAGAAGGGCATGCACTATTATACAAGGGCCCAGGTGAGGTAACTGATGATTCTATACACAAACTACATGGAGGGAGTAGAGGGACAGTTCTGGACCGCAGTGTCATACCAGTCAAGTGAACCAGGGAAAATACACGGGCTGGGCAATTATCAAAACCAAACCCAGCCAACAGGAAAAAGGGTATGAAAGCGCATGCAGCATTACAAAATCAGGAACAACCTCGACAACCATTCCATCTCAGGTTTCACTACCCATAGCATCACATAGACATGGTCATTGGAAGAATCTTCTGAGCCGTTGGTTGCTGTTTGATCTCCCATGAAGCCTTTTCATCCGACTCTTCAGGGAGAATGAAAGGCATTGAGATCTCCTTGATCATTAGATCACCGCAGAAGGGGCACTCACTTGCTACAGCATCATCCAACTGTGACCTCAGCTGTCAAAATAAGTATGATGGCATCAATCAGCACAAGAACTCAGATTGCATGATACCGGAGTTTAGATATCACCAAACCTTATCAACTGGTGTTGTGTTCATAATAGATTCACCATTCACACTTCCGCCATTGTCTTTTGCTGCTTTCCTGTCCATTAAGCTAAGCCGCTTCTGAAGGTCCAATATTCTCTCAGCCTACAAGAAAATGGACTCATCCATAACTGATTGGTACAAGAGAATGAATTTAAACCTAGTCCATTATCGAATAACGGAACAACCAATTGAACTATTCTAGAGAAACTTACTTGAACTTGGTTACTGCAACGAGTTACATGGGCAATCAAACAATTCGCATGGAAGGTGTGTCCACAGGGAAACACATAAAAGGGGGCCATGTGTCCAACAGACGTATAGCTTCTACCTATCTGGTGTAATCCTCCAACAGTCAATATTTTGCGCCGGCATACCTGTTAGTTAAGGAAAAGGAGTTAGCACCATGACATAAGGAAAAGGAGTTAGCACCATGACATACTGGAGAAAATATAAGTGCATAAAAACCATCTGCATTAAAACGGGAAAGAATTTGGATGCACTTGAGAACACAAGCAATACCAACAAGACGGACATCAACATATATAGTGAGTCATCTTTTCTCTCAAGCTTTGCTAGTCATATGTTTACATACTTGAAATGCAAAGGAACAGAAACTAATGAAATGTCACCAAAAAAATGCAACAGGTATAACACATGAGTCAAGTAAGCAAAATATACAGCACCATTTTGGGTGTCATGAGCACCAGTCTCTTACCCCACATTCCTCCTCACGATCGATTACAGTGTATCTCTGAGCAAGGGCACCAATATCGCTCCTGATGTTGTCTGCCCCTCGCGTAGCATCATCCATCTCCTGCTTTAGTTGCTCAATCTGGCTGTTATAGTCCTTAAGAGATTTGCAGATTTCCTCCTGTCCATAGCATTTTTTCATTGTTATTACCAAGAGAATAGGTATAAAATTGAAACATAGAACAGTAATTGCAAACAAAGAACAGTATGCATCGTGAGACTTCAAGAAAGAAATGAACATCAGATAGATTTTTTTTTTAATAAAGCAGCTCAGACTGCATGAACATTTATATCTTACTTTAAAGTCGTCAATCAATACAAAGTCTGGGAAAAATGGCAAGATATCCTCAATCTTCAGCAAGTTGTTAGTCTCTGATAGGAATTCTATAGCTTTCTTTATATTCTCTCTCTTGACTCCTTTCTCTTGCTTGATGACATGCTTTGCAACCTTAAGCCATAGCTTCTTCCTAAGCTCTTCATCATCTTCAACTTTGTCTGCTTCTGCCTTTGCAAGCTCTAAGTCCACCTAGTAAGGTCCAAATAAAGTAAAAGAATGGGACAACTTCAGGAAATAAGAACTGTTGAACCATCAATATGTAAAGGCACAATGGATGCTTCTCAGATGAAACTTAGCTCAAGTGAGGTTTACCGTCAAAGCAAGTGCCACAGCTTCCTCGTGCATGGACATCATGCTGTAAATACGAACACAAGCACGCATTCTCCTCTCTTGAAGACATAGACGCAGAGCATACTGGGGTTCATAAAAGAATTCAGGGCCATTTGTTTGTCCTTTACCAAACTTGGTGTCCAGAAATTGCAAAAGCTGGGACTCATCCTCCTACAGGTGAATAAACAAGAGTATTAGAAAAACTTGCTACGTAATAAATGAACTGCTAGAAACATGAATGATGATGTGAGTGCAACAGTAATGTTGCTATGATGAATGAACACGATAATTCCATGTTTCCAACAGAAATAAGGCAAGATGTACCTTCTTGGAATACAGTGAGAGTAACAAATTATGCACTCCAGAATCCTGATTGTTCAAATCTTTGACACAAAATTCCAAGTACTTAATGACCTCATGTGTTTCGTTCCTGCAAGAGTCGCTAACATGTTAAATTCATTACATCATCTATGTAACATAAGATTTCTCCCCAAATTCTGTTTAGTCGAGCTTCTCGATCTGTCATTATACCTCGAGAAGTAGAAAGAATAGCAATTCTCATTCTGCCCAAAACCTTGATAGCTGGCATAAATTCGTAAGCCAGGTCGGCTGATACGCTTTAAAAAGATTGTAGTTCTATATATTCCTTTTCTAGTCTTTCTCTTTTGATGTCGCAAAGTTGAAACCAAGAACAGGTGTTTCCGAGCACTTCAATAAAACCCTCTCATAGAAGTATTTTAACAATGTTTACGATTGCGGGTTGCTCCAGAGCTTAAGAAAAAAGGGGGTTAAAACATTTTTAATAGTTTGATTCAAAGTTTTGCAATCTCAGCGTGGGATTTAAGTCCAATGGAGTACGTTATTCAGTTCTGCGGCTTCTGCCTAGAGTAGCTGCGGATTTGAAATTAATATTTCAATATAAGTATATAACTGGTGTTTTTTAATGAAACATTCATAGAGTTCCCTGATGTGATAAAACCTTTAGAGTAAGCCAGTAAGGTTGTTAGAACATGAAGACTCATATAGTATTCTAGTACGAGAAAAGGATGGATAATAAGCTGTTTTCATATCATACTTGGCATGTGGTTCGCTCACATAACGCATCATTGCTGGTATAAGCTTCCCAGGATTCAACTTGCTTCTTGCCATCATCCATGATTCAACAGTCTCATAAGCATCTAACATAATTAAATCTGGTGCAAATTTATACTGCAAGAAAACAAGTTAAAAGGTAAAAAAGATTAGCTATTTAATAGCTGATGTGAGTAAATAAAAAGGTAACTTTAATTCCGTATAAAGAACAGCAAATATTTTTAGTCCTAGAACAGTGCTGTTGAAAGAATAAATGCAAAGAAATTCTGTACCACAAGCTCTACTGGAACATTATGTCGTTGAAGCACTTCCAATGCTTTTCTTGCTTCTCCTTGCTGAAACAGTAAATGAAAATACATTAGGGCCAGCGCCTCAGCAAAAGTCAATGGTTTGCAAGTAAAGATGAATAATACTCCAAAAATGTATTTTGATATATGATTTTTCCAGACAATTATGCATTGAGGCTGAAGCAAGGGGCTTCAACAAAACATGTGTAACAAACTCCAGTGATACTTTCTCATAATAAAAAAAGTCCAGTGATACTTTCTCATCGAAAAGTGCGGTGGTACTAAAATAAAGTATGTGCGTTGAGACATCCATAGAAGATGAAAGTTTGGAGATAAATACACATTGATGTATTACGTGGAATAACTATTTCTATTTCTTACACGAAGAACTGATTTATAAACTACAATTTTTCAAAGAGAAGACATAAAAGGGAATTTAATGGTAGATATTAGAGCAAGAATGCAAGATCATCCCAGCCCTGATCCTGCCAAAGCTAGCCTGGCTTGGCCCAAGCCCATCCCTGAACATATGTTGAACATTCTTCTCTAAAATAACTAGTTGGGTTGTGCTATTTGCCAACTCCTTTTTGACCTCGAGTAGGCATAAAGCAGTAGTAGCAGATATGTTATCTATGTGTATATTCCTTCGCACAAACATGATATAACAAATAGCATGTCAAGACTAGCTAGCACTTAGCGGTAGGCAGTGTGCCCTACAATTAGGCCCAACAACAGTAGTGTTAACACCTTTCTTAAAATGATAAATGCCCCATATGATGATACCGACCTGAATGTAATGATGAACAACAATTTCATATTGCTCCTTCAAACCAGCAAAATACACCAGCTCATCCACTCTTCCATAACTGCAAAAGTTTTGAAGAGGCTGGTCAGAGGCTTACGCATACAATCAGCAATGCAATGAAACAGATGAGAAAAAACAAGGCCATCTCATGCATTGCAACTTTGCAAGTACTAAAGAACCATCTAAACTAAAGAAATGGCATACTTTTGCATTTATCCATTTATGCAACTCAGATAATTTTCCCTGCTAACTAAATATGCTATCAAGGGTTCAAATATACAGTTCTTCTTAATCCATAATCCTACTAGATATACACAAAAGCCCTGAGATTATAGCGAAAGGACATTATTAGCTTTCCGGTCATCTGAGACTCGTCGGGGTCGAATAATCCTTTCGTCGCAAGTGTTGATCAACACTTTGAGATTGGTTTCAGCTTATCGCAAATTCATACCCTATAGTCTTAAGTCTTAACTATTAAAACTAGTAATATCCAAAGATATGTTCTGTATCTGTATGATTGTATACACATGAGAATGGAAACAAACCTAAAATATAACTGAAACATAATTCGCAACAATAACACAACATACCTTTCCAGTAGTCTCATTGTTGTTGCTTCATCTAATACATCTTTGCTATCACTAAGAAATGCACGGAATTCATCTACTATTGAATGATATTCCGAGTTGTTGGACCCTGCTACTGCATTTGTAGCGGTGCCTGTGCCATCTTCCAATAGGAGGCGATTAATCTACAAAAATTACACAAAATATATTGAATATGCCCCAAAAAGGGCAGTTACTCAACCCAAGTTTGAAGCAAAAAATTCCAATACCACAGGTCATATTATTTTAGAAGGCTAGAAAATGGAATAGTGGGTAGTAGGTACCTTGTCTAAGTACAGCTCAGTAGCCCAAGTCGAGATCATTGTAATCTGCATCTTGTCATCTTTGGTGAGGTTATCGAGCCTTCTCAATAAGAAAGTCCTGAGGGCATCCTGTCAAGTAGACAAAGTTGATAATTTCAGAGATAAATTCAACATGTCCAGGAAAAAAGTAAATGCACAACCTTAATGATATTATAATTCTCACGATCAATCTTGAAAGTACCAACACTTTGATTTTACACATGGATGTGACAAAGATCAGGTATACAATAAATGAATAAATCAATAAGCAAGAAATCTCCTAGAAGCTTTCAACAATATCCGATTGACTAATAAGAGTATTCTAGAAAGATAGCACTCTCACAAACTTGCAATAATGTACTGCATCAGAAAGTTTGGAGTAAATTACCTGCTCACCTACGGATATAAATTTCAAGCTGATCTCCTCAAATGATAGGATATAATTCATCTGAAACCAAGAAACATGGGACTTAGTCTCAATGTGAACAGGACAACAAAAATAGCAATAAGTCTCAATGTGAACAGGACAACAAAAATAGCAATAACCCTTACTAAGGAACACAATTAACAGTAAGGGTCTCACCTTTGCATAGAAGGAAGCTGCTATGTAATACCCTTTTGCAGCAAATGCAGCGTCAGCCTGCAAAAGAAAAAGGTTTTATACAAGAACAGAAGTCACTGATCATCACAAGATTCAAAATAAAGTCCAACTTATTGTCATATAGAAGAAAATAATATAGGAGCAAAACAGAGCAGATTCTTGTGCAAACATGCTCACGTGCATCATGATGTATGAACTTTACCTGCACTAGATAGACTTGGTCCCTCTGGAAAGAGTTACGGCAATGGGACAAAGCAGCAGCATATTCCTTCATATCCAAGTATACTTGCCACATGTCACGACCCTCATCAGAAGTAGAAACCTAAATGACAGACAGCATTAGCAAAGCAATTCTAGAAGCATTTATAACATGACTCAAAGCAATATCAGAGTCCTGAACCTGGAATATAGAATTTTCGTCATATGCATAGAAAAGTCCAGTTGACGCATCACTACAAAGTCCAATGATCCCTTTTGAAGATTCTGGTGTATTATCAACTATGAGTTCCTCCACAATTTGCTGACTGATTCTGTTCACAACCTAAAATTTACAGGTTATGTGTTGTCTTTATAAAGAAATATATATGGGGCAAGAGACAATAATGCGAGAAAGCAAAGTAAATCAAAGAGAAAGGTGCAAAGGTAGTTTTTCACATAATCATACCTTAATCTTGTCCTCGATCAAAAGCAGAAAGTGGAATTCAGACAATGCAAATGACCTTGGTTTAATACTAGAATCTCCCAGTTTTGAATAGTCAAAAAAACCCTTATTTTCCACAAAGTTCTCATCTCCACTAGTAGAGCTGCAAAACTAAATTTAGTTAAAATAAAAACAACTACTACAGAGAATATAGTGCTCTAAATTGAGTTTCCCAAAATTTATTTAAGAAAGCAACAAGAGAATAATGCAGTAGTAAAAGTATTATTATAAAATGCAAGATAGACTAACCAAAGTACTTATCAGACCCAATGGGTTAAAAAAACTTCATACCGAGACTCGAAGTTCATTTGGCCTAACTTCTTAACATTAAATTTATCATCCACTACGCCTAAGGCCCTGTTTGGATCCCATGGTCTAAAGTTTAGTTGTCTAAAGTTTTGGACTAAACTTTAGTTGGCTAAACTTTAGCCTCTAAACTTTAGTCGAATGTCCTGTTTGGATCCTGTACTAATGGATATGACTAAAGTTTTAAAAAGATCATACTACCTCTCCTCGTTTCGTGCGTCAACCATTAAATGGGAGGTGAGAGACCAACATGCATGGGTAAACACGTCTTTGTGCCTAAGAACCCAAAACTTTAGACCACTTTAGTTCACTTTGGTGGACTAATGGTCTAAAGTGTTTTTTAGGGGTTAGCTAAAGTTTAGATCTAACTTTAGACCACCTGTTTGGAGACTTTAGACCTAAACTTTAGTAACTAAACTTTAGATGGAGGGATCCAAACAGGGCCTAAGCAGATGCAGTGCCAAAAACATGGCTTATTAGTGGGCTTGGTATAGATGTAAGCTTGAAGAACCCTACCCCTAAAGAGAAGCTGAAGCAGCTAGCGGGGAATTGTCAAGTCTAAAGTTCATACAGGCTTTTAATCTAGAAAACTCAAACATTCATTAGGGCTCATCGTATAAGGTACTCCTATTCCTAAATAGAACTTTTCACAGTTTCCAAGTCTTGAAGGTACAACGTTGATCACTAATTCCTATCAAAATATGTTGGTCATAAGCTAATATTTCGAAAGTAATCTTGATGAGGATTGAGGAATCTAATTGTCTTTTCATGTGGCTTATCTAGGTAATTTTTATATATATAGTCAAATTTCAAAAGGTTTGACTGTGCATTTCCCACAACAACTTATATTTGGGAATGGAGGAGTAGATTACTTGCCGCAATTGCTATAAGCTCAAAAATAAAACATACAACAAGGCTTGGTCAATTAAGGAAAATATGTGTACTTGGACTCTAGGAGCATATGAACAATTCAATGGTTCGTTGTGTTAGGTGAAAATCTGATTAGACAACACACTAGAGAAAACTATAGCAAACTTGATATGTGATCTACTTCCATTGCATGTTCTGTGGTGAAAAAAGTTAAATCCAGAAATTACATATTTCACCTGTGTTGAGCTCCAAAATTCAGTTCACCATGATAGATTCCAGCTCCAGAAAGCCATCCAAAGTGTTTAGCCCTTCTTTGCTTGATAAAGAAATGTAGTTCACTGGATGTCATGCAATGGATATAGATGTTACACACGGAAAATTACTGTGTACGAAATGCAGCTCCTTTACCCTAGAACATCGTATAAATCAAATCAAGCTACACTTACCTATTAGGTATTTCTCCTGGGAGCTCCATAAAGTGGATGGCACGATCGGAATAGCTAGCAAAAACAGTCTGTGCAGTATAGTTGTTATTACAGTCTTGCACGTAGGAAAGTTTTAAAATTGAAATACGACACAAAGTATTACAGTCTTGCATATAGGAAAGTTTTGAAATTGAAATACAATGCAAAGATCTTCTACAGAAAATTTTAGTAATTGATGCTGCTCTCTAGATACTGATTGAAATGCCTGTGTATATAGTGTGGGACTTCTTGAGGTTACTAAGCCATGTCATTCAATGTAAGCAATGACACCGATGAGGCCTTCAAAATCTCAAGTCTACAAAGTTCTCATCGCGGTTTTGCAATGACAGTAGTGTGGGATTTCTGAGGTTACTAAGCCATGTCATTCAATGTCAGCAATGACAATGATGAAGCCTTCAAAATCTCAAGTTTAAAAATTGGTTTTTCAACTAAACTCAATCTGGATTGCCCCGTTACGTTCAATATAAGTGCATGTCTTTGAAACTTGCAACTGATCAAATTGAGTAACAATACTTACTTCCAATGAACCAATGCCGGTGAATGAGTAAAGCCGCGTCGGCGTGACAGCCATCACATAGAATCTTGTGGCGTTCCCAACCACGGCAGTCTCCATCTGCACAAGCGAAATGCTCAACCACTCTCACTCCAACCGAAGTAAAGTAACACAAACGTGTAAGTAACCAAGGGGTGGACTGACGACAACTTAAACCTGCAGGTCCTTGATGCCCTCTCGCAGCTCGGTGAGCTCGAAGAGCAGCTTCACGTACTTCTCCCTCTTGTCGGCCTCATCGACAGCCATCTCGAAGACCTGCCCGCTCTCCGTCCCCAGGATCACCTCCTTGGTCGACGCTGCAGCACCAAAGTCGCAGAGACTTCGCAATCAACAACCATGGAACAGCACGGAGCGCCGCGATCAAAGTATAATTCGATCAAGAAACAGTGATAAATCACCTTCGGAGATGGATTGGCGGTTCCAGGCGACGGCATTGACGAGGAGGCCACGGAGGCGGGGCAGCGGCTTGGGGCGCGGCCACCTGGCGTGGTGGTAGTAGGTCTCGGCACCCCCCGGGTGGACCACCGTGGTGACGCAGTGCTTGCCGCCGGGGTCTAGGAACACCCGGTGCACCGCGTGCTCGCCGGAGCGGCCGCCCCCGAGGTCGAGATCTGCAGGAAGAGGAGGCGATAGTTAGCTAGGCACGAGCGATGAGACGAGGCCTGCGAAGAGGAGGGAGGAGGAGGGAGGGGAGGGGCTTGCCGTGGGCGTCCTCGAAGGAGAAGTCGTGGCGGACGAGCCAGCCGCGGGAGGTGCCGAGGACGATGACGTCGCTGCCGGCCGCCATGGAGGTGACGGAACCGTGGCCCCGCGCGGCGTGGCGCTCCAGGGGGTCGACGGAGAAGAGCTGGCCGCCGGGGGCGGCGGCGGAGGCGGCGTCCATGGTCGGGGGCGCCCGGCGAGTTGATCGGAGGCGATGCGCGATTTGGGGCTCAGGCCGTGGGCTCATGGGGAGGCTTTACGTGGAAAAGAAAGCGAGATGGTCGTGGGCCGCGGCCCAATTTGCTCGATACGGCAGAATTGGCTGGAAACAACTTTAAGCGAAATTTAGCGGTATTTGGATCGAGTTCGTGCCTTTTTTTGTTCCACAAAAATCGCTACAGGACATCGCCCCCGATGACATTGGCAGAACGCACCGGAAAACTGTTATTCAACACTGTAAAAGGGTTTTGTTAAATATCATCCAGATATTTTTTTTCTAACTATTATCCAAATTTAGAACTATTGAATTAGATATCCAATAGCTATGAATTATATCCTCTCCCCTTGAATTCTGCCCCCTCCCCTTTGAAAAAAATCCCCCCTTCAAAAATAAGGGACTCCTTGATCTTTAATCCAAGGGTCACAGATTTAGATGATAGTTAGGAAGAAAACATCCGGGTGACGTCTAGACACTCCCCTGTAAAATCACGCGCATGTGCCGAAATACACTTTGGCCAATAAAATATAATTGCTCGTATAGGTACATACATAGGCTGAGATCTTTTCGACTTTCAACCGGTTTATGTTTGTTCTGTCTGTAGTAACTAACTTTTAAACGGTGTATTTTTCAAAGCAGGGTTAATAGAAAGATTGTATTAAAAAGTTACTAAGTTTAGCTGTATGGGCCAAAATCACATGTGACTATTTTTCCATACGTACTACCTCTCACGAACAGCCAAAATTCAAATATTTAAAATATAAGTCATCAATCCAAAAGAAGGGATTAACAGCAACTAAACTAGTATCTCACGCATTCAACTCAGGAAGTCAGGATGCATCAGTCTCCCAGGTCAGATGAAAACTTCACAGGATCAAACCAAAAGACAGAGAAAAGGAAAACTTAAACTGACGATTATTCTAAAAATTTACGACAGACTCAGAACAAATCCCGTCAGTAAGGTCATCGACCATCTCAGGCTCTCAGCTCTTTCGCATTCGTGCCACTTGGATGATCGATGCTGGACAATCTCTGAATTCCCAAGGCCCCCTTCATGTTCTTCAACATCCCCATCAAGCAGATGTACACGCCAGCGCCTCAGCACCGGCGACAGCTTCATTACCTGCCTGACCAGGCCAATGTGTATGTGCGCCTCTGCTCCATCGAGGCCAATCACGGCAAGTTCCTTCGAGTGATTGTACTGAGGATGTTGTGCACACACCTCCTGTGCAAACTTCACCAATGTTTTTCTTTTCTGAACTGTCGATCTGCATCCAAAGTACTTTTATCAGATCCTGAATTTTAGAAAACACAAGTGTACGTCTATGAAAAGATCATGGTTGTGCGATCAACAGAAAACATACATGAACATGGAGCGCCTCCAAGACAGCTGCAGCGTCAAGGAGGAAGAGAATCCAGAATATATCGACCTCCACAGGCACATTTGCAACAAATAGCCTCGGAACCGACTGGGACGAACGGCTTGTTCTACCCACATCTACATGCGCACAAATGCAACAAAAAAAATGTCACGCAACACTGTGATTTTACTAAGATAATTCATTTCAGCCTTTCAGAGATTATTGCTCACCTGAGGTCCTTTGAATTTCAGAACTTTGGTTTCGCTAAAGACTGAATGTGAGCGTGGCGTAAACCATGAGAAGTCTCACATGACATAAGCTTATTTTTTCGACTGCGGCTTATGGCTTTTGGCTGAAATTTTTGAATTTTGGCTATTTACGGTACAGATTACGGAGAGACAGATACTCACTTGCGATTTTGGCTGGTACAGATGTTAGGCTTTTAACGTGTACATCGTTTAACTTGTAGACCCCGTCTTGAGAAAATACTCCGTTTGAAAGTTAGGTACTGTAGCAAAAGACAAAAGTCGTCAGCTTTTGACTTAAAGAACAGGCCCATAAAAGGAGGCCCCAACTTGTTGATTCATATTGTAGTGAAATCTTAGTAGCGGCGTGACCAATTTGGCAACTGAACATTGTAACGGTCTTGTCATGAGCTCTCAGCCGCACACCTAAGATAGTATGCTAATTGTGTGGTAAAACTAGAGAATATGTCTTGTGGGTAAAGTTGTGGACATTTGCAGAGTAACAAACTACCCTGGATAGCCATATTCGCGGTCATGGACATGCTGAGTATGGTTTTTTACAGATTAGACTTTGATTTTACAAAATCTGATTTATGAAAAAATGTGAAATTTTTTTAAGATGGTCTGGGTGGGATACCCGTGATTAGGTTAATGATAAGTTGGTGTCTACACTAATGATATTATTTCAATTAAAATATTTTTTCTATATATTGTACTAAATTCAGCCTTTGTACTTACTTCCAGTATTTACTTAAATCATGTTTTTCACACAGATAAGATAACCTTATTATTCCTTTCTTTGTCAATATCCATACATGCATCATATCTGCTAATTATCGTGATGTAACTTGTGGAGTACTTTATTTGTTCACCTTGCTTAAATCTGTTGCCAGAGGATGACTTCATCGACTACGGTGAGGATTGCGACGAATAGGTCACAACTTATAGTCATTCGTGTATGGACAGATAAGATGGACTGCTCCTTTATTATTTATCTTTCGCTAATTTAACTTTATGTTTGGCTTTGAGTCGTGTTATTGTAAACTTGGCCCTAAGGCCCTTACACTTTGTCTTATAATAAAGTTTATTGTTATGCATGATATATATCTCTATTAACCTTGTGTGCACTAGTTTTTTTGGACTAGTGCGATTTACATGGAGGGTTGCGGAGTTGTTGTTTCGGGATCTGACAGCTACCCTCATTATCTTGTCCACTCATGTTTCCAATATTTCGTGCACATCCTGTTTGTGAAATAAAGACCAAAGACAAAGCCAATGGCACATTGTAAAAACAAGTTGATTAGGATGATTTGGCCAAATCCTATCAAAACAAGTAAAAATTCTTGTTTTCCAAACATCCCAACATAAGGCTGCATCACCCATGCCACACAATATTCTTTCTTTCTTGCCAAAACAACTCAAACAATCGCCCAACACGTAATCTATACTTTTTTAAGGGGGTGGCAAAAGTAAAAGAAGCAATTCGGCAAACACAGCAATAGGGCAATTAAAAAAACAAATGTTGAATTGACTCAAAACTCAAGCCAAAGCTACACAATGTCTATCTTTTCTTCCAATTCCTTCTACAAAGATCGTTCTTTGTCAAAATTACTTTTCTAGCTAAATACTAGAGAAAAATCTTTATTTTCAAATGCAGTTTCAAACACCAAATTATTTTATGCTGGAAGCCAACATTAGAGTTATCAACTTAGCATACATAGAATGAACAGTATATAAACCAGTTTTTGTTAAGTTTCCAGATCATATAGTCATTATCATTAGGAAGTGTGGCATCAGAATATCTTAATAACAAATGATTCTAAGCATTCAGATTATTACCAATAAGGTTTCTTCTAAAAGAAATATTTTGTAAGCCTTGGTCAAAGATATAAGCATCTGTCACATTCTTAGTTCTAACAATGTTGTAGATAGGAGTACTGCTAAGCAAAAGATTTGCCATCCAGCCAAGGATCCTCCAAAATCCTGATTTGGTCACCATTTCCAATTGTCAATGAATAGGACCACAACACTTTGTCTTTGACTTGTAACAAGGCTCCCTAAAATTGAGAGTCACTAGGCTTAATCTCAACATTAGAAAGTATTAGAATTTAAATACTTTGCTTGTAAGCATTTGTTGCCAAATGCCATCTTCATTGAACAAACAAACGACCCATTCCCCGACAAGCTAAGATTCATTTTCTCAAGATCTAAGATCCCTAGCCCCTTGGTCCTTAGGAAGGCAAACTGTTTTCCAGCTTTACAAGATGATATTTCTTATTCCCCTCATCATCTTGCTAGATGAACCTAGATCTATAGAAGTCAATTTTTTCAAGACCCCCTTAGGTGCCATAAAAAGGAAAACATATATAAAGGAAGACTAGTTAGATTAGAATTAATCAGAATTACTCCTCCCCCATAACCATTTTCCCTTCCAACAACTCAATTTCTTTTCACATCTTTCTTCCACTTCTAGCCAATCAAAATTCTTGAGTTGTTTGTAATGTATGGGAATCTCCAAAAATTGAAAGGCATGTGACCAATGACACGGCAAAACAACTATGTATATTGATCCTGGCACTCAACAGCCTTTCTAAAAAGAAACAACTCACTTTTGTGGAAGTTTATTTTCAAACCAAAAAGAAGTTTAAAGGTAATCAGCAAAAGTTTCAAATTGCTTGCTTGATCAAGATCATGCTTAAAAAAGAGAATAGCATCATATGCATTTTGGAGTATAGAAAGACCTCTGTTAACGAGACGAGGGGTGTCCTATAATTTTTAATAGTAAAATTGTATTGGGCCTAACTAATTGGGCCATGGGCTAATTGGGCCATGGGCTCGGCCCAGGTCATGTGGCCGTGACCCGTAGGCATTCATCTCTTTATTTATTTTCCTTTTTCCGGTCTCAAAAAAATCCTTTTTTTTTCCTTTTTCACTGGTTTGGCTTCCTTTGGAAGCTGGCATGGCAACACCGAGACTCTCTCTCTACCTCACTCGGCTATTCTTCTGAGCTTCTTCCATTCCCATTCCTTCTCTCAAAGCTGTTCTCTCTCTCTCTCTCTCTCTCTCTCTCTAGATCTCTCACCTGCTAGCTCCTCGTCTCATTTCCATTGGAAGCATGGCAATGTGAGTTCCTCGATCGATGTCATTAGCTGTTGCGAGCTCCTTGGCTTCCTTCCTTTGGATGCATGGCAATGTTTGTTTCAAGTATAGGTTAATTTATTTATTTCTAGTGTTTTGAGTGATGCATGGGGTCAGATTTTGTCCTGGTTAATCTGAAGATCTGCACCTGTATTTTTAAGAATAATCTCAGTTTTGTGGCCTAATGCACGTTGTACTTAATTCTGAGATTGGATAGTGGTTCCCTGAGAAAATCTTGTATTTTGGGTTTAATTAGCAATCTATGGAGGTTTAAGTTCCTAGCTAGCTAGCTTGGGTAGAAAATTGTTTGCCGTAACTATGTGCATCAATTGTGCTTTATTTCAACTATTATGCCATTGATTAGTGTAAATCAATTGTGTTTTCTATATATGTACATATATAGAAAAATGTTGTTGGGTGATATATATATGTTCGTGCAATGTTTAACAATGCTGAAAACTGAATGTAGTGCGCTGCTACTGTTTTCCTGATACTAGTTATTGGACATATTCTAAAGGATGGGACATATATATTGCTGCCACCAAGGAAAACAATTTTGGTGTAGAAAAATTATAGGACCCTTCCAAGAAATTTGAAATTCAGAAATTTCGGATTTTTTTTGGAAAATTTGGCCAAAAAATTCAAACATGCTGTTCAAATTCAAGAAATACGATTATATGAAAATTACAAAAACTCGGAGATTTCGTGAAATCTCGTCCAAAATTATTTTCCCTGGCTGCCACTCATCATTTTATGCAAGCAGCATGTATTCATGTGCTTCTATATATGCATATAAATGTAGTGGCATTGTTGTTGCCCAAATCTCTATGTAGCTGGCTGTAATAATCAACTATATATATCCTATTACCATCAAAACAGCAAACTCGTGTCTGAACTAATCAACTCGAGACAATTTTGTTGAATTAATTTCTACAATTAATGACAAATAGCAAACTCCTTAGACAAAATCTGAAAATAAAACCACGTTTTTTCTTTCTTTCTTGTTGCCTCAAAATTTTTCTTGCATATCTGCAATGTACACACACACACATACATATATATACACATATCTATACACATATGTATCTACATGTATGTATATACATATATATCTACACACATATATATACATATATACACACACATACCCCAAAATGTTTTTGACTGATAAACATGTCTATTTTCATTTGTATATATGTGCACAAGGCATAACTCAACTATGAAAAAAATCTCCCATATATACATGTCACCAATCATGCAACCAGATACTTGCGACTTCCAATAGTACTGTTACTCACATTTAGCTTTTGCATGCGTCGTGTTCTTCAGGCAGGCAGAAGAAGGAAGCAGCACGCTGCGCATACTCGTGGCGACCGACTGCCACCTCGGCTACCTCGAGAAGGACGAGCTACGGTGGTTCGACTCATTTGACACCTTCGAGGAGATCTGCTCATTGGCAGAGCAAAACAAGGTAAATGATCTTGTCAAGAAGCATATTTGATCTCTTCGCATTGCATGTGTTCTATTTCTGCACACGCACAGTCAAGTACCAACCATTTGATATGATTGGAAGCACGATTTGCAGGTCGATTTCCTGCTTCTTGGTGGTGATTTGTTCCATGAGAACAAGCCTTCGCATTTGACGCTGGTGAAGACCATGGAGATCCTGAGACGCTACTGCCTGAACGACCGACCGGTGCAGTTCCAGGTGGTCAGTGATCAGGCAGTTAGCCTGCAGAACAGGTGCAGCATTTGAGCACTTCATGTCTGAACTTCCTGTAACTTGACCTCTCAGTCTACCTTACAGTGATACATGAAAACTAATGGTACTATTGCCGCGCAAGTTACCCCGTAGGGCCTCGTGTATATTTATATCAAGATGTTACCGAGTATTCTCATTTAGTTGGGATTACAACAACCGAGGATCAAAGATCAGATTACAACCGAATCAGGAAAACAGTAAGATACAGATAACAGCGAGGTAGAGTCGTAGAGATAAGAGTTTCTATCTATTTTAACAATACACAGTAGGTATACGACTTTGTACTGTTTCCTCTTATTAATAGAAGATGCTACTGCGTATTCTAGAAAAAATGTCTGAACTTCTGAACATTGTGTTATGAATAGCGCTTGTATTCATATGAGGCCAATGGGCCGGTATATATACACAAAGTACAGGTGGTAAATATGCAAAGAACCCCTCATAACAATGGGGAATAACAAACTATACATATATCTCTAACACCCCCCCTCAAACTCATGGTGGATCAACAACACTGAGTTTGGAGAGGAAGAAGCTGTGCTGTGCTCGAGTTTGGGCCTTCGTGAAGAAATCCGCTATCTGAAGCTCTGAAGGCACATACTGAAGAGTAATCACCTGATCATGCACACAAGTCCGCATGAAAGAAGCATCAACTCCAATGTGCTTGGTGAGCTCATGCTTCACAGGATCACGAGCAATACTGATAGCACCTGTACTGTCTGACAAGAGAGGGGTCGGTGTAGTGACAGAAACACCAAAATCCTCAAGTAACCACCGTAGCCAAGTAATCTCTGCTGTCAAGAGAGCCATAGCTCGCAACTCAGCCTCTACACTCGAACGGGACACTGCAGTCTGTTTCTTCGTCTTCCAGGCAATAAGAGAACCACCAAGAAAAACACAATAAGCAGAGATAGACCGGCGATCAGAGGGATCGCTGGCCCAAGTAGCATCCGAATAGGCCTGAAGCTGTAACGAGCTGGAACGTGGAAAGAAGAGACGGCGAGAGATAGTCCCACGAAGGTATCGCAGAACTCGAAGAAGGTGGCTGTAGTGAACCTGAGTGGGAGCTGAAACAAACTGACTCAGAATATGAACTGGATAAGTGATATCTGGACGAGTAACAGCAAGGTAGACAAGACTCCCAACAAGATGACGATAGCGAGTCGGATCAGAAAGAAGCTCGCCATCAGAGAGTCGGAGGTGAACATTGAGCTCCATGGGAGTCTCAACAGTACGCTGATCAGTGAGAGAGGCGCGATCAAGAAGATCCTGAATATATTTCTCTTGGGACATAAAGAAACCATCTGGAGTGGAAGTAACCTCAATCCCAAGGAAATAACGAAGAGGACCAAGATCCGACATAAGGAACTGCTCACTAAGACGAGCCTTAACAAAGGCAATGTACTCAGAATCATCTCCCGTAATGATCATATCATCAACATACAGGAGAAGAAGAGTCCGACCACGAGACGAAGTGTGGACAAAGAGCGCAGGATCATGATCACTAGCTGAAAATCCAGCACCAGTAACCACAGAGGAGAAGTGCTCAAACCAAGCACGGGGGGCTTGCTTAAGGCCATAGAGAGAGCGACGAAGGCGACAGACCATGCCCTCAGGAACAGAATACCCAGGTGGCGGATGCATGTAGACCTCCTCACGCAACTCGCCATTAAGAAAGGCATTCTTGACATCAAGCTGAGAAACAGACCAGTGGCGAACAGACGCCACCGAAAGAAGAGTGCGAACAGTGGTCATGTGGGCCACAGGAGCAAAAGTCTCATCGTAGTCAACACCATGCTGCTGCTGGAAACCACGAGCAACAAGACGCGCCTTATAGCGCTCAAGAGAGCCATCAGAGCGAGTCTTAATCTTATAGACCCACTTACATGTGATGGGATGGAAAAGGAACAAGATCCCAAGTACCAGTACGCTCGAGGGCAGCAATCTCCTCGGCCATGGCAAGCTGCCACTCAGGGTGAGTAACAGCATCCCGGTAGGAGACAGGCTCACGAGTAGCTGCGCCAGCAAAGGCAAAACGGGCAGGAGGCCGAATCGACTGGCGATCGCGGAGAGCGTAGCGAGGAGAAGATGACCCATCAGGGGAAGATGGAGCATCAGAAGAAGATGGAACATTAGAAGAAGATGACTCATCCGGAAGATCCTCAATACGAGGTCGACGAGTGTAGACGATAGTGGGAGGAGCCTGGGGAGTCGTAGGAGACGACACAGGCGGCGACAACGGCGGAGAGGCCACAGGGGGAATATGTGGAGACTCAGTAGGACAGGTGGACGAGGGTAAAACAGATATAGGAGTATCTGGAAAGGTCAAGAAAGACAGAGACTCCACAGAGGAAGCCGAAGGAGAGGCAGGACGTGGGTAGAATGGACGAGACTCGTCGAAAGTCACATCCCGAGAAACCCGTATCCGACGACCAACAGGATCCCAGCACCGATAGCCCTTGTGCTCGGCACTGTACCCCAGAAAGACACACTCAACAGACTGAGCGGTCAGTTTGGTACGTTCTCGAGGGGCGAGGAGAACATAGCAAACGCAGCCAAACAGATGAAGGGCAGAGTAGTCAGGAAGAAGACCACAGAGACGCTCAACAGGGATCGCACCCTTAAGAGCAGAAGAGGGCTGAATGTTGACGAGATAGGTGGCAGTGGAAACAGCCTCAGCCCAAAAGTGAGGTGGAATAGAGGCGGCGATCATCAGAGCACGAGCCGTCTCAAGGAGGTGACGATGCTTGCGCTCAGCGACACCATTCTGAGCATGAGCACCAGGACAAGAAAACTGAGCGAGAGTGCCCTGCTCAGCAAGGAAGCTGCGTAGGTGACGAGAGAGGTACTCGCCAGCAGAATCAGCACGAAAGACACGAATAGGAGTGGAGAACTGTGTGTGTATCATAGTGGCAAATTGTTTATAGATAGGCAAGGCCTCACTACGAGAAGACATGAAATATATCCAAGTGTGGCGAGAGAAATCATCTATAAAAATAATATAATAACGATGACCCCCTTTCGAAACGAAGGGAGCCGGACCCCAAACATCTGAATGAACAAGATCAAAAGGACGCTGAGACACAGTCTCACTATGAGGATAAGGAAGCTGAATCTGTTTACCTAACTTACAGCCCTGACAATCTAAAGACACGTCTCCTGAGACAGACCCCAGAAGACCACGACGAACTAAGGACGACAGGCGAGATCCACACAGATGGCCAAGACGGTGATGCCACTGCTGGAAAGAGCCGGTAGACGAAGTGGCAGAAGCGGAGAGACTGGCGGCGGTGGTGGCAGCGGAAGGAAGATGAAGCCAGTCAAGCTCCCAGAGACGCTGTGAGTCACGGCGCCGAGGGCCAGAACCAACCAGAGCTCCCGTGTGGCAGTCCTGAACACAACAAGAGTCAGAGTCGAGAATAACTCGATAACCAAGGTCAGTAATCTGCCCAGCAGAAAGAAGCTGCAAGGTAAGGCGAGGAACATGAGCAACAGAAGGAACATGAAAGGATGAGTTGCTAAGAGATCCTCGACCAGAGACAGAAAGAGATGTACCATCAGCAGTAAGAACACTGACAGGAGAATCAAGAGGTGTAATAGAAGACAGAGTGGAAGAATCAGGAGTCATGTGAAAAGATGCTCCAGAATCAAGAATCCACGGGGAGGTACCTGACTGTGTAGGAGGTGGTCTCTCAGTGCCTGAAGAGTCAGTAGCAGAACCTGCAGAACCTGTCGAGGGAGAACCTGAAGCGGCAAGTAGGCGTCGAAGTCTGGCTATCTCCTGCTCGGTGAGAGAAGCTGCTGAAGAAGTCGAGGCAGACGTCGTCGTAGAAGCACTAGTGCCAGTAGAAGAACGGCGTGAAAGATGCCGCTTCTTCTTGTAGCACTGGGACTCAGTGTGGCCATCCTTGTCGCAGTAGGAACAGTGAGGACGGCCACCTCCAGACTGAGAACGGCCACCACCACCTGTGGTAGCCGCTGGAGGAGGCAGTGTAGCAGGCGGACGAGCGGCGAGCACAGAGGGGAGTGGCATCAGACCAGCACCACTCAAACGAGTCTCCTCTGCGCGTATCTCGGTAAGAGCCTCCAGGAGAGTGACACGAGGGTGGCGTGCAAGGAGCTGGGCACGCCTTTGCTCGAACTCAGGACGAAGGCGAGTAAGGAACTCGTAAACCCGCTGAAACTGCAGATCAGCACGTACCTCCAGGCAGCACGGACAGGTACGACAGCCAGCAGTGCGAAGTGAGTCCAACTGACGCCAGACAGCAGAACTCTGAGCGTAAAAGGCGTCAACAGTAGCATCACCCTGCTGAAGAGAGTGCTCCTGGCGGACCACGGACAGGTATAGGGCATCACCAGAGGGCTCGTAGCGCTGACGAAGATGAGTCCACATCTGGAAAGCCGAAGGGAGTCCCACAACCTCAGAAGAAAACTGAGGCTGGACACTGGCGATGAAGATAGCAGCAGCCCGAGCGTCGTCATCGTACCACTGAGTGTAGACGGTCAGACGATCCTTGTAGGAATCCAGAGCCTCCTGGTAGGCAGAGGCAGCTTTATCATCAGCGCCATCATCAGCAGCAGCCTTATCGGCTGTCGGAGGCAATGCAACAGGCGTAGGCTCCGTCGGAGGAATAGGGCAAGGCGGGCAGGTGACATCGCCAGAGAGGACGCCCCAGAGACGAAGACCTCGCATGTGATTGCGCATGTGAGACACGAAATCGGTGTAATTAACACCATCAAAGATCACCGGGCAGCGAGGGAGAGAAACGGTGCCCATTGGTAGGCGGCGCTGGACGGCGCGGCGACCAAGGCAACGAAGTCTAACAGGCGGCACTGGACGGCGCGGCGGTTAGAACAACGTTTTTTTTTGCTTTTTTTTTGCTCTTTTTTTTCTAAACCCTAATACTTACGGGCCTTCGGCCCGTTAGAACACCCGCCCAACGCAGAGACTGGCGGCGGTGGCCTCTGGCGGCGCGGACGGCGCAGAGCGGCCGGCGGGGCGGAGCGGCCGGCGGCGCGGGGAAGCGGCCGGCGCGGAGGGCCGGCGGCGTCGGGTGGAGGCCGAGCGGCGGCTCGGCGCGGGAGGCGGCGGCAGCGGCCCGGAGCGGAGGAGCGGCCGGCGCGGAGGGAGGCGGCGACTCGGCGCGGGAGGCAGCGGCCCGGAGCGGAGGAACGGAGGAGCGGCCGGCGCGGAGGGCCGGCGGCGCGAGGGAGCGGCCGGCGCGGAGGGAGCGGCCGGCGAGGGAGCGGCCGGCGACGTTGGGCGGAGGAGCGACGGCGACGCGGGCAACGCGACGGCGGCAACGGAGGAAGCCGACAGGCGGCGGTGGAGGAGGCCGTGAAGACCGTGGCGGCGGTGATGGCAATGGAGGAGGCCGGGAGTCGGCGACGGCGGCGGAGGCCGGGAGTCGGCGACGACGGCGGAGCCGGCACACGGGCGCACGGAATCCTAGGTAGGCCAAAACCCTAGTTTTCGCTCTGATACCATGTTATGAATAGCGCTTGTATTCATATGAGGCCAATGGGCCGGTATATATACACAAAGTACAGGTGGTAAATATGCAAAGAACCCCTCATAACAATGGGGAATAACAAACTATACATATATCTCTAACACATTGTTCTTTCTCTTAGTAGCTAGACTTAATTTGTTACAAAGCATGCACACACCATTCAAACATCTAAGATTTAATCATTCGTAGCTAGCTATTCCGGTTTAACTAACGGTTCTTAGCTTCAGGTTTGGTCGAGTGAATTATGAAGACCCAAACGTCAACATCGGCTTGCCTGTGTTCACCATCCATGGGAACCATGATGATCCTGCAGGAGTGGTATGAACGCATGATGGCTTTTTGACATATTCTAAATTCTTTGGATTTCTGTTTCAATTTTGATCATGACAGCAAGCTAAATTTCGTTCTTGTTCTACATATAATGCATTTATTTTCCATCATATATTGTAGGATAATCTGTCTGCCATAGATATCCTTTCAGCTTGTAATTTTGTGAATTACTTTGGAAAGGTTGATCTTGGCAGTTCCGGTGTTAGTCAAATATCAGTTCATCCTATACTAGTCAAAAAGGTCAATCTATTTTCTCTGTACAATGTTAAGTAGTCACCAGATGATCCTCTATAAAACTATTATCAGATGCTGATTCTGTAACTTGCGCTACTTCAGGGTGCAACTTCTCTTGCGCTATATGGACTTGGGAACATTAGGGATGGGAGATTGAGCAGGATGTTTCAGGTACTGTGCATTGAAGACTTGCTTGCTTATGATTTGAAGAATTGTCATGTATAGTACTATAGTGTTGCAGCTGGAGCGGAATACTGAAATTTGCATCCATGTATCTTGTTCTTCAGACACCTCATGCAATAGAGTGGATACAACATGAAAGCCTAGATGAGATGCCACTGTCTGACTGGTTCAACATCTTGGTTCTTCATCAAAACAGGTATGCAAAGTCATTGAAAGAGCACTGAGATGAAATGTTTTCAACCATTTGTGATTTATTCTTTGTGATGACGCTTCCTGACTAGAAACTTTTCTCTTGATTTTCTGTAGGATAAAGGCAAACCCTAACAATGGCATCAATGAACATCTCTTGCCACATTTTCTGGACTTGGTAATATGGGGCCATGAGCATGAATGCCTTATTGATCCCCAGGTAACGAGACAGATGTCATCTTTAATTTGTTACATTTTGCAACTCATGTTTAATTAGTTGAGTGTTCTTTCTTTCTCTTGTTTTTAATTTAACCTCACTTCCCTTATAATTAATTATTTACAGGAGGTTCCTGGAATGGGTTTTCACATCACCCAACCAGGCTCTTCAGTTGCCACCTCACTGATCAACGCTGAAGCAAAACCGAAGCATGTGCTTTTGTTGGAAATCAAGGTCACTATTGCTACAACATGCTGCATTAACCATCAACTTCCTTTTGTCATTGTCTAATTTCTTATGTTTCCCTTGAATAGGGAAGGCAGTACAGGACAACCAAAATACCTTTGATGTCTGTTAGACCTTTTGAATACGCCGAGGTAAGCCACTCCTTCATGTTTACTTTCAGTAAAGTCAATACCATCATGAGCTTGTCATGTAGGTTGTATTAGAAGATCAAGAGGATGTTGACCCCAACGATGAAGCATCTGTTCATGCGCATTTGGATAAAGTTGTAAGTCTTGAATTGCATAGTGTGTGTGTGTGTGTGTGTGTGTGTGTGTGTGTGTGTGTGTGTGTGTGTGTGTGTGTGTGTGTGTGTGTGTGTGTGTGTGTGTTCATTTCCTTGAGCAACATGGCCAAGATATTGGTCCATTCAATTGTGGTTCAATAATGGCATCTTTAACCGTTCCATTAGCAATGAAGTTTCAGTTGTGGATGTTTTTAGTTTCTTCTTAGTTTCCAACTATGTATAGTAGTAACTACTGAGCTGCTTCAGGTGAGCAATCTTATTGAGAAGAGTAGCAAAACAGCAGTCAATGGATCAGAGGCCAAACTTCCACTAGTTAGAATAAAGGTAAATCAGGATCTCTTGATACTCAGTTTTCTCCTAGATTATAAAATGAAATGAAAAAGTTCAAATTGTTCTGCAGGTGGACTACTCTGGGTTTTCGACAATAAATCCACAACAGTTTGGCCGGAAGTATGTTGGGAAGGTACCTCAAGCACTAAGATGGAACATACTGATGTGATCCCCTTTTTATATGACTTCAATGGTTAATTACTCTATGTACATGTTGGAGATATGGACAATATTTTAATTCCAAATTTTACTAGAAGGTATAAACCAGAATTAACTAATGATGCAATAATTGAAACTAGCAGCGGACAACTCATTGTACTTCAGAATATATGTGAGAATAAAATTATAACATAACTGATCGGTTCATCATTAACTGAAGAAAATGAAAGCAACATAGAGACATGCGTTCGCAGAAGTAGTTGAGGAAGAAGATAAGCGGTTGTGCGGGTCGCACTATCCAAAAACCTTATTGACACCCTATGCAGGTACTTTTTGCGGTAACGGCTCGAAGATAGCCGCTCTCCCTCATTTCCAATGCACGCAAATAAGAATCCAATGCACGCCAATAAGAAAGTCTGGCATGGTTCGACGGCACAACACCACAACACAGTTCACCAGAGGAGGAAGATGATGTGTTAGAGGAATGGAGGAAATTCGGTGGTTTCATTTTGGACGTCTGCAGGTCCTTAAAAAGGACATGATAATCACTCCCATTGCAACTGATGCAATTAAACTCGTTAAAACAAAATTAAAATGGATGTTTGAAATCACATTCAAACTAAATAAAATAGAGAGAGAGAGATAACAATATGATTTAGGAAAATAAAATTTGGATTTAATGCGCCAAAAGCTGCCCTATGGCACGACATGGTTGTGCGTCAAAAAGTCATGCATTTCCCATGTGAATACGCTCGCGTGCATGTGTGTGACTTTAGTTGTAGTTCTCCTCATGCCCTTCCACGTCATGTGTCACATGTTTTAAGAAATGGTAAGATCTCTACATTCTATATTGCTCTCCTCCTACTTTGCCCAAGCAATATAAGACTAAACTATACCATACTTTGGAATTTTTAGGATGAATTGGCCTAGCACTCATATGGGCCCAATTCTAACCGTACAATCTTTTCGTTGTAGGTTGCAAACCCACAAGACATTCTCGTTTTCTCAAGATCAGCAACAAGGCGCCGGACTATACCAGGTACCTCTTTATGTTTAATGAAAAATGATAATATACTTCAATATACTAAAGCAGTGAGGACTGAGGAGCAATATCGATATTACTTAATTGAAAATTTCATCTTGTTATCCTGATTGAAAAATGTGATCTATTCGAATTTTTGTATTTGTAGAAAACACTGATGGCTGTGAAGAATTTGATCCTAATGATCTTAATCAACAAACTATTGAAGCACTTGTTGCAGAGAGTAATTTGGTACTTATCATAACTTCTTTTGGTCCTTTTTTAGGAGGAATTGCATGTTGGTGCCCCTTTAAATCATGATGGCATACTCTATTTTGCTTCAGACGTCAATTCCATTAGATAATTGCAGATTGGTGATAACAAAATACTATAGTGGTTAACACCTAATCTCTGTTTTGCAGAAAATGCAGATTCTTTCAGTAAATGATTTGGACACTGCCCTGCATGATTTTGTCAACAAAGATGACAAGATGGCATTTCATTCCTGCTTTCAGCAGAATATCGAAGAGTCAAAAGTAAGAAGCTTGGACTAGATGGATTGGCTGAGTATTGAAGGAATTCATTAGATGTGTCTCGTTCATTTATTTTAGCCTTTGTCCTTTAGATGGAAGAAGTTGGTTTGGCTTACATCTCAGCTATCCTTTTAGTTGGTCTCTTTTGTATCTCATCTGTGACCTTGTTCCTGTGGAACCTTTTTGTAATTTACTTTGTATATTACTATTATATTAATATATTCCAGTAAGGCTCTCCTCTACTGTTCTCCTCAAAAAAAAAATACTACCCATATATAGCATTGACTCCCAATGTACAAATCACTTTGTACCAACATATCTAATATTTCTGTCCGGGCTTAAAATCTCTTGTTGAAATTTTCAGACTAAGTTGACTACCGCTGCAGAGGATTTTAAAATTGAAGAAGAAGAAATGGTACTTGAACTGGATCAGTGCATGCAGGTGTAGAACTTTTCTTTTACAGTTACCTGGTGTGGCTTAAGCAGACAAAAAATAAATGTAATAGAAAAATTTACTGATGCATTCTTATTCTACAGGCGCGAACCAAGGAAACTTCCCTCCTGTCCAAGGAAAGAAAACAAAGCACAGCAAGCTCTCAGAACCTTCCAACTAGTACTCTCAGCGCGTTCAAGGAGCTGAAGTGCTCCTCGAATGAGGAGCAATATACTCATGGATCAGACGAACTTGTTGAGACTTCTGTATGTATCTTTCCTCTATTTCTTCTGTTGCAACTTGCAACCATTGCAAATAAATATAAGCAGCAATGCTATTCTAGTATTCCTGCCACATGGCATCTTGAACTGCTTCTATTCTTCCATGCTCAAGGATGTAGAGTGTTCTCAGCTAGCAAGACAGAAGAGGTCAGCTCCTGGTGGTGGAGGCTCTGCATCTGCCAGGAGGAGAAAGACAGACCTGGTTTCTTTTCAGCGGATCCCGGCGAAGAAAGAAGATGATGCGGCCAAGAAAGGCCAGCCTCATGTATGTGAAGCATCTCTGCAGTTTTGTCTCCCCATTGCCACTTATGCTAGTTCAGTGATGTGTACTTGTGCCACATATTCAGTACGCTGCTCTGATTCCTCAAGATTTGGTTGTCATGCAGGTTGCCGGGAGGTATGGGGCTATAAGGAGGAGATGAGATCAGCGGCCAATATGGATGGCTCCTGCAAGCCTGCAATTTGTGTTTCTTTTTGAGAATTTGATTGTTGGGTTCACAAGACTTGACAGAATTGATCTGATCTCGTATTATTTTTTGCTAATTGACTGCACAATGTGTGTGCTTTTATTATATTCTGGCCTCTGCATGACATGTCTCACCTGTAGTATTTGTCTATCTGAAAACCTGTAGTTGCTTGATGCTATCTTCCTATCTGAATCTGAATACATTTTCAAGTTCATCGAAGGAAGTCAATTAGTTTGCACTGTTGAAGGAACGAAGGAAACACTCTTGTGCTGCCGTGATCTGCAAAATGGTAACTACTGACTAGGTGTGCATTTCTCCATGGTCTTCTTCAGAGCATCGATCATCTCAGCGTATCTGCATATGCATGCATCCCGTCGTGGCGCAGCATTTCTCCGAAATCCACGAGGCGCGCTCTGGGATCGCCGTGGCTTCTGCGTCGTGGCGCGGTGGGCCTCCGGCGATCGGCCGCGACCAAGAGCCGCCGACATGTGGGTCCCACCCAAAAAACCGCGGGCCCGCGTGCCAGGGCCGACCCGCTCTTTGGTATTTTCCAACCGTTCGATCCCTAGATTGCGGCTCAGATTGAGGAGGGTCTAGTGGAAGAGGGAGGTTTGCTGAAGGGACCCCCTTATTACTTCGTATTACCAATTGATCCACCCACGATAGGATCGCAGATCTTAATCGCGATCCAAGTTCATCTTTTCGGCAAAAGATTTTGTTTCTGGTTTCCTCTTGGCATGGTTTGGTTCCAGTTAACAGCATTGGCTATGCTGCGGTGGTTGCCCTAGTTCTTGACTATGACGAAAAGTTGAGCCTGAAGAAAATAAAGAAAGAGATCAAGGCCAGAAACAACTTAGATTGTTTTTGGTTTCCACGTACCAAAATAAAGACCGACCAGAAAAGGAATTTTATCTACAAACTGATTTGGTAGAAGATATGTTTCAGCATATCAAGAAGCTAAATAGAAAGCCATGCAGCGCCGGTGTTAGATGGGGTTAATAGATTATCCCTGATTTAGCCAAACGAGTGGATCTATTAGGTTTTGGTTCAGGTTGTGAGTCTATATAAGGGGAAGGGAGGCAAGAGCTAGGGGTTGAAAAGATTGGCTAAGTCTTTTGATGGCTAGCTCCTCCTCCCTTCCATAGGAGATAGGTTAGAGAGTGTGTGTAGGATCGTCGATGTCAATCAGAGGGGGTGAATGATTGCAGCGCACAACAAAAACTTCTTTTTTTAATTTTTCTGCATTTTAATTGTTTAATCTGCAAAAACCAGAAATAACAAAAACAACCAAAAACCATAATTTTTTCCTGATTTACTGCAGCAAAGTACTGTAGTGGTTACTGTAGCATATTATTGTAGCAGCGAAAACTTCTGATCGATCAGCGAAAACTACGTTTTTCTCTTAATCTAGCAATCAATTTTTAATTCAAACTAATTCAAGTATGTAAGCAACAAAAATACCTAGACATAGATTAATACATAGAGAATCTATAGGAATAAAAAAACCAAGAAAAAAGATAATAGATGTGAATTAAAAAACTCATGAACTTTATTCAAAAACTGCAGAGACTATTCATCCATCCATAAGCACACATCCATCAGCACAGTGCACCATCTTTTTCCTTTTTCTTCTCGCGTCACACAGTCGCATGCCCTTTTTCTTTTTTCTTCGTCTCAGTGAAAAACACACTTTCTACTCGGTCACGGCTCCTTTTTATAACCAGCCACCACGCCGTTTCCGGGTCCCTAATCATCACCAAAACCTAAACTAACTCTAAGACCCAATACAAAATATTAACCAGTCCATTTACCAATTCAACTAGACTTTCGGCCCACTAATTTTCAAGGGACCCGAAACCCTTCCTAACACAGGTTTTTGCACACTTTTAACTTTCCTAACGCGCCACGTGTTAAAGCCTCCAGGAACGCACCTCCCGTAGCTTCTCCACGTATCATCCACTTTTGATCTTCATGCGCCTCAAGCATGAGCCCGACCATCTCATGACCTCTTTGACCGTCCGAACCTCGGATCTCCCCATCCTAGTCCCGGTCCACCTCGTCACCGACCATGATCGTCTCTATGCTCAACCTGCACATGTAAAGACCAAAGAATATTTTTTCGGTACAAGTTCGTCCCAACTTGACCAACATCAGTTCACGCACGCACCACACACCTCGTATAACATCGCTAAACAAAATCACCAATTATTCATCATAACAAATTAACCATTGTCAATTATTCATCACCAAAATATCCTAAATCTAGCCACATGGTCTAACAGTGTGTTCTAGGCTTAGAGCTCTGTCCTCCTGAGTGGAGTCGCTATAAAACCAATCATCGAGCAATACATCAATCTTTTGCATATTCTTGAATTCATCTTGTTGATTGAGTTGCTCTTGTTTCGGTTGATTTAACCTCTCTTATTTTTTTCTTGATCTTGTGGTGCCAAGGACATGAACAAGATAGAGATAATATCTTGAGATCGATTTCCAATCATCTAGGCAATTCAATAGCAGGTTTATCAAAAATCTTGTTTTTACTTGAGTTTGGCCTTGTCAAGCAATTTCTTGATCCGAGGTCTTTTGATTTGATTCCTTCGATGATCTTATTTGCTGTGACATGTGAGAACGTGCTCAAAGCCATCTTGTCTATCTTTTACCCACGAGCAAATTCTGATCAACGGTTTTAGTTTTAGATCTCAGTTCATGTGTGCTTACTTAAATCGCAAAAAGGTCTCATCTTTGTCATGGATTTTTTTATCCAAGAATGGAATAGCTTTTTGAGACCTTAAGAAACATGCATACAAAGTTTCATGACTTTTGGTTTAGTCGATCAAAAGTTCTATCGATTTTGGTTATCACGGTCGACTGAAAAACCATGTTCTTCTGTTGAAAATGGTAGTACCATAGGCCTTGTAGCGGTAGTATCGTAGTCCCTGGTTTTCGACCATTCACTGGTCATTGACTTCTCTGGTCGTGTTTCGACTTGGTTCAACCATTTTGGTTTCGACTGCTTACAGGTCGACCTCTCATTGGTAGTTGTTCACACCGGTCGGATCTCAACCTGTTCAAACACTCGGGTTTGCTCTCAGGTCTTCGACTACGTAGGTTACGATCATATCAGTCTTCGACCGTGTAGGTTTTTGACCACTTATTGGTCCTCGACCACGCTGGTCTTTCGACCACTCACTACTGATCGACCATGTAGGTTTCGACCACTCAATGTCCTCGACTACACTGGTCTTTTGGCTGCTCTCTTGTCATTAACTGCATTGGTTTTCGACCACTCTTTGGTCATTGACCACTCAAGTGGAATTCAGACCACATTGACTTCCGACCACGCTGATTTTCGATCACATTGGTTTTTAACCCACTCTCTGGTCGTTGACCACTCGAGTCGAATTTCGACTACGTTGGTTTCAACCACGTTGGTTCTGGACCGCTGTCTGGTCGTTGACCACCATAGTTGAAGTTCGACCAAGTTGTTTTCTGACTGGTTTTGCTCAGCTCTGAGAGTCTCTGGTTTTCTACAGTGGTATAGCTTCGTGTTTGTCCAGATTTTGAGTAGGGTTCCTATTCGAATCTTCATATCTTTGTAACTATCGGAGCAAAAGATAAGTGATTACTTAGGGGAAACTTTAAGGCACCATTCACCCCTTTCTGTTGCAATCTTCGGTTCTACACTTATTATAATATCTCCTTATACAGTAAGTTCGGTGTTGTAGGGGTGGCCCCCACCTGAACCCAGCAGGCCTGTTAGAAGAATGTAAGGCCCAAAATAGGACATGTGTAATGACATAAGTGCCCCTGAGGGAAATACTCGGATGTAAAGGTACAATTGTAAAAGCACTCCCCAAGTGGATATATATACAACACAGGCCATGGAGAGAAACCCTAAGCCATTGCTCACCTAACTCTCCACTACCATACTCTCTCTCTGTTTGGTCTATAACCACAACATTCTGCTTTGTGTGTCTATAGTTTTTTTTGTAAGGATCTTTTGCGTTAAATCTTTGTCTCTCATTCTTTTGATCTTTTTGCACTTTGCACACGAAATCATCACCACAGTAGCATGAAAAAAAATCACCACTCGTCTGCATGGGCTAGCAACCTTAGGCCGCATCTAGTCAGCGATCAATATACTCACAAGGAAATATCCGGCATTATCTTAAGACCTAAATGATATGTTTAACTAGTTCCTGCCCTCAATTTGTCAGTAGAATACATTATCATATGCATTGCCCTCTCGTTGCATGGCACTTTTGATCCTAAGACGAGGCAATATTGCAAACAATTTTTTATTTCGAGATTTTGTGCAAAGTAAACCTCAGGTCCTCGACCATTCTCTTTTCACAGATCCAAATCGAGACCCAACTTCACCTTGGAAGCAATTTTTTATTTGGAGATTTTTGATTTCCTTTGAACTTAGGGTCTCAAACATATGATTGGGCGGCTTCACTTGAAACGCAGGAATGCTCGAGGATTTATGTAGAAATTGTATATTTTCCTGAAAAATTTCTTGGTTCCAAACGGACCTATAGCATTAAGACTAAAATACGTTGGGTGGATTTATTGTCAGAAATCTGGGGATCCCAAGTTCTAAACCCTGGCAAGTTGCAAATACATATGTGGTATGCATATAACACATAGACATGCCATATATGGGTGCAACTGCGATGTGAGAATCTTGGTCATCGACTGTTACCCTTTCGCTCTCGTGAAATGGAATCCCTCAAACCTCCTTTGAGCCGTTCTTGCTTCCAGGAAGTGCCTTTGCAACCTTTTTTTTTTCTCTTGGTCCCATGCAAATTCGTTTTGTCACCTCTTCTTCCTTTCCCTTTTCTTGTGAAGAATCCATGCAGTTTTTGGTTAACGTCACAATGACAGGGTACTGAACTCCTTTTGTGCCAATCGAGCACTTTAGTTCAGCACTTGTAGTCGCCGGAATAGGATATGAGGTCGGACAACAAAACGTGCTGATGGTTCATGAGCTCAAGTTGTTTTAGTTGGTTACTGCGTTCATTTACTAATTGCCTTCTCTTCTTGGAAGAAGAAGAAGAAGAAATAATGTGCTTTAGCAAACACCGGAGGAGGATGTGACACTGGACTGTCTTATCATTTCAACAAATAAGTAGTACATATATAAATAATTATTAAAAATACATTGAAACCGGTATCTATAGGTAAAGACTAGGGATCTGGATGAGTTCCCAATGAGGAGGCGTGGGGGTGGGCAGTATATCCCGTTCTTTTTAGTTTATAGCTTTCTTCGAACAAGCAAACATAATAACTTCTCCATCGCCGTTTGGAAGCGATTTATCGGGATAATTTTTTTGAAGCGACTTATCGGTATTCGATTCATTCGTATAAGCGTTTGCACTAGAGCCAAAAACCATCAGCCACAGCTATAAACCATAAGTCTTAGTCGAAAAGAACACACTAGATTACCTTTGTTCTAACAAAGAAAGTTGGCATACTTGAGCCTGAGGAATTAGAGAAATGTCTCGTTCTTTTCAGTTTATAGCTTATGACTTCTCTTGATCAAATAAACGGGACAACTTCTTCGCCACCGTTTCGAAGCAGCTTATCGAGACAGCCTTTTCAAAGTGGTTTATCAGCATTCGGTTCGTTCACACAAGCATTCGTATTAAGGCCAAAAGTCATTAGCTACAACAAAAAAGAACGCACTCAAAGATATACAATGGGCCAAGGAGACCTGTGAGGCCGCTCATAGACAGGTCCACGCTTGACAAAAGGGTAACCTTTTTCAAAACACAAAAAAATTAACAAATAATATGATGGATACTGGAGAAAAAAAAGGCAGGAAAGAAGGAGGTGGGAAAGATCAGATCGAAGGGTGCAAACCAGGAAGGGAGAAAAAAAATGAAAATGAGACCATGAAGGAACCCCAAGCAAAGGAACTGTTGGATTTTCAACAAAGAAAGATATCTCTCCTCTCCAAAAGATGGAAAAGAAATGCTGGTTGGGGACTTAGGCAGCTTTAGATAATGCCGTGTCATTGAGGCTCGCATGATTAAAAAAATGGACTGCTGCTTAATTACCTAATTACTAATTAATGAATTAGTTAATCTTTATGCTTTATCTTGGAGTATCTTCTTTGATTAGGTCCAAAGGTTGCAATCTTCTTAATTTGGGCCCTTTGGAGCAAAGGAGAATGCTTCGTTGCCACGCACCAATGTACTACTACTTCATCTAGTCAAGAAAGAATGATGCCTTTTTATTTTTCAAAGTTAACAAAATTCAACCATTTACATTACATTTTACTAATATATATTTGAAACATAGTGATACAATAGTAATATTAAAGGATAATATAGCAAACGCATTATTGTTGGCAAACTTACTTATGTCACATTCATATCAAAATGATATTGTTTATCAAAGTTATAATGTTTTTTTTTCGAAACGGAGGGCTATAGTTGTTTGAATATATGGATTGGAGTACTTAAGTACACCACGCATGCACTCAATTTACTATATTGTCTAAGTTGAACAGAGGATTTACTCACTAAACCACGCATGCACTCAACTCAATTTACTACATTGTGTAAGTTGAACAGGGGATTTACTATCTTAAGCTGAACCACGCCTTGAGTGCATAGTTGTGTTGGTTAATTAATTAGCAGGCCTCATCTAACTAAGAAAAGCAATACTACTAGTTCAGTAGTTCTATTGCTAACGATGATTTGCTATGCCACCGAAAAAGCAAACATGTATGAAGAAGACAAGCAACATCATGAATTGATGGCTGAGGAAAAGGGGTGTAATTGTGTAAAGAAGCCTCTTTTGGGCTATGGGGGGACAGTTCAGAAAAGGGAAGCTCCATTGCATCAATTAAGTTGGTGAATCTAGCTACTCCCTCCATGATCTTTAATTAATTGCATCATGTATGCATGGAATCTAGTAACATGAAAGAACACCAAATCTTAGCATTAGTACTACTATGGATCCAATTCCTCTAAATTCTCACCCTTGTACAAGCATGTCTTCATGAGCCTTCAATTCAAGTCTCTAGCAGTGAATGAGTTAATGGCTTATTTCTGCTCTACAAAGAAGCAATAGCTCCAAAGTAACAGATAAGATGGTTTGCCTGCTACAAACCCGAATCCTTGTAATGATTGCAAGGAGCCTTTGCAGGAGTGCTTAATTGTACTTTAAACTGCACTAAAAACTTTTTGCTGACCAGGTTAAGAGTAAGTATGCTGTCTTTTCTGAGTCTTGCATGCATATATACAGCTTTCTGCCTAGTATTTTTTTAAGGACAGGCAAAGCTAAGATTTTATTCATTATCAGAACTAGTGTTTCAAGCTCTCACTTTCACAATTTGCTTTAAGGAAATTTGGAGACCTTTCTGCCTAATCAGCGTGTGTACATAGAACTACTTAGCCTTAAGCTTCACTTTACCCACCTAAGTACTGAAATGTACATCATAACTGAAGTCTAATCAGGCGGCAATAGTAAAATTAAGGCTACTTTAGTTGCATGATTGCAAATGGCTACTTTTACAAAGTTAAGGCATTCTTCTTTTTTAACTTTTACACCTCAAAGTTACCATCTTTCTTGTACATCTGAGTCCTGCATCCCCTTTTCTACCCCTCACTAGTTAGGTGATCATGCATTCATATTTACCTGCAACTTTGCACAAATGCACTTAATTAATTTACTAAAAAGAATGATTAGTGCATCCTAAGCTAGCATGAGGTCCTGGTGATAACATTTGTTAGCAAAAGCAGCTCTGCAATTGGCAATTCCTTTTTGAGGAAACAGCAGGTGGCTCCTTATATAATCTTGTACTACATGGCTTCATGTTGGCAAGTGGTGTCCTTTGGACCTCAAGCCAGAACACAAACACATGGTGAGCTCTTAGCCATTTCTTGCTGTTTCATTGCTTAATTGGTGTATCAAACTCTCCTTATTTGCTTCATCCTTACACCAAGGTACTTACTACTTAGTTCTCAACTTCTTTGATTGGTTCAGTTTGTACATCTTATATTCATTTCTGTGTATCTTAGTTTACAAGAAGAGTGACTGAAGATTTGGTCAGTCTCAGACAAACATGGATTGACATGATTTTCCCTTGTAGAGAGATGTGTCATTTTAGTTAGATAACATCACATTGTCTATGTCATGTCATACATGAAGTAGCATGTTCTGCCTTGTAGAAAATGGTCATATACTTCCTTAGAGAAAACAGCAAAGATACCATAACAAATGACAATTTGGGCTGCCAGTCTACATCAAACAATCAGTAACTGTAGTTTTTTTTTAGGACAGACAAGTTTCTTTCAGCGAAGTACATGATTTCTCATCTTTTTTGTATGAGTGAAGGAAGATTTGATCTACTCCACATCTACAAGCAGTGATTGTCCTACAATGATTGCGTTTCTTTGCAATTAGCAGCCATCAAACATAACTTTGTCATTCTAGAATATCACTCCAATCTCATATGTTCCTGAGGGTCTATATATGACCAGAATAAAGTGTTCAGGGAGAGTGATCAAACATGTAAACCTATTTTTAGGAGCGTATCTTCTTTTAGGGTAGTATTATAACGAGCATATCTTCGTTCATGTTCATGCATCGCCACACATCCTTAGTTGCTTGGTCACACCTGACGTATCGACAACTTTTCCCTCTTATGTCATACAGAAATAAGAAGAAAATATTCCATACTCTCCCTAGCTTTTTCTTATAAAAGAGGAAACCTGATGTCTATTGAATTTGAAATCATGTAAGATTCTATGCATTCATAAAATAATATTGCATAAATCATAAAATCAAGGTAGGATTGATGTGAATAATCTGCACTGAATTTCAAGTGTGCTTTTTAAGATTTGTGTAAATTTGCTTTTACATGAAGGTAGCAAGTTTCTCCTCGGTAATCAATTTGAAGTGTCTAGCTAACCAATTGCTCTTTTCTTAGATTTAATAGATATAAGAGCAAGTACAATAGTATAGTCAACTAATGGCTATAACACTTGTCCATTTCATCTATAACCTTCAAAAAAATAGTTCATACAATAAGGTAGCTATTACAATAACTATTTGGCCCCACGTGTAAGAGAGTGAAATGTATATTTTTGCGTGCTATAGCTAGCTGTAATTTAGTAGCCAGCTTCCTTCTCTCTCTTCCTTTCTCTTTCTGCCACATAAGATTTTGTTGATATTATATTTGCTATAGCCTGCTGACTAAGCCTTATTGTACTTGCTCTAAGGTGATCAACTGAAGTATGATATGGAGCTTTACCCTGGATATCTCGAAGACCATTTCAGCATCCACAAACATAGGTGAGCATTTCTCACCTCATGTTCCATTTGAATTGAAATGCATGGTTCTCACACAAAGTAAACAATAAAAAAGGTGATTCTGTCAAAACCTTAGAGATGGCAAACAGATTGGAAGCTTAATCATGTAATGCCACAATCTACTAGATTGTGGGGTTGGTGCTAAACTGCTAACAGTTCTTTAGCTGAGCTAGTGGACTACTGCACCTGCACACCACGCCAAAGTGAGGTCAGGTCCACAGTGCTGGGGCTGCGCTCTGCTTTTGGAATCTCCATACCAGTGGTACTACAACATGATGCATGGAGTGCATAGAGAGATATTTTTGTGCTAAGTGTGTGCTGTGCTCACCCTTGTAGATTCACATCATCTTTAATTAAATATTTAATTCACCTCATTATCTTTACTTAACCTTGAAATAGATGACACCTTGTTTCTAAGAAGAAGAAAAAAATCAAGTCAAGAGAGAAGCTCAAGTTGCTCGGCAAAGTTGCTTCTAGACAACACCTAAAGTGGTTGATTAATCAAGGGGCACAATTTTCCCAAGAAGAGGCCGAATTTCTCACCGGTCATGCTCACGAATCTAGATTTTCAGTTAAATGATCAATATGCCATCGAATAACACGTACGGCTTAAAATTCACGGCAGGGGATGCGGATCCCATGACACGATAAGCTAGCATCGAATCCTTATTTGACCAGAACGGTGCAGGAGCATTAGCTGGTTGCAAAGGAGATCCTGATTCCTTCGTGGCAACTGGCATCCACCCAAATAGCTAGTGAGATTCCGATAGTGCTCAATTTAGCTTATGAAAAAAGCACGGTAACAGCAGAAAATATGTTATAGCGTTTGTTAGTTTTTCTGAGTAATTAAATTTTAAAAATAAAAAATTATATTATCACAGACAATGCAAAGAAATAATAGAATAAGTAAATTTAAAAAAGCCAAATTAAGAAGCCGACACGTTTCAGATGCCAGAAGCAAAAGTTGTTTGGAGCGGGAAGTGCTGCTGCGAGAAGTCGTGACCGATCCATCATAACCAGTGCTGCTATGAGAAGTTGTGACCGATTCATCATAACCAACTAACTCAATTGACTCACCAATCAAAGGTGTTGTTTTTTGATGCACGGCTGATGATTTTTACTGTGGTTGATAGATCTGATGAATAGTATTAATTAATAGAAGAAAAGCTAAAAACTAACTGAAAAGAATGGAACTAAAATTCTAATTCAGATTGCCAAACAAAATTTCCTCTCGTTTTTGTGTGCGCTCTGTGGTAGTTATGTTCACGGCCCATTGGTTTTAGAAAAAAAAATACTATTTTGAAGCACACAGGCTGTTCAATTAGTACTCGAAAAGTTGCAGTTATCCTTAAAAAAAAGGTTGTTAGCATCTCCAATTCTGGCCTATCTTTTTTTAGATCAAGGGAAAATTTCATTAAGTGAATGAAAAAGTCCCAGCCTCTACAATCCGAAGATCGTACGCAGCTTAATGGTTACAACCAAGAGCAATCAAGCACAAGAACTAACACAAAACAAAAGACACAAGATACATGAAAAAACAGACACTACGCCTCAATCCTATTCCGGAACTTCCATCCAAATTTTGCAAAGACCTCCATGATGACCGTCTCCAAAATCTGGCATCCATTCTTGAAGATTGGTTTTTCTTCTTCTTTACTTAACAAGGACCAAAGCCGGATCCAATATGTTGCCCTGAAAATGACTTGCAGAAAGGTGTTGGTTTTAGCATTATTGAACACCACGTCATTTCTATTCAACCACATTGCCCAACAGAGAGCCGCAGCACCTAGTAAAATCTGATTTTTGAGTTTTGCCCCGATGCCATGAAGCCAAGAGCCAAACATATCCGATATACTAGATGGTGGATGAATTCCAAAGGTGATGTGCACTGTGTTCCATATAAATCTAGCAAAGTGACAATCAATGAAAAGATGATGTATCGTCTCCAAAGAGTTACAAAAACAACACTTGACACTCTCTTGCCAATTCCTTTTTGCTAAATTATCTTTTGTAAGAGTGACCCCTTTTTGGAGATACCAAAGGAAAATTTTAATTTTCAAATGCACTCTTATTTTCCAAGGTGGATTTTTCGTAGGTAAGACTCCCTCTTGAATCAAACTCAAATACACAGAGCGAACCGTGAAAGACCCACTCCTATGTAGGTTCCAAACAAACACATCCTTCTCTTTTGTAAGGTTAACTGTCACAACTTTAGAGACTAAGTCGTACCACGCTGTCAAATTACCTTCCACCAAACCTCTTCTAAATGACACATCCAGTGGCGTAGAAGCTAAAACCTTAGCCACAGTATCATTCTTTTTCCTCATAATCCTATAGAGTGATGGATAGACATCCCTTAAGGGTTTACTTCCTAACCAAATGTCCTCCCAAAATCTAACTTGTGTTCCCTTTTGAATTCGAAAATAACCAAGAGCCAAGAAATCATCCTTGACCTTCATTAGTCCCGACCAAAAGTGGGAGTCACCCGGTCGTTTATAAACTTGAGTTATGGCTTTATTGGTCAAATATTTCCTTCTTAGAAGATTTTGCCAAACACCATCCTCATTAATAAGTTTAAACAACCATTTACTCAAGAGACATTTGTTTTGAATCCCAAGGTTTTGGATACCCAACCCGCCACAGTCCTTTGGTCTACAAAGTACACTCCACTTAGTAAGCCTGTACTTCTTTTTATGACTATCACTTTGCCAAAAGAACCTTGAACGGTAAAAATCAAGTTTTTGTAAAACACCCTTAGGGACTTCAAAAAAGGAAAGCATATACATAGCTAAACCAGTTAAGACCGAATTGATCAAAACTAGCCTTCCTCCAACGGAAAGAAGCTTTCCTTTCCAACTGCTGAGCTTCTTTTGGAATCTCTCCTCAATGATGGCCCAATCTTTGTTAGAGAGTTTACGATAATGCAAAGGAATACCAAGATATTTAAAAGGTAAGCCCCCGGTTTTGCAACCAAAAAGTTGTGCATACTCATGCTCGCAATCCTTAGCACTACCATAACAGAAGAGCTCACTCTTATGGAAATTAATTTTCAACCCAGAAAGTTGCTCAAAGGTACTTAACACTAGTTTAAGGTCTTTGGCTTGGAGTAGATCATGATCCATGAAGAGAATAGTATCATCTGCATACTGGAGGATCGAGAGGCCATCATCTACAAGATGTGGAACAACTCCTTGAAACCTCCCATCAGCCTTAGCTCTACCAATTAACGTTGCCAACATATCTACCACTAAATTAAAGAGGATTGGTGACAAGGGATCACCTTGCCTAAGTCCCTTTTTTGGCTGAAAATAATGCCCTAAAATGTCATTAACTTGGTTGATTGGCAACCAGGTGACTCTTTTGAAGCCTCTTCTTAGGAAAAACAAACTCTTTCAAGACTGCCTTCGAGCACATTTTTCAGCGTGTTTGATGGTGAAGCTTAACTACTATTTAGATCCTATTTAGACAAGGGGAGATACACGGTAAATAGTTCAATTACTGTAGAAACTCTGAAGAATTCCAAAACTTCAACTCTATTTTTTTAGGATGAGGGTGATGTTCGTGGCTATAGATAATAGTTTTTGCCTATGATTTTTTAAGATAATAGCAGATGGTAAAGACGTTAATGTAGACGATAAATACAGCTTTAAACTCGAGAAACCATTCAAAGAATCTGTTTTAAGAAATCATCTTATTTATTTTGACTTTTATTGATATGGAAAAAAAACTAAAATAACATGCCATCTAAACGGCGCTACGTACACGGATGTGCTCTCTGCGGGCCCACTTGCATGGTCAGGTCGTAGGGTCCTGCGGTGATGCGGAGTGACGCCACTGGTGACGCCACCGTCTCCATTGCCGTCCCTCTCACCACCTCGCTAAGTCTACACGAGATAAGCTATTCAAGCTATATCATGAGGCGCTGGGAAATTTTTTTAGTACCAGTACTTTCACAGTGGCTGTCCACATCACGCTGACGTCGGATCACTACCGGCCGGCCAGTCGCCGGCGATGGCGTGACGTGACGTGACCAGCGAAACTCGTGACTTGAGGAGGCGATGTGATGCCAGTTTTTGGTACAGGTTCGATCTATTGATACGGAGTCAAATTGCTTTCTTTGTTTGTGTCCTTTGGGGATAAAAAACAATGTTAGAAGGAAACGCCGAATTCGTTTGCTACAAGGACATCCGATTCTTTTTTTTTACAACGGTGCCATGCCATTAAGGGTCTGTTTGGCTATGGCTGCGGCTTATAATTTTAGGCTGAAATTTTTGAATTTTAGCTGTTTACGGTACATATTACAGAGAGAGATACTCACTTGCGATTTTGGCTGATACAGATGTTGGACTTTTAACGTGTACATCGTTTAACTTATAGACTCTGTCTTGAAAAAATACTCTGTTTGAAAGTTATGTACTGTAGCAAAAGCCAAAAGTCACCAGCTTCGGATGTAAAGAACAGACCCTAATTTATAGCGAATTTAGTCGATGTGTGAATATAATTAACCTCGTGTCTAAGGGAATAGTGCATTCAAAAGTTTGATATTTCACATGTTAGTTTTCTTCGCTTGACAGGGCTGCATAGATCACACTAACTGTTCGTAACGTATTCTGTTTAGAAAAGGCAGAAATTAATATAAATATATGTTTTCTTGAAACAGTTTCTCTATTTTTCTCGTTCCCGTTTCGCTCTAAGGATAAGTCAAAAGTTACGATAGTATCACGTACCCTATTCTTGTTACTCTCGTCTCGTGCACATATCTTTTCCTTACTTTTTGCACTCACTCATCTTCTTCTTCTAAAAACCCCTTCTTTAAATAGTTACTATTTATTTTCAGTCAAAAGGTATTAAGTAGAAGCTAATACAAAAGCTCCTATAGGAGTAGTTGGTAACAGCGACGGATTTGAAAGTCTGGCTCAACACCTAACCCTAATCCCCGTAATACAGTCAGAGAATTCACATTTCATGATAGAATGTGAAATTAAGGATGGCACGAAAAGGATTACAAAATAGACAGGGAGACACATTACTGTGCCCGTTTCTGTCGTCTTGAGCGGCAGCCAACAACGGAACAAGCCAAGCCAGCACGCAACAAGCAATCAAATACTCGTCGGGGGAGAGGGAGAGAGAGAGAGAGAGAGAGCTTCACAAGCTGGCACGGCAGCCATTCACTTCGCAGAGCAGAGCAGAGCTCCTGGATTCTAAGTTCCACGCGAGCATCCATACCACTGGCAGCTAGTACTAATCATCAAGGTTAATTCTTTGTAATCATTGTTCACTAGTTCGTTCTTGCGTACGTACACGTGGTGTCACCTCATCCTTCTCTACTCCCTTCTTTTCTCGATGTAATTCTGTTGTTTTTTGTGCGTGAACTGCGGGCTGATTGTTGTTGTTGCTGCTGTCACTTGCTCTTAATCGGCGACGAGCAGTGCTCCCGGCCGGTACATGACCTCGGCGGCGCCGACGCAGTTCGCGGCGTCGCTCGGGCCGATGGGGATCTACGGGCGCCGGCACCAGCCGCTCGCCGCCGGCGTCTGGGGCGAGCCCTTCAGGCCCGACAGCAGCGCCCAGGCTGCGGCCGCCATGGCCACCGGAGCGACGATGCCCGTGGAGTCCATGGAGGCCATGTTTGGCAACCGGGTAATCTAGCACGCACGCAACCCATTCATCATGTGGCATCTTGATTTGCTTGTAACTTGATTTCATGCATGCTAGCTCATCGTTTTCGTCAACTTAATTTGCAGATAGAAGACGTCGATGTCCCCGTGCAAGAAGCGCTGAGGTCGTCGCCAGATAGCTTCGACCAGGAGGGCACCAGGGCTACAGACAAGGTGAGAATTTCTCACCAACTAATTAAACTAGCTAGTCGAGCTAAATTATTGGCTTCAAGAATCCTCAACAAATTACCCACCGAGAATTAACCCAATCGTATGTGTGTGTTTTTTGCTCAATTAGACCCAGAGAAGGCTCGCGCAGAACAGAGAGGCTGCTCGCAAGAGCCGGCTACGAAAGAAGGTAAGTAAGCGATGACGACGAGTCATTTTAAAGCATCTCGCTCAATCTTCTCATTGTGATGATCAGACAAACAAATCATCTCATTGTTGATGATTTCTACTCTGGTGCGTTTGATTTTGATAGGCCTATATCCAGAATCTGGAGACGAGCCGGATGAAGCTGGCGCAGTTGGAGCAGGAGGTTAACCGGGCTAGGCAACAGGTACAGACAGCTGTAGGACACGTACCTACGGCCAATGCGTTGTTCGTTATGAACAGTTTCATGGCTTGTTTTGTTTGTTTGTTTTTTTGGCAAAAAATAGCTCGGTGCTAACTGCAACTGCCAATTGTTGACTGAGCTGAGTGCAGGGTGTGTACATCAGCGGGAGCAGCCCTGTTGGGCTATCAGGACCCCTTGATTCAGGTCAGGTTACGCATTGATAACGCTTTCTCTTGGGATCTATACAGTTTTCCTTTTCCGACTGAAACAACGATCCACTTGTGCATGTGCATACGATCTTTGTTGAGAATTCTAATGGCGACACTGATGTGTCCTTTTTTTTATTTTTTTGCAGGAGTTGCTGCGTTTGAGATGGAGTACGCGCACTGGTTGGAGGAGCAGGGCGAGCAGACGGGCGAGCTGAGGGCGGCGCTGCAGGCGCACGCGTCGGAATTCCAGCTCCGCATCCTCGTGGAGGCCGGGCTCAAGCACTACGAGAGGCTGTTCCAGGCCAAGTCCATCGCCGCCAAGTCCGACGTCTTCTTCGTCATGTCCGGCATGTGGAGGACCCCCGCCGAGCGCTTCTTCCTCTGGATCGGCGGCTTCCGCCCCTCCGAGCTCCTCAAGGTCCATTCGATTCACCGAACACCTCCGCACCCTGAACAATGGTGCATGCAGCTCGATCAGCTCCTCAACGTCATGAGCTCTGCATTTTCAGATTCTGGGGCCGCAGCTGGAGCCTCTGACGGAGCAGCAGGCGACGGCGGTGGGCGGGCTGCAGCAGACGGCGCGGCAGGCGGAGGACGCGCTGTCGCAGGGCATGGAGAAGCTGCAGCAGACGCTCTCCGAGTCGCTGACGTCTACGGCTGTCGTTGCCCAAGGCGCGGACGCTTCGTTCGACGCCGCCGCCGCCGCCGGCTGCTACATGGGGCAGATGGCAAGCGCGATGGGCAGCCTCGACGCCCTCGTCGGCTTCGTCGACCAGGTGATCAATGGATAGCCAGCAACGAGCAAATCTTGGCACGAATTATATACGCGCTGTTACGATGATTTATACGTGTTGCATGCGCAGGCTGACCATCTCCGGCAGCAGACGCTGCAGAACATGTACAAGATCCTGACGGCGCGGCAGGCGGCGCGGGGGCTCCTTGCCCTCGGGGACTACTGCCAGCGGCTGCGCGCCCTGAGCTCGCTCTGGGCAGCGCGGCCGCGCGAGCCGGCGTAAGCTCAGCGCAATGGTCAGTTCTTGAAGGAGGAGGAGAGGTGCAAACTGCATTGATGTGGCGTGTGATTGGTTCCCGGAGTGATCAGTGGGGAAGGAGAGAATTGGATTCAGCTCTGCGTTCGTGAGGACAAGAACCGGCCGGTGTGTGTCTGTCCTTTCCGCCGATCGAGACAAAAAGGACAGCAGAAGCAGGCCACCGATCGGAGCGGCAGATGAAGGATTCAAGGTGTGTAAATATACATGCCTAGTGTAATTGTTTCTCTCTCGATCGATCTCAGCCTTGTAACTACCGTCATTTGCCGACGACATGTACGGCGATTATATGAAATGAGATTGTACTAGTTCTATGGACAAGCCAGTCCTAATTATTCGATGGCTACAGTACAACACCTGTTCATCAGAAAACATCCCTGCAGTGGTATTTTTGTACTCACACAAATGACACTACAGCTACTTTTTTTTTAAATTTTTGTCTTCACACCTATTTTTACAAATTTAGCCTCTTTCTTAGACCTACTAAACTCGATAAACTCCTGTCCAGCACCCCCATGGTAGCAATTAAATGCCCATGATTAGTGTTACTTAATTAGTACTAATCATATTTAATTAGTGCTAGTTATAAAGCTTAATTAAAACACTAATTATGAGGTGATACATGCTACCGCACTACCGGCTCGGCGGTGAGCCTGCCGAGGAGCTCGATAGGTGTTTGTCGAGCTACTGTAGCTTGGCAAATGCGCTACTGTAGCTTGACAGATGCGCTACCGAGATCCATGGAATGGGCTAGGGGGTGTTTTTTTGGACTGTGATTTATAGATTTTGGTTTACGGTTTATTACTTAATGAATAGTGATTGCTGAAAAAAATCAAAGCTAAAAGCTGGTTGAAAAAGGTAAAAAGAACGGAATCTAGATTTATAAAAGCAAATGTTGGAGACTATTATTTTTGGGAGTGTATAGGCATCACCCGGATGTTTTCTTCCTAATTATCATCCAAATTTGTGATATTTGAATTAGAGATCAAGAGACTCCTTATTTTTAAAGAGGGGAGATTTTTTTCACGGGGAAGGGGGTAGAATTTAAGGGAGGAGGGAGAATTCATGGCCATTGGATTTCTAATCCAATGGTCATAAATCTAGCTGATAGTTAGGAAGAAAACATGAGATGACGTTTAACAAAACCCTTTTAAAAAAGTGTTATTTACGTGGACTTTCCTATTTTTCTTCTCTGAATCATCGGCAAACACCCCGCAAGTAGGGCTGTGCAAAAAAAACCGAACCAAAAAACCGTACCGAAAAAACCGAACCGAACCGGTCAACTCGGTTTGACCGATTTTCGGTATTCGGTTCGGTAGCTAGAAAAGGGGTATTTGTATGATTCGGTTTTTTCGGTAAAAACCGAGAAAAAACCGAAATTACCGAAAAAACCGAAAAGCTCAGCAGCACCTCTCCGGTCTCGGCGGCCCACCAGCAGTCCAGCCCGACGCACGCGCGCGGCAGACGGGCAGAGTGCAGACGGGCAGACGGCATGTAAACCTAACCCTAACGGACGCCCCTAATCTGCGCAAACGCCAGACTGAGTTAGTGACCGACGCGGCGACGCCGACGCCCCTCGCCAGATCTGCTTCGGCGCGTCCTCTCGACCCGATCGGAGCTCCTCGTCGCCTCGTCGGTCGGCTCGCCGCTCGCCAGATCAGCTGCCGCCTGCCGGTGCTCGGTGCTCCTCGTCGGTCGGCTCGCCGCTCGCCAGATCAGCTGCCGCCTGCCGGTGCTCAGTGCTCCCCCGGTCCCCCCCCCCAAGTGGCGGTGCTCCCCCTCCCCCGGTCCCCCCCCCAAGTGGCAGTGCTCCGCCTCCGCGCCCGGCGCCTCCGCCTCCTTCGCCCTTCGGTGCTAACGGAGTCAACTGGATCTTCCGAAGTAAGTCCTTTCTGGGCTCTGGCTTTCTCTCTATTTCGTTAATTGGTAGATTAATTGGTAGAGTGGGATGACTTCATGAGTATGCTCCGGAAGCCATTGCCAGCTACCTTCAGGATTAATGCGAGGAGCTACTGCTTTCTATGAAGTATCAGGCTGCATCCACACCATGTTTGCTGTAAATGTGTAATTGCTTATTCAATTGGTTTGAGTTTTTGACTAAGCCGAATGGCAAAGCAGTTGGCTATATGAACCAATACGCCACACTCTTGATTATTGCAGTATACCACTATCTGTATTGAATCAAAACCACTTTGTGAGTCCTAAGAATTGGATATGGTAGTTTGCCATTACTATAGATGACCAACAACTTGCATTTTTTTCCATGAAATCGCATATTACCAATTTCCTGGCATGTTTGTGTTCTGGGTGAAAGATCCACTATAGGTTGTTACTGTGAAACTATATACTTATGGCCCTAGGCTCTTGTCAAGACTCAAGAGGATCAATCAAATCTTATTTCTTTAAATTGGTGTTATTAATTCGTTTGTAAGCATATCTGGGCTTTGTTGTTCTGAATTAATAAAGAGCATGTTTTGTTTGATGTAAATTATAGACTTGAACCCCACATTGCTATATGCTTTATCGTTTTTAGCAAGGGATAACATGATTCAGGTTTGCCTGCTGTTCACTGCTGTGGTTCATCAGACATTATATTCTGTACATTTTCACCTTTGTATCTTGCAAGAATATAAACAACTGACCTAATAGTTAGAGCAAAAAGTAATTGTACAAAATGGCCTGGTATTTTTTACTAAGACCTTTTTTATATTTTTGTCTTGCATAGTGGCATTGTTGAAGATGACTTAATGGTTAATTTAGAGATCTTGCATTTTTGGTTAATGGTTAATTGGTTATCTATCTTTACATTTTTGGATTATTAGATGTCTGAGTCAGATGATATTGCAAATATTGATGCTGTTGGGTCAGTGGGTATGGGTATGAATGTGAATGTGGGCAGCGATGAAGCTGTTGGTCCCAATGAAGCTCAAAAATGGAAAGAAACAAATGAATCCCAGATCAGAGATATGGAACCATTACACACGACTACCAAATGACCGGAATAAGGCTAAATGCAAGTATTGTTCTCGGATCCTTGCCTGTGATCCACAAAAAAATGGTACCTCCTCACTGGTCTCTCATGCAAAATGTTGTAAGAAGCATCCTGCCAAGATCGACAGTCAAACTGAACTAAGCTTCCAACGTAGTATAGATGGCCAAAGTAGTTGCATAGTACCTTGGCAATACAATGCAGAAGAGGTTAGGGCATCATTTACTCGCATGATAATAGTTGATGAGTTACCTTTTATCTTCTCAGAACATGAAGGTTTTAGAGACTTTATGTCGAAAGCTTGTGGCTTTAATACCTTGCTGAAGATATAGAAGATGATGATCATGGCTTTAATATTCTCTCTTGGTGGAAGTACAACTCACCTCGTTTTCCAATCCTCTCACGGATGGCCCGTGATATATTAGCAATCTCTATATCAACTGTTGCTTCTGAATCAGCTTTTAGTACTAGTGGTCGTGTTCTTGATGATTTTAGAAGCTCCTTGACTCCATTCACACTCCAATGCTTGATATGTGCACAAGATTGGCTGCGTTCTTCAAAGCGCATCAATGTGGAAGTCGATTTAGCAGATTTGTCTAAATTTGAAGAAGGTACTATACTACTATAATATATGCAATATATTTCTACTTAAAAGTGATAGCAAATTGGATATTAACAGCTGCTTCAACTAATTAGCTTAATTTTCGTGTTATGAAGGCATTGATATGTCAGGCCTAGATCCAACTCCAACAGCAAGTGTCTACTCCTCGGATCGTGTCTAACTCCAACATTAACTGCTGGTTTATGTGCTGCTGCATGCTGGAGTTATATGTACTGCACTGTTGCTGGTTTAGTGGTTTATGACTTTATGTAATGTTCTGCTACTCTGCTAGACTTGGACTGGTAACTCTGGACTTGGACTGGTAACACTGGTTTGTGAATTATGCTTAGTCTTTACTCTTTATGTGCTGCCTGTTAGGTGCTAGACTGCTAGTTGCTGCTGGTTTCCAGGTTTTGTGAGCTCTGCTGTGTGCTGTACTGCTGTGAAATTGTGATTTGTGAATACTGTGAAGTGTGAAGTGATGCACATGCACTGATGGTCTGATGCTGTGAATCAATCTGTGATTGGCTTGGCTGAATGCTGAATTGTTGTTTGTTGATGGATCGGCTCTCGGCTGTGAGCTAGTGCCTACTGATACTGAGCAGCAGTCAGCATAGCAGAGCTGTCCGCCTGTGAGCGTGAGCGGGACGGGACTGCGGGAGCGTGAGCTGTGTCTGCGGTCTACTCTCCGGTCTGCCAGCCAGAGTCCAGAATTTTTTATTGTAGAAATTAGAATGGAGAATTAACGTTTAGCAATTCGCGCAAAGTTTGGTAAAATTGGTATTAACCGATACCGTACCGAAATAAAATGGTATTTACCGATACCACATCGTATTCTGAAAAATACCGTATTTCTCGAAATACTAAAATCGTATTTACCGATTAAACCGTATTTACCGAACCGTATAAACCGAAAAAACCGAACGCACAACCCTACCCGCAAGAGGAGCAGTGCTCACACGTACGTACGTACTTTGCGTGATTTCCCTGTTAATCTCGCTCCAAGCCTCCAAGTTTCGCGCTTGGAAACTGAGTTGCGTTTGTCGAGAAAGACGCAGAACGAAGGGCGTGATTAGAACGCAGGCTTGGTTTGAGGTACACGCTTTACTTAAACCTTAGGCATTATGGTCATGTCTCCATAGTAATCACTCGGTATATCACAGCCAAATTTATTGAATGTATAAATAATTATGCTATAAAAAAGAATTACTTTAATTAATTGAAAAGTGAAGGATGGTGAGAAGTCGAAGGAATAAGACAATTGAAAAAGAATGGATGTACGACCACTAATTCATATTTTTACAATAGAAATGATGGCTGGATTTTTTTGAGTTTAAAGTTAGTTTATACTTATACTGTCTATAGTAACTAGCTTTTAGACGATATATTTTTAAGACGGTGTCAATAGAAAAATTATAGTAAAAAGTGTACTAAGTTTATCTGTACCAGTTAAAATCATATATAACTATTTTTCTCTACGTATATCTCTCATAAATAAATAAAATTTAAATATTTAAATTATAATTTATAAATCATCAGTCAAAAAAATCCACCCGAGAGTACGGGACGAGAGTAGGCAGGCACGGGGTTTGCTTACCTCGACCATGAAAGGGGAATGCTATTTCCGTTTGGACGGAAGGGATAACGCCACATCCACCTCCAGCTTGCATCCGACGCTACACGTGAGACCAAAGCCTATGGGCTGGTTCTTTTGTGGCTACGGCTTGTGGTTTTTAGTTGCGGTTTATGACTTTTGATTGTTCATGTGAGAGATTATAGGGTAACTGAAATTTACGTGTGGTTTTTGCCGATATAATGAAGTCAGTATAGTATATACTATAATTAACTAGTAGGTATTATCTAAAAAAATATTTTGTTTAAAAGTTAGTTACTTTAAAAAAATTAAAAGCTGAAACCAAAAGCCACTTAGAGCAAGTTTAATAGTATAGATAGCTGCTACCTCCAATACATTTCCATGTCATCAAAAGGTAAGATGCAGCCAACTCATACAATAAGGTGGCTATAAGCTGTCTCTACAAGAGCTCTCAATCATTTAATACATACATGGGTATTGGTCATTTAATACATGCATGTGTATAGCAATTAGTTCTATTGGTACATGCATGGATAACGCCTCTTTTCCTGTGCTATAGCCTGACTCTTGCATGGGAGCCGGCTTGGCTCTCTCTCTCTCCTTTTCTCTCCTCTCTACATAGGACTATACTGACATGGATTCCCTTATAGCTAGCACAGTCAGCCTTATTAAACTTGCTCTTATGGGGCCTATATACCACGCACGAAGCCGTTGTCCCTTCCGACACCTCGAGAAGCCTCGTTGCTCCGTCCCCTCCCTCCGTCGTCGCACACGCACCCCACCATTCGCCGAGCTCCCGGCGGCGATCCCCATCCCGTAAGCCCCCGAATCCTCCTCTCCGCTATCACGCGCTCGCTGTTCCTAGGGTTAATCCGCTCGCTGTTCGATTCGGCTGCGCCGTGTTGGGGTTGGGTTTGCTCGACGCAATGCTCGCGGGGGTTTCTCTTAGGTGATGCGACGTGTTCCCGAATGCGTTGGTATTTGGAGCCCTGATCCGGCGGTTGGTGTCTACGATGCGAGCTCGCTCGCGTTTTCTGGAGGAAATTAGCGAGATCGAGCGTCTCGTGCAGGCCTCGGATCCCCCGGGTCGCCGCGCTTGTAGTGTTCCTGTAGCTGAATCTAGGGTTTTTGCCCCGTCGGTTCCTGCAGGGCGATTTGGGTATCTCTGCGATGTTACTTTCTAGTGATTTTTTCGCTGTTAGTTGGTGAGTTGACTTTTGTTTGCGAATTTAAGCGGTGGGGGAGGCCTCATTTATAGTTAAGTGACCCGAGTGTTTGTGCCCATTGGCTCTCGCTGCTCGATTCGGTATATTTGCCGATTTTTGGAGCTACGCTTTGTTTCCCGACGGCGCCTAAAATTCCCGTACGCTTGTGCTGTTTTAGGGCATCTCCAATAGATTATCTCTTAAGGTTGTCTCTAAGATTTTCACCTTACCTAAAGCCAGCACAAGAGACAAACTCTTCAATAACTTGTCCATTGAGTTATCTCTAAGAGAGCACATAAACTCTCTCAAATTGTGGTTAACATTATTTCAATATTTTCTGTACAATGAAGTTTCTTTTGCATCAAATATCCATTTTTCTTACAGTGCTAGAAAATGTTAAGTGAAAAATTGCTACCGAATTATCACAAGCTGACCAAGGCACTATCTCCTGTATAATCAGCATAGCAAGTATATCACAAGTAGTTAAGTGTAAACCCAACCTCCATTCTGGATTGTCAGCATAACAACTAGCTTCTACTAGATAAACAATGATATGGAGCAGCTCCACCCGATCCTCATAGCTGCCTCTACCCTGCAATCGTGACAGTTATTAGCCCACAAAAGATGACATACCTTGAATCTAAGTTTGTGATTGTCACATGCCAGAGATCTCGTATTACAAAAGCTAAAACTCAATAAGATGTAACTCATAACACCAACAAGCACACTCATTTCTCTCACCTGAATTGCTTCGGTGTCGACCGAAGGTGTGAAACCCAGGAAATTTGCAATCTCCGCCAAGTCTGCATAAACCCAAGCATTCCATCATCAGCACCATGCGTGACTTAATATAGCAACCATTTCAACTGCAAAGCAGCCAAACATGTAAAAGTAAAACCTTATGTTGGATCCTGCTGTTCTCCTCGTTGCAATCGAGGCTATCCCCCTGCCAGTTCTGCTGTGTGAACGGCGATTTGTCGCCCAGGAAACCCCTCAGTTTCGAATCCAAATCCCGAAAGTCCGAAACGCTGGCCGAATCCAGCAGAGATCCGTGCAACTGAACAGGAGGAGGAGCGGAACGGAAATGTGGCGTGGGTGGTTGCATACCGGAAGAAGAGCCACTTGAGGAGGCGGTAGCGCTCGACGCCGGCAAAGAGGAGGAACTGGGTGGGGGCGTTGGCGCATGGGTAGGCGAGCACGGCTAGCTTCTGCTGGATCTCCTCCATCTGCTTCGACGCCATGGGAATCCCTGCTGCTTCGCTCTGCTCACTGCGGAGGCCGGTCCGCATCTGATCCACAAAATGCCTGAACAACGGACGATTTAACTCCAACAGTTTCGAGAGTCGTCGCAACGTTCTTGTTTCGCGTGCTGCGCCGGACGCTTGGTGAACGGACAACTACAATCTCTCTTTTCCATATCATCATAAAAACCTATGTGGCATCTCTTAGAGACAGCTGAGGAGAACTATTGGAGATGCCCTTAGGCGCGGTGGTGTTGTGCGGATTTTGCAGTGCAAACTTTACTAATGACTTTCCTTATGATGTAACCTCATTTTGATATCGTGGAGTGTATTAATCGTTTGATTTTTTTGTGTATACAATCCTTTTGATCTGTTTATAGTTGGAATTTATGCTCTCGCTTGGGAGATTGCATCAGCGCCTCCTAATTTTCTCTTGTTTAAATTTGACGGATCAGGCAGAAGGAGAAATGGCAAGTCTAACCAGTCTCACCACAAACACGAATCCGAACAAGTCATTTGAGGTGTGATGCTTTATGCAGCACTGCCCTTTTTTTCCTTGTTCCCATTCTGTGAGGACTACATATTTACCAAGTGTTTTGACGTTTACATGTAAATGCAGGTCCTGCCTAATCCGGGGGACTCCGTTTCAAGCCTCAGTTTTAGCCCCAAGAGTAATCTACTGGTTGCAACTTCCTGGGATAACCAGGTAAATTTGTTTATTATGTAATTTACAGTTGGCATTTATTGATGTGATATAGTATCTTACTAGGATTTGCATCGAGTTTTGTACAGGTGAGGTGCTGGGAGATAGTTGGTGGAAGCAGTCAGCCAAAGGCATCCATATCACATGACCAGCCTGTATGATCTCAATATTTTTCTTGAGACAACCTTCATGTACTACCATATTAGATTGATTTCCTTGCAGCCAGTGTCTGGTGTGCTGATTTTCTTGTTTCCTTCCATCAGGTCCTCTGTTCGGCCTGGAAAGATGATGGGACTACTGTGTTCTCTGGAGGCTGTGATAAACAGGTCAAAATGTGGCCTCTGTTGTCTGGTGGGCAGGCTCAGACGGTTGCAATGCATGATGCACCTGTCAAGGAGATCGCATGGATTCCTCAAATGAATCTTCTTGTCTCTGGAAGCTGGGATAAGACTCTAAGGTGCAAGAAATCTAATCCTTCATACTCAGTATTCTTTTAACTTGGAAGTTGAATATATAAAGCCCACGTCACTTGCTCTTAAATAGTTACTCATGGTCAGTTCTCATTATAATATGGGTTTAATGTTATTTTTAGTATCATTTTTACTCCGCGGTTTTTTTGTTTGTAGTACATTGGCTAAGTTTGTAAGCAATAATTTTGGGCAACTGACGGAGAAAAATAACCAATATTCAGACTTTCACAAACCGTAAATCAAATATTGCAAAGGGTGCATCTCATCTAGTTTATCTTTCCCTAATGTTTGTATGCCTTCTATGATCCTCAAGGTTTCACTACTTGCTGGATCATATTCTCCAATTCTTATGAAAGGTTATGCACTTTCTGGATATCATTTGCTATCTCATATTTTATTTACTGCTGCAATGAATTTTGTTCCATGATGAAGTTTCTATACAAGTAACAATTGATGCAGCAGTTAAATCTGCAATTGCTGTTAGATATATTCTTTTGGACTTTTAGCATGTGGGTTTGGAGGTATTGATCATGTTAATGAGATTGATTTCGGAAACATTAAATCAAGAATTACAGTTCTGGCTTTCTCAACAACAACAACAAAGCATTTTGTTCCAAATAAATTAGAGTAGGTTAGGACTAAAACCCCCTCAAGGTTAATTTTGGCTTTCATTTCATAAAAAGGTGCCCTTTTTTTACGTTGGCTCACCAAGCAGCATCGCAAGTACTGTAGCATGAATAGTATTTTGCGGTACTGTAGCACGGTCTTGTAGCGGTTGTTTAGGATATAATCTTAGCATATCTTATTAGAAAATTTTAGATGCATATCTTTATATTAGAAAAAGTTAGATGTATATCTTTATATTAGAAATAGTTATATGCATATTTTTATATTTAGATAGTATGAATGTGATATTCTCTTTAGTTGATTGGTTGCATTAGATTGTATTAGTTTCCATATTGTTAGAGGCTAATCTCATTTATATGAAGAGAGGAGCCGCATCATTCATAATCAAGCAAGAAAACAATCAAGTTTTAAACCGGTTGGTCTTCATATCAGAGTCTCTGCAAGGAGGGCGATCCTAAGCCATCCTGGCCTATCCTTTACAATAACATCTCTATTTTTCTGATTTGGGATAGGCTATGTAGAAAACTACACTGGCGGAGTTACAGTTCTGTTCTGGCTTTCTATTTAATTTATTATCCATTCCTTGCGTGTTTCTATTGTCTGTGCGTTTTACTTCATCTCTGCCCCGTTGAGCTCAATACACTCCTGTCATGCTCTGATCTTCATCCCATTACGGCCCGTATCCTAGTATCAGCTCTGATCCTGATAACTATGACTTGTTCGAGGCTACCTTCAATGCTGATCACTATGCTATTAATAGGTATTGGGACACAAGACAAGCAAATCCTGTCCATGTTCAGCAACTTCCAGAGCGTTGCTATGCTCTTACAGTGAATTATCCCCTTATGATTGTGGGAACCGCTGATCGCCATCTTGTGGTCTTCAACTTGCAAAATCCTCAGGTAATTGTGTTGTTGAACTGACTGAGTGACTGTGCACATGTTCATTCCTACATTTTCTGGGTGGGGTTCATTCTTTTGTCATCAATGACTTGTGTTATTGTACTGACTGATTCAAAGTGTTGTTGCTATGATCATTAGATGGAGTTCAAGCGTATTCAATCACCACTGAAATACCAGACACGGTGCATCGCTGCATTCCCTGATCAACAAGGATTTCTGGTGATCCTTTTACTCTCAGTTTTACCACACCCAATACTTCCTTTTGTTTAAATACATAGCCTATTTTTACTGTGTTTTAGCCATGCATTCTTTACTCATCTGTTGCAGCATAATGATTTGTATTTACTATATGTAATGTAATTCACCCAATTACGTGTTCAGCATTTCCTTGAGTTTTAGACACCAATTTTTTTTGGTACAACCTACCATCTTACTCAAATCAGCTTTAGGTACAAGATTGGGGATATGGGCCAAACATCAGTTTCAGTGTCATGGGTGTTGTGTTCTTTTAGTAATTTGCATTCCAAACTTCCAATTGCTAGAAATGTTACACAAATATAGACATCACTAATGCACGTCTTTCTAATTAGTCACTAAGAGTTGCATTAAAGAGCATGAAGTTTACCCTTAACCACACCTGGAAACTGGCTATGCTTGGATACAATATCTTACTAGAAGAAATCTTAGCATGTATCAGTAAAAACTAATCTGAAATTCTGAATATAAAATCGTGCCTGCAGGACAAATGGTCAAAGCCACCTGGGGTTTCAAGCAATTATTTTCAACTGTAGATCTTTAGAATTTTACAATTGCGCTTCTTCCTATCCTTTACCTGCCTAATGTGTAGTGGGTGGTGGTTTTAGTATTGCCTTGGACCAATCAATGTGTTGCTGGTACCTGTATTCAGAATTGATCTTGTTCAACATCTGTGAATGATGTTTAACTCAATATCTTGGATAAAATGGTCGGTACCTGACATTTTTTCTTCTATCATCATTTCCATGTGACTGACTGACCCCTTGCTTTCGTCTAAAGGTGGGTTCAATAGAAGGAAGAGTTGGTGTGCACCATATTGATGATTCACAGCAAAGCAAAAACTTCACTTTCAAATGTCACAGGGAAGGAAATGATATTTTCTCTGTCAATTCACTCAACTTTCACCCTGTAAGATCTCTCTCTCTCTCTCTCTCTCTCTCTCTCTCTCTCTCTCGTTTGTTATTTATGTGGCAGCCTGGCAGGCTTATGTTTTGTTTTTATAGCTTAACATATTTATATCATTTTCCTAGTTTTTACTTTGCTATTGAGGATACACAAATGTCCTCCTAGCCATTTAGCTATTATGGGAAATATGCCAGAGAGTCATGTTGAGTTTTAGTACTGTGTGTCTATTATCAATTGATTTGTATAAGACATTAAGACCAAAAGCGCAATGTCTTGTCTTCCACGGAGTGTATCGAGCTAAATATTGGATGCAATACTGTATTTTAAGCAATCTAACAAACTGTACACTATCATCTTAGGCATACAAGTGTTGCTGCCTAAAATACTCCAAACTCCAACAGATTAATATAAATGTTGTAAAAATACTCGATTATCTCAATTCAACCGAACAACTCTTCTTTTTGCTAACTTGACATCTTATTCATTGTATGGGTATGCTTGATTGATGATAGTTTACATCCATTGAGTTGATTATTCTTGTAGGCTTTATTTCATTAGAAAAAACAACGCCAACTTACTAGTTAATTCCAAGTTTGGAAATTGTATTTAGTGAAGTTACACTTAGGATTTCATATTTTCTATCACTTGTCACAGGTTCATCACACGTTTGCCACTGCTGGATCTGATGGTGCTTTCAATTTCTGGGATAAGGATAGCAAGCAGAGACTGAAGGTTTGACGATTTCCTAGACTCTTTTGAAGTTTCACCTTTGTTGGCTACTGCACTTGATTTTTGTTTCCTTGATTATTCTTCAATGATTTCAAGATGGTTACTGTTTGTGTTGTTAACTGTGGACATCCTAATGTCCTGCATTGATATTAATTGTGCATGTACAACTGGAACATGAAACCAAGGTCAAGTTCATGAACTTATTATCGTAATCCTGAGCAAGAAGATATTAGTTGATGGTGCTATCATCCCTTCCCAATTGCCTAACCTTGTGACAACTGCCTTTTTTTTTGATATTTAGTATTTGATTATTGTTATTCTTTATGAGAACTATGGCATGAATCCTCTACCATGTGATCCATCTGCCTAATTTGTCATCAGATATCTTTTCAGCTTGTCGAAATAGCATACTCAACGTTGCAAACTCATAGAGTTGCTTAGCATAGGGTGTTATCTCGGCGCACCAACTTTTTTAGTGCTCTCAATTTGTCATACGCATCCCTTTATTTTGTGGAGAACACATTCATTCATATGCTTTTACATTGTTTCTGTACAGGCTTTTAGTCGGTGCCCTCTTCCTATTCCTTGTAGTACCTTCAACAGTGATGGTTCAATATTTGCTTATGCGGTAAGCCAAGTTATGCTTGTCTTGTCGTGGTTTGTAAGAATTAGGCTTCTTTACGTGCAATTTCAACACCATATGTTTGTGGATCAGGTTATGTCTGCCGTTGCTTCCTGCACTGTGGTTCTGCAATGACCTAGACACATTGAATGTACATTTTAGATATGCAGAAATTCTGAGTTTGAATGAATGCCTATACCAGTTGAACTGCTATTTGTAAAATGCATTCTCTGGTCATAGTTTTAATTAAGTTTTAAGCAAAACCTAAAGGTTATATAACCATCATTACTGGAAAACAGGTCTGCTATGACTGGAGCCGTGGGGCTGAAAACCACAATCCGGCAATTGCAAAGACATCCATCTATCTCCACAGTCCACAGGTATTTTGTTGCATTATAGTGCGCGATTCATTCCTGAAACTACATCTTATTATTATGTTTTGGCACTGAATTACCCTCATTTTGAATAGGAATCTGAGGTTAAAGGAAAGCCACGGCTTGCGACAGGAAGGAAGTGATTACATATGCAAAGTCAAGGGGTGCACAAGAAATCATGTATATTGGAGGACGTTTTCTTCTTTTGTTGTGTCCGTCTTGTACTAGCATGTGGGTGATGTAAATCTCAGTCTACTCGTAGGCACTGATGATAGGGGCTTAGTCTTAGCATGTATCTGCTTGCAATGTCTAGTCCTCGTAAGGAATTGTTTATTAAGGTCTAAACCTGCTAAGCTGCCCTGTTTTGGTATGTAAATCTGAAGGCCAGACTACAAAAGGATTTCAAATTGTAAATTCCAATATGAATTTAAAGAGGCCGGTTCATTAATAAATAAATCCTGGTCTGGGCTGACATTGCTGGGATTTACGGAGCTTCCTCATTGATCGGTGAAATAGTATAGGTGTTATGCCAGGTTACAACGAGACCCCGAAAGGAGTACATGATTGCATCCGTGCCCAAATGGCTCTGATGAACTGATGAACGTGTGATGTGCCTCAAATCATGAAGAAATTTGTTGCCATCGCCCTTTGATCGCAAAAGAAGTGTTGGCCACCGGTGATGGCGAAGAGCAACAATGAAGAAGAACAAGCTTACAGGTTGCATCTGCCATTTTTTTCCTTTCTGAGAAAAAGGCGCATACGCAGCTTTTATTGAAATATAATTAGTCTTTTTGATCAGGTTTTCCTAACAGCTCAAGGGGGTTTTCAGACGAATACGAGAGGATGTTGAGTAAAAGGGCTGTCAGTTACTTGTGAGTTTTTTTAGCTCCTGTTGTTCTTTTAGGCCTGTCGGAAGTGGGCAGATGTTGATCCTCCTTGCTTCTGTAGTTTTGAGCTTGTTAGACCATGTGGTTTGATCTAGGATATTTTGGTGATGAATAATTGATGATGTTGCTTACTGTTACTTGATATGTGTGGTGTGTGTATGGACTGATGTTGGTCAAATTGAGACGAATTTGTGTCAAAAAATGTCCTTTGGTCTTTACATGTGCAGTTTGAGCATAAAGCCGATCATGGTCGGTGATGAAGTGGACCGAGACTAGAATGGGATAGACGATCAAGGAAGTCATGAGATAGTTGGACTCATGTTTGGGGTGCATGGAGATCAGAGATGGATGATACGTGTTGGAGCTACGGAGGTGCGGTCTGGAGGCTACGACACGTGGTGGATGATGCGTGGAGAAGTTACGAGAGGTGCGATCCTGGAGGCTCCGACACGTGACGAGTTAGAAAAGTTGGAATTTTGAAAAACCCGTGTTAGAAAGGGTTTCAGGTCCCTTTGTTGTTGAAATTGGATTAGAACTCGTGAGCTTAGGATTAGCTCAAGTTTTAGGCTCTAGACTATAAATAGAGATGGGGTTAGGGGTTAATTCTGTGGTTTTTGAGATGTTAATTTCATGTTAGGGTTTAGGGGAGTCAGAAGGGCACTTTATAGCCACTATAATTCAGATATAAAGGTTAGATCTATTCCAAGAAAAAAATTTCCGATGATGCGTTTCACTGTGCGACGTCCTCGTCTCGTGCTTTGCTCTTCACCAGATCGCATGCGAAAAATCTAGCCGTGTTGATCCAAGCATTGTTATCAAATTCATCACGTTGTTGGCCTCGTCTCGGTTCAGCAAAAAGAAAAGAAATCACACACGAGGTGACATTTTTCGATCAACGTGAAGACTGCAGCAGCGTCACTCCGTCCTCGATCACTGTGCGTGTGCTTTGCCCAAACGCAGCATCTACATCGACATTGCTTGGCCTCGGTCTAAGTAGCACCGCAAGCTTTATCCGGACTGCATGTGTGATCGGCGAGGAGACCAACACCTTCCCCAGGACGAACAACTCGTAGCCGAGCCAACGATCGGCGAGGATTAACCTAGTTGTACTCTGAACTTCGTATTGTTGCTTTCTCTTTAGTGCATCGGCAGAGCTCCTGCCTGTTCTTGCCAAAAAAGGGAGGAGCTGGGGTTTCCAGCGACCAACATAGAGCAACAATATAAAACGACAGCCACCTCTGCTTTCTTTCAGACCCCCCAGACAGTACAGTAACAACCAGCAGACACCTCAATGACAAAAAAGTCTTAACAACAACAACAGGAATTCTAGAAACTTTAGCAGAGTGATGACTCCCAGTTGAACATACAAGCCCCAAGGTCTTTCAACTTAGCTATGCGTGTGCCGTTGTCGATAGGCAGCATCATGCAATGGGGCTTCCCTGACTCCAACTCTCGTAGCATAGGAACATCACCTGTCTCTCATTGCTCTTCTTCTTCCTCTTCATTCGTCTCATCTTGTTTGATATACCAAAAAGGGAAATGAAGATGAGGATGATTGAGAAAACATATTGACAGGCAACATGCACGGTGTGTTTGAAGAAGGAACTTACAAGCACCCTCAAGTTTTGCATTTTGTAAGCCCCTTGCTCAGTGTCTCTAGCTATTACTTGATCTGTATCCTCCTCTTCAATTTAACATCTTTCAGAGAACCATAGCGCGACGTTGCTCGAGCGGGAAGCAGTTCGTCGTGGAGTTCAAGGGTGGCTATGACATGGCCTTGAGACGTGCAAGTCCCCGATGTGCTGGGGGCGGTCTTTTTTGTGTGAAGGTAGTGCGTGGGTTGCTGTGGAGGTGCTGGCGAAAGCCTTGCCGGTGTTCCTACCGGTCTCGACAACTATGACGCCTTGGACGCCATTTTCCTTCCTGGAGGGTTGTCATAGCACTCCATAGCCCTCATGTATTCTGTTCTCTAGGTGAAAGCTTTGTCTCGGTGAGGCGGACGGCGTCGGCGACCCTCGTCGTCTCTTTGGAGACGTTGCCTCAGAGGTTCATCTTCACGCAGAGTAGACCGGAGTTTGAGTGGCTCAGTTGGAGTAGGTATGGTTGGAGGCAAGGACGGAGAAGAAGTTCTGAAGCTTAGTCTTTCTAGCTTTTTCATAGTCCTTTAGCTCTTTTTCTTGTTGATGTTGTGTGATCCTCAGTGTTGAGGCTTTGAGCCTAAGAGATCGTGTAACTTTTGGCTGTATATATCCCAAGTGGATATAGAGGCCGGATTTTATATCCTTTATCTAAAAACATCTTTCAGACACCGGAAGAAAAATGTAAACAAAACCCAAACAAGAGTGACAAGTAAGGAATTATTACATTAGACGGCAGATAATTTGCGGGATGGAAGAAAGAAATATAGGACTAATCGCAACTGAGAGGATGAAATGTTAAGTGCCAGAAATTCTGACAGGTAATTACATGTATCATAAACCCTTCAAAATGTTCACACTGTTTACTGTTAAATAAGGTGAACCTGCAAGTGGGACTGTTGGGAAGTGTCTCAACGGCAGCTTTGATGACGTTGGCAACACTTTTTTTTGTGAGATAAGAGTGATATATTAATTAGTCAAGGGAATCATTACAATCCGCGAGCACAATTTGCTCGATACAAGAAGGAAAACCGGCTAGCCAAAATGCGGAACTGGATACAGGCATCACATGTTGAGCTAGCTCATGAGCTACCCTGTTCTAACCTCTCTTAACCTTTACAATCTTAACCTCACCTATTGCCGTCATTGACTCCTTAGCATCACGAATGTAGCTGGAGTGCAATGATCGCTGAAAATCCCTCAATGACAGCCCGGTAAAGCAAGACTGTTTCCAAAACAACCGGTCCATGACAACACCATTGATGCAAGAGGGACAACCCCTCACAACAAGCTGTGAATTCTGCTTCCTCTGCCAAGGAGCAGTTCCTCGGGAAGCGCTAGGAGGATATAAGAACACTACCAAGTATCGTCTTGAATGGCGGCACAACACTAGACTTTTTCGTTGCATCCACAAAACCTCCATCAACATTAACCTTGATCCAGCCCAAATCAGGTGGATGCCAGCAAGCAGGAGGAGGAGCTAAAGTTCTCTTAATTCGACTAGAGTAGCGCTCGCCCAGAGCCTTCTTTCCTTTAGCATCTGTTGATTCTAGATGTTGAACTTGCAATAGTGAATTTCATAGCCCCACCAGAGCATGAACTGAACACTCTACAGAAAAACGTTCGCCACAATGAGTAAGGGCATTCCGATTGCTCCAATTCTTCCAAAATAACAACATCAATGCTGATCTTTCCTCCTTTGAAATTCTGTCAAGTAGGAGAAACCAATTTGGCCCTGAGTTAATGAGTAAACCCTCTTGCGGCAGATTCCAAACATCTTTGATCCCTACCGTGGTAGCTTTAGCATGGGGACAATCGGCTACTGCATGGAAAGTATCCTCCAGAGCATGCCCAAAGATGGCGCAGGTTTCATCTAAAATGATATGTTTTCTCTTCTTGTTGACATTCATGGCTAAAGCATTCTAAGCCAAGTGCCATGCAAAGGTCTTCACTTTTGGGGGTACACCGATCGACTGTCCATATTGCTTGAAAAGAGGGCGATCATTTACAGATTTGCTACAAGAAGGAATACTCTTCAAAATGTTCACACTATTTACTGTTAAATAATGTGAACCTGCAAGCTGCAAGTGGGATTGTTGGAAAGTGAGGGACCATATGAGGTCCATGCTAGTGATAAACCATTACAAGTTTTGTGGAGTTGTTATTTGATTTTATAAAAATTGCATTTTATCTAGATCATTTTTTAAAATTTTTTGGGAAACGGTAATACCACGGCTTAGAGCCGGTCATACCGACGTGTGGTAGTACCACATTTTAGTATAGTTATATCGTTGTGTGGTAGTACTGCAGGCTCACATCATGGTGTTGGTCATACCGCTTGCTGGTAATTCCGATTTTTATTTGGCATAGCTAAATTTTAGAGAGGTCCAGTTGCGAGATGCGAGGCATGGTAGTACCGGCCTGTGTGTGAGGTAGTACCGATCTAGAGGAAAAATTCTTGGATTTAGGAAAATTGAATCATAGGTTGAGTTGGATTGACATGGTCAATGCTTTAATGTTGCATGAATTATGTTTTGACTAACATGGGTCAAGTTATGAAGAACTTATACTCAAAAATAATTTCTTTATCTTTGGATTTGCAGGATCGCTCGGAGTCAATGACGGTCAACGGTGAGGATTGGGGCTACGCTCATGGGAGAGCCAAGCACCACTACAAAAAGGCAAATATTAGACGCATTATCATAGACGGTTCACCAAAACCGTCATTGTTAAATGCAATCACAAATGGTTTAGGTTTAGAGATAATCTGTATTGCTGTCAGCACTAAAAACCGTCTGTGAAGAGATAATATTATAGACGGTTCATGGTGAGCACCGTCTGTGATATTGCTAAATATCATAGATAGTTTTGTATTAAAACCGTCTGTGACAATGAAGTTATCACAAACGGTTTATATTAAAACCGTCGACACCATGTCGGTCGGTTTAACCGCTTAAGTACACTAGAAACACCCTCTTTGAAAATTCTGTTAAACTATATCTAGTTTTAGTTTCAATTTTCAATTCCAATGGGACCAAATGCAAACTCATTTCCAAATAAGCCTACACAAATGTTTAGTGTTCAATTTCCCAAAGACCCATGGCAGGTCTGACCACTCGCCCCATGGCGGTCAGACCACCAGCCAACAGCTGGTCTGATAACCCGAACGCAGACAGCACAATCTGAACTCTGAATTTTCTGAAGCTATTGTAAAATTCAAATTCAACTCAATTAAAGTGCTAATTATTCATCATAAACATATATTAGACCTTATATAGCCTCTCAAGAGGTATCCTTTGGGTCTCAACTCAAACTTTTTATGGAAGTGCTATGCAACATTCGAAGATTTCTCACCTTTGGATGTATATGAAGATTTGTGCGCCACCACTTTCACCTTCTTCTCTTGTGACCTTTTCTTTCTTCTCTCCGATGACCCATTCTTTCTCCTCACTGGCGAGCTCGAGGGGGAATCCCACCCCCCGCACCTAGGATTCACCGTTCCCCCCGGGCATAGAGGGACGATGAGAAAAGGCGAAGGGTGGCGGGGGTGGAGGAGGAGGCGAGTGGCGCCGACGTGGAGTGGCCGTTGGAGGCCATGTTGGGGCTGGCGGCGGTGGATCAACAGTGGCGGGTAAAGATTAGGAGTTAGGTTTAGGGTGGGGAGACTGGCGGCGGTGGATCAATGGGGTGTGGGGATGGGTTTTTATATATGGCAGGTGGGAAGATCTTAGCCTTTGATTTTTAATCCGATGGTTAGAAAAGTGAGTAATTTTGAGGAAGAAAACAATCAAAAGTTGTATAGACAAACCCAATTTTTATTAGCCAATTTGTTAAAGTGATGATTCGCATGACAATATCAGAAAATTTCTTGCGAGTCTGGTTTGTCAGTGACAGATTTTCACAATTTCTTTTTTTAGAGTAAAAATGTTAGTAATTTCTAACGACCTGAAATTAGCCTTGCTGTTTCATTGTAAATTCTACAAGCTTTTCATTTCGAATAGAATTCTATGTTTGTCCCACTAAAGAAAAGGGGGCAGGAACTGTTTCGGAGCTGTATATTCCTTTTTTTTAGGCTAAAAATGTTAGTAATTTCTAACGACCTGAAATTAGCCTTGCTGTTGTAACATCTGCAACATCGAACGGGGAGCATGCATGTTTACTGCCCAAACTCCGAATAAAGGGTATCCTTTATTCCTTTTAACCTTACAGGTGCTAGCATACATGATCTTGATGTACACGGTACAAGAAAACGAGATATGAACCAATTAATCCAAGTTAATAACAAAATACAGTTTTTTCTGCGACTCGATCGAGATGCAGACAGTCTTGACTCTTGAGTGACATCGCCGGTCAGATGCGATGTGCGGTGGCAGCCATGCCACCGCCGTCAGTTAAGCCCTCTTCCAAACAGCAGTGGTTTTTTGTTGTCAGAAGTTAATTTTCTTATTTCTTATTTTTAATTGAATATATAAAATAGCTAACTTTAATTATAATATTATTTTAACTAAAAATCACTCTACTTTGAAACATAGCCGAAGTACACGTGTGACTGTTATTAGCTACGATTTCCCTTTGGGTATGCACAAGAAGGCGACACAGCCTATATTAGAGGTTGCACGAGCCAAGCATCGCCTCACCTCGATCTCTCCTTACAAACATCTCTCATACTCAAGAAAACACCCGGGGAACGCGACAATCTAGCTGATTAATATCAAACGCGCGATGGGCGAGCCCAACTCCGACGTCTCGCCAGAGGCCGTGCGCGTCCTCGCCGTGTCCCGAGTCGCGCCGTCGCCGGCGGTGGAGCGCGCCGGCCACGACGTCAAGCTCTCCCTCTTCGACGCGCCCTGGGTAGTGCTGCCGCCGATCCAGCGGGTGTTCCTCTACGAGTTTGCTGAGGACGGCGCCGGGGGCGATGAGTTTCCCGCGGTGGTCAAGCGGCTCAAGGACTCGCTTGCGGCTACACTCGCCCACTACCTGCCCCTGGCCGGCAGGCTCGCCTACGTGGCGGAGACCGGGGACGTCGTCGTGGACTGCACCGACGCGGGAGTCGCATTCCTCGAGGCCGAGGCCTCCATGGACGTGCGCCGGCTCGCCGGCGACGAGGCGCACGACATGCCGGCGTTCGTCGGCCTCGTGCCGGAGCTCGACGTGCGGGTGCTCCCGGCGCCCGTGCTGTCCGTGCAGGCCACGCGCCTCGGCGCCGGTTCCTGCGCCGGCCTGGCGCTCGGCCTGTCCGTGCACCACGCCGTCGCCGACGGCCGCGCCGTGTGGCAGTTCATGGAGGCCTGGGCGTCCGCCTCCCGCGAGGGTTCGCCCGTGACCAAGGCCGTCTGCCCACCGCACTACGGCCGGGAGGCCGTCTCCCAGCCCCGCGGCGACGAGCTCGCGCGCGACATGCTCAAGATGGTCGCCCCCAGTCTCCCCGTGGTAAGTAATATAGTATTAGAATCAAGAGAAGTGCAAATGTTAGAAGCACTCAAATTTTGAGACGTTGAATAAAAAAAATATGAGTGTTCTCTAGACACTTCTTACAACCAAAAATAATTTTTCAGTTTTGCTATTGCACAGGTGACTGAAATTTTTTTATGTTTCAGTCACCTGAAATTGCACTCTCAATGAACTAAAATTGCAGCCCCCTCTAAAAAAAACAGCTGCAACTTTAGGTGATTCAGAGTGCAACTTAGGTGACCTGAAATTGCACTCTCAATCAACTAAAATTGCAGCCCCCCTCCAAAAAAATATGTGCAACTTCAGGTGATTCAAAGTGCAACTTTAGGTGACTGAAAGATAAAAAAATTTCAGTCGCCTGTGCAATAGTCTATCCCATAATTTTTACGGTCAACATAAGTCAACATGACAACACATAGCTTCGTGTACTTATTGTCATCAACTAGGCATAGTTCGTTCTTTCGTTGGTTGCACGATGCTAACCGTATGCTGCAAAGATTACACTGCATTGCATGGACCATTTTAGTTTGTTGCGGCCGGAGACGTCGGCGAGCAAGCAATGGCATGCATGCATAGTGATTGCGATTTTGCAAATTGAAACCGCAGGCGAACGCGACGGAGTACGACTTCAGCAAGCGCTTCCGACTGGCGCGCCGGACGTTCTACCTCGGCGCCGACGACATCCGGTCGCTGAAGCGGCGCATCGACGAGCTCGCGTCTGCCGAGCTAGCCGCGGCGGGCGGCGGCGAGCCCAACAAGCCGGTGTCGACGTTCGTGGCGTTGTCGGCGCTGGGCTGGACGGCGTTTGTCCGGTCGAAGGGGCTGGCCGCGGGGGACGACACGTACCTGATGTTCCTCGCCGACCTGCGGTCCCGCCTCGACCCGCCCGTCGGCGAGGGCTACCTCGGCAACTGCATCAGGATGTGCCTGGCGAGCTGCGACGACGCGGGGGAGCTCCTCGGCGAGGCGGGCCTGCTGCACGCGGCGCGGGCGGTGCAGGCGGCCGTGGCGGAGATGGAGGCATCGCCGCAGGCCACGACGGACCGGGCTTGGATCGAGCTGGTGATGCGGCTGCCGTTCGCGCGGATGGCGAACGTGGCGGCGAGCCCGCGGTTCCGGGCGTACGACGCGGCCGACTTCGGGTTCGGGCGGCCCGCGCGCGTGGAGCTGGTGTCCATGAACCACGACGGCGAGTTGGTGCTCGTCGGCGGCAGGCGCGACGGCGAGGTGCAGGTCTCGGTGTCGCTCGATCCGGCGCACATGGACGCCTTCAAGGAGAGCATCTTTGGCTAGCTAGCTTAACGGCAGTGGAATCAATAAGCAAAGACGAAATCATACTCCAGTTTGTAGTAGCCACGCATACAATCTTGCCAAGATTCAAGAACCATTAATTTGCCAACTTAATAATCCTACAATAATTAATTGTTTCTTTTTTGATGGCTGGGTTGTAATCGATATTGGATCGGATGATTTGTTGCAAGTAAGAAATTTAAGCATTTTCTTAGTCTGACAATCGACTTTAGTAATCCAGTTGGCGTGCGATGAAACCAAGGCTTAGTTTGGTATTGCGATGGCTTACAATATACAAAGTTCTATTAATTCTACAAATTTTTGAGATACATTAGCTGGTCATCAGCATGATTTTGAAACCAAAACACTGTAACAGCGATTTCCCCAACACATGACAGCAACCGCGCGCAAACTGGATGGAAGCATCCATCCATGCATTGCCGTTTCAAGATTCGAGTTGACAAGGAAAGCCTGCATGTGTCGCCAAACCCTAGCGCTATGGCCGGCCAAATGCAGCACGTACACATACCGCCATCGCTCCAGTCGTCTTGCGAACATTCAACACGACGTTTGTCAGTGTCATACCTGGACTCTAGAAGCATGCATGGTTCCAGAAGCTGCAGGCTAGCTTGATGCATAGGAGGATGCATAGCTTCTTGTCTCATTCGTTCAAGTCTTGGTCCAATTCTACTTTTAAGCCTTTGCCCTAGACTTTCTCTTCTAGTTCGTTTCACCATCTACGTGTGGTTGCGGTATATAAAATGTAAAGAGCTAGTCGTTGTACACTATGTAAAATTTTTGCCCTTTTCTTTCTGTTCAAAAGATTGACTCTTTTCTTGTCATGGACGCCAAGTAGCTAGTAGCCTAGTACTGTATCACAATCGAACGGAACATGTGAGAAAATTGGAGAGATGCGTGGCCGGCGCCTTGGAGATTCTAACGAGACGGGCCAAGTAGAACAAGCCCAATTAAGCGTACGTCCTGACGGGTAACGAGGTTGGGCTCTCCAGGCCCATTTATCAGGTCGGAGAGAGTACTCATGGGAATGAGGCTCTGTTGTTTCGCCCATTTTGCCTCAGCCTCAGCCTCTGTCCAGATTTGCTTCTATTTCTAACGTCTATTTAAAAAAAAATCAAAAGTTAATATAAACGTCCGATTTCTCAAAACGATTTATTCACTCCTCTTTACCATCTCGCTCTAGAGATAAGGTAAACGGTCATGGATACATCACCCACACAACTCCTCTTACTCCTGTCATGCGCATACATATCCCTCTCACTTTTTTGCATTACTCGTCCCTTCCTTCTAAAGATCATTTCTTTTAGCCACTAATATTTATTTTTAGTTAAAAGCTATAAGTTACAACCAAAAGCCATCAGTAAAAACCAATATAAATGCTCTCTAAATTTCTTTGAAAGTCGAAACAAACGTGACGGTTTCTGAAACTGGATTCTTTAAACGGCTTTTCGAGCATAAAACTGTACGCGCCGTCCGCTACCATCTTGAAAAGCGCAGACAAAAACCATGACATGCAACAAAAAAAAAGCCTAAAGCTGCATTTATGTTAATTTCCTAAAATTCAGCTTCATGGGTGACAATACAGTTGTAATAGACAAAGGCCAGGAATCAAGGGATACTGACTTTGTAGAAGCTGCAAGGTGAGGTGCCTGGTTAGTGGTGTGCAGGGTAGCACCCAAATTAACATCCATATACATGTTCCCAAAAATAGGCCTTGCAAAGTTGCTAGTACACAACCTTTTCTATACTACAGTTCACACAGATGCTTGGTGTGCCTCTCACATGGGGGAGGCATTGGAGCAGAGATGCTGCATGGCTTGTATATATAGCAGTAGTTAGTTGTCTTGTTAATTAGTTATGCCATTCTGACTTGAGTTGTCCATCAACCTCTCTCTCTCTCTCTCTCTCTCTCTCTCTCTAAAAAAAGAGTTGTCCCTCAAATGTGTGTATTCATTAGCACTAGTACCTTGTAATCTGACGTCTGAACTCTGAACTGGAAGAGAAAGAACATTCGTCTCTTCCTTTACGACAAGGATCTCAGCATCCTACACATTACACTACTAGTACAATCTGCGAATTAAGAGCCCTAGGGCTAAATACGGGACAGCCTAAATAGATTGGCATGTGCAAGTTTGTCCGTCAGTAATGTATAAATAGCCAGCGCTAAGGCTCTAACAACGTGCGACTCAATATGAATTCTACTTGTAAGTGTTTCTCGTATCGGCCTAACTTCTTCTTCTCGAAGAAGATCTCCTTCTATCTTTACCGTCATCTTCCCGACTCCATCTCCTTAATTCTTTACCTTCCGCATCGGCTTTTTCCTTTGTTTGAAAGGCTTCTCCATATGAGCTCAAGCTTTCGTTTTTCAATCTTTCCTTGATCGGGTTTCTTGTCGACTACCAAGGAAGACGCCGCTCCAGAGCACGAATGGTGGCAATCCCATGGTTTGGAAAAGTGATCGACTAATGGAAAAGAAAATTCCAGAAGACTCGCAGGCTGAGGCTTAAATCGTGGAGTAAATCATCTGCAATGATCAGGAAACTATTTGGGTCCTTAATTCAAAGCCAAATTATTTTTGTAGGCATATATTACATAAATTGAGTTGCTTCATTCTTGTTTTCTTGAGATGCGAGTGCGCATTTGGCACTGCTTAATTCGTTCTATACAACTAAGCCTAATCAATGGTTTGGTCCACCAGTTCCACCCGTTCCTTGCTTGATCTCAATTTTTCTTTGAAGCTCTACCGATCTTGATTGCACCTGAACGACCGTCACATCCTCCTGCAGATTATAGGTTGTGATCAAAATGGCTTGAGCTTTTGGCTTCAGCTTATTTTTGCACTATTCATAAATTTCGTCTTTTTCTGAACTTTTGGCTTTTTTTTGAGTTTTTTTACCGGTTCTTTTTTTCCTCGTATTTGTTTGTATTATACGTAATGGGCTAACATGTTTTTTTCTATTTTTAAAATTTTTTAAATTTAATTATGGTAAATAAGCCTCTGTCAGCTACAGTGCTTTTTTCAGCCAGCTACAGTGTTTTCAGCCATAAGCCACGGGCTTTTCAGCCATTTTGATCACAACCATAATCAAGGAAAACAAATCATTTTGCACGGTAATAAATATATACTCGACCTAACATCGTGCTTAGTACATAGGGCCTGTTTGGCAGAGCTTCACCAGCTCCAGATCCACCGTGGAGCAGCTCCACCGTGAATCTGGGATCCCACCATGGAGCTGGACAAACTGTTTGGCTTCCACAGCAGCTCCAGATCCACGAAACTGAGTTTTTGGTGGGAATGGCCTGTTTTGCCCTTAAGGTTGTATGATATATATCTTTTTTCATATAGCATACATGTTTTGTTCATATTTATTCACAAAAAATGGCGTTTTTTTTAACACAAATGCAATCCTGAACATCAATCCCTCAGGATAACCCGCTGCCTTGTGCGCAAAAAAATATATTGCTCTGTGTCATCCAGTTACTGACTTGCTGTAACAATCAGACATTGAGAAAAGGGGGATGTGAAAAAGATGTGCTCAGTCATCTTCAAACCACAAAACTTGCAGTGCTGGTGACCTGAACAATTTCTTCTCTTCAAATTAATACCAGATAAAGATACAACCGTGTATTAGGAACCAAACATAAAAGGTTTTATTCTTGTGTGGCGCCCATCATTTCGACAAGCATCATACGATTTGGAAATAGCCAAAAAGGCAACAACCGCGCAGTATACGAGTAGTTCATCATTGCCTGTTTACCATACAAAATACAGTTACTTGGTGAGAACACGCTACTGCCAACAATGATAGTGAGGCAAACATACAAATCACATAGAAGAGCCTGAGCAAGTTAGAGCCAATCAAACAGTGACAATGACAGCAGCAGCAATTCATACATCTCAAAACATAGAATTGCATACATGCAACAATAATACAGTTAGCTATAGGAGTTGCAGTCTAACAAGACCCGGTACAATGGTTCACTTTGCAAGTTCCAACACATGCTAAAGCTAGCTTAGCATCCACAATCGAAGTATAAAACAAAGCTGTAACACACAGAAGCAATGTTTCCCTTACATGATAACTTCACGCGTTGATGCGGAGGCCCATCAAAAGTTGCCTGCAGATTACACCATGCACGACAAGATCAGTAAGGAAACAATGGAGTGTAGCAAATTGACTGATGGAAGTATAATTACATAGCTATTTTTTCAATCTTTCAATTGCAGATTAAAAGAATTCGGTCACGGAGGCTTCGAAAATTCTATACTACTGAATATTGGGTCAGTGTTCTATAGCTTTTATTATGGACAATTTCAATTATAAGCAGAACTCAAATCAAATGAACGCCCTAATTGCTCTTTCATTGCCCAAATAGTAATACTGCCCTGCAAACATGTTTTCCCCCAAATTGATGACATCCATAATAGGCCACTCTACCATTTCAACAATATTCATACAATCATGATAAGAAGTACTAACATCATATGTAAAACCCATTAAGCTATCAAACCCATTTGTACTAACATCATTTTCTGAAAATTACAAGTCCAGAACATCCCAAACTCAGTGCTTTCATCCATTGCAATAAACTGAACTCATTTTATTCAATACCATATTGCATATAGAAAAACCGGCCGTGTGCTCCCTCATTGCATATTAACCGGCCGTATTGCATATAAACTAAATTGAACATTGCACCCACTCCCTTCATTTCAATGAGAACAATGGCAGATGGCATTGCCATCTCCTTTCATCACATTTCAGACAACACCCACCACCAATATGTATATACAAATGTCAATTAATTACTATGCATAGTTAATCTTACACCAAAGAATTGAGAGAATCAATTGTATGTTACAGATTCCTTGATATATGCATGCCAAGCAACAAATTGTAAGTATGTAATTGAGTCGACGGAGCACATTGCACATTCATACCTCATCATCCCTTGCCCTCTTGTTGGTCGACGGAGCACGTGTCCTCGCTTGCGATGCAGAGACCCCTGCCGGACCCCCAGCTGCTGCGTCGGCCCCAGCCCCAGCCCCTGCGCCGGCCTGGGCGGCCGCGCCCCCAGCTGCTGCGTCGACCTGGGCGGCCGAGCCCCCAGCCCCTGCGTCGGCCGCGCCCCCAGCCGCTCCCAGGCCGCATCCCCAGCCGCTGCGCCGGCCTGGGCGGCCGCGCCCCCAGCCGCTGCGCCGGCCAGAGGGGCCGCGCCAACGGAGGCCGGGACGGGCGCCGCCGGCTGGTTCCAAAGCGCGCGCGAGAGCCCAACCCTAGGGGTCGATTTCGCCATGGAGGAAGAAGGAGGTGGAGGAGGTAGAGGGGGGCCGGATCTACCAGATCCGGCCATCGCCGGAGGTGGCGGCTCGCCGGAGCGCCGGAGGTGGCCAAGCGAGGAGGCGGCGCGAGGAGGGTCGCGAGGAGGCGGCGCGAGGAGGCGGCGCGAGGAGGCGGCGCGAGGAAGCGGCGCGAGGAGGCGGCTCGCCGGAGCGCCGGAGGTGGCGGCGTGAGCAGGCAGCGCGAGGAGAGGAGCCCTCGGTCGCTCGGCGCGAGGAGGCGAGGAGACGGCGCGAGGAGGGTCGCGAGGAGACGGCGCGAGGAGGCGGCTCGCCGGAGCGCCGGAGGTGGCGGCGCGAGGAGGGTCGCGGCGCGAGGAGGCGGAGCCAGAGAGGAGCGCTGCGCTCGGTCGCTCGGGTGGGACGAATAGAAAAGAAAAAACGGTTCGGATGGATGTATATCCAGTGGCATTGGTGGGTAATTACCATCTAACTTCACGAGTACATACGAAACAAGTTTTCGTGGAGCACCCCTTGAGGTGCTCCATGGATTTCATGAATCTGGAGCTAGATCCAGTATTTTGGTGGATCCAGATTTCGTGGAGCTGGAGTGTTTGGGTAAAAATTCGTGGAGTGGAGCTGTTTTTGGTGAATCTGGAGTTGGTGGAGCTCTGCCAAACAGGCCCATAGAAAGTCAAGTTTATGCAGAAGCTTGAGCAGCGGATGTACTTACAGCGACCTCCTCTTGAGAAGTAGCTGCGGCAGGAGCAGCATCTGCAGCGACTGGTTTCAGGTGCTGTTTCAGAGAATAATCGCGCAGGCGCGAGAGGCAGAGGCCCAAGTAGCTGGCGTAGCCCCGGGCTAGGCGATGCAGCAGCGACAAGGAGGAGAAAATTGATCATTTGCCACTTTGAAGAGTGGGCTTCGCAAAATTGCCACTTTCAAAATTGGCTTTGCAAAAATGCCATGCAGTACATTTACCTCTTGATTACCATGCCATTTGAGCCATTTAACTCATTTAATATTTTTTTTTCTAATTTCATGGGCTGGAAAAGACCTTTCTACCCTTGCTAAGTTTTGCAAAAAAGGCCATGCTAAAACACATCAATATTTTGTTGAGGCAAAATTATTACTAAATCTCAGGTAAATAACGAATATGTGCACCATACGTACAGGTACAACACTCTGGCCGGTGGCGTGTATGCATAGATCATTCTCATGCACGCCACGTTAGTGCTAGCATCCCATAAGTATGCTCAATCACTTTCTCTGTAATGTACGCGTACATTTGCATGTATGGGATGATGGGAAGCGAGATACGAATGGTAATAACAACTCGTATGTTTTGTTGATGGGAATGCACGTTGTATAATAACAACTCGTGACGACCGTAAACTTGCAAAGTATTGATATGACTGGCGTTAGTGTTTATTGCCAAAGTTTGTAAAGATCCGAAGAAAAGGAAACAGGAAGGAATAGAAAAAAAATGATCTATTGCACAACAAACATCATTACTATTAGAAATAACAGCACATATAATTTTAGAATATAGAATTATTATTGAAAACAATATCTATAAAGTGACACAAACAACAATGTTATATTAGCATGACCATTAAAGTCTTAGCAAGGGTAGAAAGGTCTTTTCTAGCCCCTGAAATTAGAAAAAAAATATATTAAATGAGTTAAATAGTTCAAATGGCATGGTAATCAAGAGGTAAATGTACTGCATGTCATTTTTGCGAAGCCAATTTTGAAAGTGGCAATTTTGCGAAGCCCACTCTTCAAAGTGGCAAATGATCAATTTTGCCGCGCTCCATTAGTTCCTACTGATTCTTGCTTTCTTCAGCTCTTCAACAAAACCAGAGAGGCTTCCAATATCCCAAAATTTATTCGCAAGTGGGTGGATTTGATGCGCTTGACTCCTCTCTCTCCCCCCATATGCCCTGGCTCCCAGAAACACACACAAAAAAAGCCAAATGACATAAGTCGCAGCTGTTTTTTGGTTTTGGTTTTTTTAGCAATTACTATTCATTAGACTAATAAGCCGCAGACAAAAGCAATAAACCGTGGACAAAAAGAACCCCCATGAGATTTGGGTTGGGTGAGAGCTTAAAATGGTAGCTTTGCAAAAAAAAAAACCCCTAAAGGTTGTAGAATATTGCAAAAAAAAACTCTAATTTCATCATGTTATATGCTAAGCAATGTTTTCCATGATACATATATTAGCCAAAAAAAAGCACAAAATGGCGAAATTAGAAACTACACATAGTAGCGATTTTCGCTGGCGTGATAAGCTGTTTGTCAAGCTATGCTCCACACGTAAACTGGTGCCATCGGTCCTTTTCTTTTTTTCAAAAGTTTTTAAAACACTGCTTAAGTACTTACGACAAGTTTGTAGTAAAAGAAAGACTTATCTTCTTTGTGCGGTCACAGTATCCATATCACAATGCATCACACAATGCTAGTCATATGTAACATTGAAATCAAGCACGTACATCCTCAATACAACAATACAGTAAAGTTCGAAACCGAGACATGCAGCAATACGGATATTACAAAAGGCACAAAAAAGAGAGGAAAAGGCAGCAAGAAAAAACAAGCAACTGATTTTACAAGACGCACATAGAGGAGGGGGAGGAGGAGGAGGAGAAGAAGAAGGGCATCGTGATTCGTGCACCAATACAATCCAAGGGCGAGTCGTTTATGAAGAAGAGGTCCATCGACTTCTCTCTCTAGATGGAGCAGCCACGTACGGTTAATGGTTGCCAGGCTTGGACCCTGCTGACGTAGGTGGTGGAGGCCCTCTTGACCTGATCACAGTATGCTGCAAACAATCAATCAAGAACAGCCCGTTACTGACATATTAAAATTAATTAGGTAATTGCCGATCACTACCACACCAGCAATTAAGAGAACTAAGCTCGCAGGCGATTACATAAATTGATTATTTGGAGGTTATAAGGAAGTTAATAAGAGACGACCGACCTGAGATGACGCCGAGCTAGGCTCTTTTGCACCGGCGTCCTTGCGGCCAGCGCGGCCGCAGCTGGTGATGCGGCCGACGAGGCCGCAGAACTTGTCCTTGAGCTGCGCGGCGAGCTTGGCCATGGCGATCGGTCGAGCGCACAGGCGGCCGGCCGGAGCAAGATAGTTAGCTAGCTCTAGCTCTAATGGCGGCAACCGGAGCTCGATCGATCGATCGCTCACTGCTGTGGAAGGAGCATACAACTGACTACGAGGAGTTGATCACTCGCTAGCTCACTTCAAGTATAGTGGATCGAGTAGCACGCTAGTTAATTTCTTTGGCGTCCCCACTGGCCACCAGAGCTCATATTTATACTGCCATGCCATTGCCATGGGTTGTTCAGTCACCAAGCACCTCCACTACTTCATTGAGCCAAATAGCCAAGGAAATAATAGAAGTACAAAACGATCCCAAGTCATCATTGAGCCGGTCTGACCAAGCCTGGACGATTGACCGTTGGGACAATGGCGGTCTAACTGCAACAGTCGGTCTGGTTGTAGGTCCAGGGCTGGGCTAATTGGTCCTCTATTTCTAGATTTAAAAATTTTCTTAGATCAAAACTCAAATATCAAAAACTTACTCAAATCTCATCCAAACAAAGTTTTTGGGCTCATGTTCACTAATGTGAAGAAAAATAAAATCTAGGTCTCAAGAACACTCAAAACTTTAAAATCCAAATTAGTTCTTGCTCAAGTTTCTAATCAAAAGTATGATCTAGATCTACTTCTATATGTCATAGCAAGCTAATATAGATATGTATTCAGGATAAAACTATCTTAACTACAAAACCCAAATTTAAGCCAAGAACAAGCAAAATAAGGTTTAATTTCGGATCTTGCTATATGAGTGATCTAGATGGGTGATGATTGATCAATAGGCTCATGTTCTTTCTCTTACTTTATCATGGATCATTGTGAGATCAAGAGGAGAGAACGAAACACCAAAAACCAAATCAAATCAAGATTTCAACACTTGAGCAAAGAGGAGAAAGAAAACTTTTGGATATCTTTTAATACTTGGAGATGAATATTTATAGCCACTCTCTAGGCACACAAAGTCTAAGGATGACAAAATCTAAAACAACATGCCACAACTCATCTCCGAAAAGTTCCCTCTAAGAATCCTAACCTCCTCTCCTTAGCTTAGCAAAACCTTAAGCCAACACCTATCCCTCCTTATATATAGAGGCTCACAAGAAACCCTAACCAGTACTTCTAGTTGGGTTTCACTCAATTATAAAGACTAACACGTTAATTCAATACTATATCGGGTTTTACACTCACACATGCACGCTTATCAAAACACACATAACCATTAACAGCCTAGTGAATCAACACTTGATCTACTTAATATTTTCAGTATATCCTTAATCTAATTCATGTAGGCCATGTCATGGTTTCGCACACCACCACTTTTCTTGTATTTGGCAATTTAGCAAAGTGCCTCTCTACCATCCTTCGACGAAGCTCCACGCTTCTATCGCCTTGAAGCAACCCTGTGCTTCATCTTCAACTCCATGTGACTCCAATAATTTGTCATCAAGCTTATCACGTGTCTGGATCCCACTGAACCGTCCTCGTTTGCAAATGAGCCTAAGTCAATTGGCACACCATATACCTTTCCATGCATTATGATGGCACCCAGCTTCCTTGACCGTTCTGGACCTTAGCTCCTCCTTGAACTTAGTCCTGCTCCACCTTGCCATTGCCCTTCATGTCCACCACTGGTAGCTCCCACTCCTGTTCCTTGTCTTTTCGGTTTGTAATCACCCCGATAGCTTTAGTCATCTTCCAGTGGCACCTTGATAGTTCTAGATCTCATCTCCCCTAGCTTAGTCCCGATCTCTTGACCACTCTGGACCTAACTCTCCTAGTTTAGACCTGGCCCTATCTATCTCACCATGACATAGCTCTAAAGTCGTACTACCAACACCAACAAGCAAACCATCATGTAGCACCGCATAATAATAAAATCATCAATTAACACAATTGAGGCAAGAATACTTACCATCATCTCAAAACATCTCCGTATGCTTTCCCACGATTCCCATAGTGCCCAATAATTAGCCATCATATCTTTATGCATTCAGACTCCCCCAAACAGTCTCTATGTGCATCAGCTTTGCCACTCGGTGCACCACATGCACCAACTTGTCTTTTCATGATATTTGTCTTTTTTGTGCTTCTTGCTTGAGCTACATAGCTTCACCCGGATTTACCGACCGCACGGACATCAGCTCTCCCTTTTAGTATTGGTCGGTTGCCGTTAACCGCTAACGTTCTCCAAGCCACATACACATCCAAAGACCAAGCAATCATATTGAGTACAAATTCCATACACCTCATAGCTCCCAAGCCGTGAGTCAAACTCAAGATTGATATGCTTCGCCCAATCATGTTACACATAGTCTTCACATGTACCTCACAGCATGTAGGCGCAACCCACTTGGCAACACATGTTGTGCACATTCTACCTTGTTCATACATTGATCTTAACCTCCTAGAACCCTAGGACCAAACAGCAAACTAAAATGCACAATTTCAACACCAATTCACTAAAAACCGGTCTGACTGCTAGTGGTGGTCTAACCGTTGGCACCATGCCGATTAACTACCAGTGTTTAGCCGGTCTGGCTACTTAAGAGCACTGGAAAACACACTCTCTTGAACTTTGATTGAACTCTACGAATTTTAGCTCATAACTCTATTTTAGGTGACATCTAGTACAAACATGGTTAAGTATTTAGTGTGCAATTTTCAAAAGCTATATGACTGGTTTGACTGCTTGCCCCATGGCAGTCAGACTACCATATTTATAACGGTCAGATCGCCTTACACCTGATAGCAACTTTAAACATTGCAAAATAATAAAAACAAACTTAAAACTTAAACAACATTTATATAATAAAGTTAAATATTTATTATATATATTGGGTGACCTCTACATCCATGTGGGGCTATCTCCACGTGGTCTGACAGAGAATTTAGTGTTTTTTTGTTCTCTCTGTTTCCGTGTCTAGGTATGCAACTCTGTCTTACTGTGTTGACTCTTGGGAGTATAATAATATTCTGTGGAGTTGTTGATGAACGATAAACGTGCTTGTCTTGGGCAGTAGATTTGTTTTTGGTTCAGCGACAACATGCGTTCTTCCAGAAAGGTTCATTGGAAGTTATTACTACAGTAATAGAGGATACTATTTTTCCGTTTTTTACTTGACTTCCTAAAATCTATGTCGTAAAACTTTTTAAAGTTTGATCACCAATAAACTGAAAACTATCTAGATTGGTTATACAGAAGTTATATTATTAAATTTATCATTAAAAATATTTTCATAATATTATAATTTTATTAGCATATCTTAGTGTAAAATTATAAAAAGTAATAGCCAAAATTATATCTTGAAGACAGTAAAAAAATAGAAACGTTAAGTGAAAAAGAACGAGGGAGTTATTGACTGAAATCACCATCAGACTTAATTACTAATTAATGCTTGCCTCGTCTCCATCTTCTACGGTGTATTTCAATTTTCACCTACTTGACCACTTCCTACTGAGGATCGAAACCGCACTTGGTTCTCCATTTTACTGCTGTACTCGGGTACTCCAACTTAAGCCAAGATGTGCCTCAGGTTGTGCAAATTAACATGAGCTGGAAAAGATTCCTTAATTATCAACTTAAGATTCTCTACAGAAAACACCTCACATGGAAGGAGGTGGAGTGTATATTAATCATTTGCTCGATCATTTCATGTACCCATGTGCGTCAGCTGCTGCTTGCTTGCTTCAGTAGCTGTCCAGTCAAGAATAGAGGCAGTAGCTAGCGACGGAATGCTTGCAGCGGCAGACTGACAGCGAGGCAAGGTCAAACACTGGAAGCCAAAGTGCATGCAACTTGAGCTAGCGTTGAACCGATTAGATTAATATGTATCAATTATTTGCACGCGCGGTCAGCCGCCATGGGAGAGCTGATCAGTACACGCGTTGGACCAAATGTGAACTGGCTGTACTACTGCTGGCTTCCACAAAGTTTGACTACTGTTTAAAGTTCAGTAGGCAAGAAGCGCGGTGTACATGTGTCAGAGATTACATTCAGTCGAACACATGCAGAGTTTGAAACTTAGCGAATTAAGATTTATTTAAGATTTTTCTTCCTTTTGTTTAGTGTCGAGCTAAGAGTTAATGCATGATGTTGAGTAGTTCAGTTGTGCGAACTGTCGATGTACACATCGAAGAAGAAGAAGAAGAAGTTTTTTTCCCTGTTCCTAAGTAGCTTGCAATGATGTAACGCCCCAGGTCTCAAACATTGTAGACACAAGTTAACAAAGAGTTATTGCCTGCGAACAAGTAGCAGTGCTGGGTTTCAGATCTTTGAGAGAATGGCAGAGGCGTGAGAGGCCCAAGTAGCCTCCATAGCCATGGATTACATGCTGCAGCAGCGAGAAGGGGTGTGAGAAGAAGGTTGACAAGTTGGTTATTAATTAAATTCATCTAATTGGAATAGAAGCGGCAGTCGCAGACTGACAGCGAGGCAATTAACCTGCTCCTTGACAGCCAACTGCATGATGCAACTGCAAGCACTGAATAAACTACAGGTGCACACACTGAACTCTTTCACCAACTAACAATTAAACTACAATTTTGCAGGGTTAAGTTCAACTACGCCATGTGAGACGCGTTGGACCAAATGTGAACCGTTACTTCCACAGGCTTTCTCTCTCTCTCTCTCCATGGTCAAGTTCAGCTGCAAGTACGTCAACGCAGAACGATCGATCTCTCGATCCAACTAAAGATTTTTTATTCCAGTGGGTTAAGTTTTTTTTTGACGGAAAGAACGATCTCTTACGTGAGAATGGTTTAAGTGCATTTTTCTATTCTAATTTAGCGCCAAGGCTAGAGTTCAAGTGCAATGTGAGGTTCGGTTGGCCAGTCGTATGAACTGTTGATATACACCTCTTCAATAACATATTGGGCACTGGTATATGATATTATGATCTCAGATAATTGATGTTGGCAAGTATCTATTGCCGCCATCTAAACGAGGCCAATGTTGTTGGGTGGTGTCAGCTGCAAGGGAGGAGGAGGTGGTGGTTTTGGGAACGGCGGCTAGGATAGTGGGAAGAAGCGATGGATGCGAGAAAAATCAGTGGTCGAAATTGTGCCTTCCATTTGGCGAAAAAATTGTAGCCTGGACAGGGAGTTAATTCCATGATCATAGGAAGATACCTGAATATTGTTCACTGAAACATGACCATAAGTAAATTTATTGACATGTATATTCTCTACAAAATATGTACATATATCTAGCTACTAACTGACATCGGCGGTGAACAACAACAATTATGGTAGAGATCTAGCTATCGCCTAAATCAACCGAGTTTGCTTTAACCCCCTTGATTCTCCGCCGGGAAGATGGAAATTAGCTTAGGCTAGTTGTGTGATCCGCCGCCTCCACCTCTCCCTTCTCTTGGGTTCCCGGGACCCTTTGGATGAGCTCTTCTTCTTCTAGCTAGCAGCACCTGAGCGCCGGCTGGCAAATCCTTCTGCTCACAGCAACACAAACAGATATCAATTCAATTGCATGACAAATATGCTACTATCTAGCTCATCCAAATTAATTTGACTTTCAGTCAAAAGCAGATACTTCCACGCATTTCTACTCATGTTCCCGTGCTATTTAAGTGAAGCAACATGCAATTTTTTTTTGTAGATTAATCACAAACTGTTCTTGTGTAGTACCGCCCCAATTCCATTTTACTTGTGCGGAATCAACCTGCTTCTAGATATACACAAATGTCTTAAATTTGTCTCACGACAGTTATACCAGTACATTAACAGTACTTCCACGTCATTACATTTTTTAGCGATTTTTACTGACATATAATAATTATAAAAAAGCAATAATGTACGGTACGGTAAATAACCAAGAGTTAGGCAGTAGCCCAGTAACCGCAGTATACAACAAACCAGGCAAACTTAATTTACATGCATCTACTGCAGTGCGATCGAGGACTCAATTTGCTGCGACGTGTTGTACTTACAGCAGTCTTGCTGCCTCCCTCTGCCCCTTCTTGATCAGCAGCAGTAGGTGCAGGATCCGCATCAGCATCAGCGCCGGGTTGTGGATCGCTAGAAGGATTACCACACACACCCAGCAGGCAGCCGGCGCAAGCCCGGAGGATGTACTGCAGCAGCGAGCAAGGACGTGCCTCCATGGCTACTGCTTCTTCTCCGTCTTCTCCCAGGCTCTTCTTCTCCATCGCTGTGTGTGGATTCTCTCTCTCGTGCACTCCCTTTTGCTAGCTGCTGGTGTTCATATGCGCGATTTATTCCCCTGTGGCTGTGGGGCAGTGCTGCAGATCTTGCAGTAGCGAATGGGCTAGCTAGCTAGCCGTTCCATCCGTTTATAGACAGTGGTGGACTGGAGGAGGAGGTCAAGGGCGCACGACAAGGATGGATTGCATGGTTTGGCATGAATGCCCTTAATTGCTTATTTGGTGTCAACTTCATGGAGTCGTTGATTCTAGTATAACCTTTACAGCTTGGGTCAACAACTCAACATATCAATCGAGTATGCCAGTTGATCAGGGTACGACGCATGTAATTGACCCCTGCGCAATTGATTGGCTGTGATTACTGCTCCTATCAGTGTACACAATAACGATGCCTTCAAAAACGTTAGTCAACATAAAAAAAGTCTATACTGCCTACTACCATTCCTTAATACCAATAGAGTGTACCGTACAAATTCTCTATTTTTAAACGTATGTATATGTTTAACACATGGAATGAGCAACTGTTAGGGGTGAAAACGGATTGGATAATATCCAAACCATATTCATATTTATATTTGTAAACGAATACGAATATGAATCTAAATATTCTCGAATACAAAAACAAATCAAATATTGTAACGAATATGAATTCGAATCGAATATCTACTTAATTCAGTTGGATCTGGATTTCCTCATAACTTATATAGTATGAAGATATTAATAATATTTTATCCTCATACAATTATGCTTAATCATTCTAATAATTTACTTCACCTAAAGAAATACGAATTCACATTCAATTAAAAAACTTGTCCAACTATTATAATAAAATATACATGTTACTTTGTTTAATGCGAATACGGATATGGATAGTCCAGATAAAATAATATTTCGGATGGTAAAAGTTCAAACTATATTCACATCCATATTTTTATGTAAATTTAAATACGAATACGAATATGATAGAAATTGTTAATCGGATGGGAAAATTTATACCATATTCGCATTCTATCGAATACAGTAACTAAATAATCTACCCTACTCTATAATACACCAAAATTTTCTTTACTAAATCCACCCTCTCAACCACCCTCACAGTCATGCCTAATCTAAGTCCACCCAGATTTGTGTACCAAGTAATCCAACTTCATACAAATGAATGGCCTAGATCTCTCCTCAAACTTTATTCTCTTACTCATTGAAGATCCTAAGGTCAAAATTATTTGGATCATGCACATCATTGATGCCCCCGAATCCGTGCGGCTGCCTCCCCACCTCATTCTTCCGCCTCCCTCGCACGGAGCCATCGCTCCTGCCGCGCCACCCTCGCCTCCTCACCTTTCTCCTCCGCCGCGCCGCCGTCGCCTCCTCCCCTCCCTCCTCCGCCGCCGCGCCGCCATCGCCTCCTCCCCTCCCTCCTCCGCCGCCGCACCGCCGTCGCCTCCAACCCTCCCTCCTCGGCCGCCACCTCGCGCACACGCACACGCCCCCGACCCTCCCTCCCACCCTTCCCCCAAATCGATGCAATCTGGCCCGTAGCCCCTCGATTCGGCCGAGATGGCGGCCCGATCCGGGTTTGCGGCGGTGAAACCGAACCCTAGCTTCAGATCTACCGCGGCGGAGGCGGGAGCGGGACTATGAGCGGCGGCGGGGACTTCGGGCGGGCGGCGGCGAGGGCGGCGGTGCGAGCGGCGATCGGATCGGGGAAGGGAGCAACAGGAGGCGGTGGTGCCAAGCGGTGGCGGAGGCGGAGGCGGAGGCGGCGGTGGGCGCCTCGGGCGCAGCGGCGCTGGTGGGGGTCCGAGCGATGGAGGGCGGCTCCAGGCGCGGGGCGCGGCGGCGGCCTCAGGCTTTGGGCGCGGCGACTTCGGGCTGCCGGGTGGAGGCGACCGTCGGGGCCGGTTGCGGTGGCAGCCGTTTCCCCCTCTTCTTGGTGGCGGCAGCTTCTTGAGGACACGCACACGCCCCCGACCCTCCCTCCCACCCCGCGCCACCGCCGCCTCCTCCTCCCCACCCCGCGCCGCCGCCTCCTCCCCTCCCTCCCACCCCGCGCCCCTGTTTCCGGCCGGATCCGTCGGCCCCACTCCTCCATGCTGCAGCAGAAGGTTTGATCCCCTACTTACTCTCTCGCTCGTTCGTCCCCGATCTGATTGGTCTTCTAGGGTTTGTGGATGGGCGAGGGGAACGGGGACCTGTTGTCGCCGATGGCACCGGTGCCTTACCCCTTTGAGGGGATGATTAGGGGGAGGAGGATCGGTGGGAATGTGGAGAAGGTGGTGGAGTGGCAGCAGAGGAGGATGATCAAGAACAGGGAGTCTGCAGCTAGATCCCACGCTCGGAAGCAGGTCATACCTTTGTCCTGAATTCTTGCATGTTTTGCATATGCAGCAGTTTGCAATTGCAAGTGCCTGCGCTAAAAGATAATATTATGAATCTGATAAATTGGCATTTGGTATTTCATTTATGTTTTACTGATTTGGAATTCTTTTACTTGACCTTCTGCGTGTGTAAGCCGTTTTAAAACTCTGGATGCTGTTTGTATGTAGGATAACTGCAAGGCTGTTGTTGATCCCTACATTGAGTGCGAGTTCATGGTACGATGCTCTGCGAGTTCGAATTTCCCCATGATGCATGAGTTAGGCCTGAACTCTTCTTACCCCCCTCTCTAGATTATCTTGATCGATCTGATTCTACACAAGACAAGGGCATACCGTCACCTGCTGTTTAATAAGCTGAGCATTGATTCATCTCTTGACAAGGTGGGAATCTTATGATACTAGGCAAATGCACTCGAGTGTTATTCTGCCTTTTCAATCATCCTAAGATGTAGTCAGCTTTTATGAAGTTCTGCATCTCATATTTCTTTTTTCTTAGCTCTTAGTACTAATGCTCTAAGCATGCAGAAATTGTCCAAAGTTACAATTTTCTTATGTGTCTGATTGTGTTCTTGTTTGCAGGGAATACAGTACCTGTCCATTCTGATGCATATTGTTCTTGACGCATGTATCCATTTTATTTATAAATGTTTAACTTCAATTTGGGTCGTTTCGAAGTATCTATTTAACTTAAGCAGCCCATAACTATGTAAGTCAGAATATCTTTTTCAAAAGGCAGCAAAGTCGATGGGGATTCTTCCAGGAGCATGTTCTGAACAATTTTCAATTGCAGCAAGGTTATTAATGTTGACATAAGTCAAATAATCTGATGTTTCTGCTGCTCATTGTCTTAACAATGAATCCAATGTTCTGTTGTTCTTCAGGTTCTGGGTGATGCATTGTTAGGGAACATCATATTTATGGCCATGTTAATCCTGGGAGTTCGATTTATCCTCAAACAATCTCTTGATTTTACAAGGTACTGTTATACAGCCTATTTTAAATATCTGGAATACCTGTGAGGTGGAAATTTTCAATTATCATGACAAAATTCTCTTTTGGTGTAATTCAATGGTATATAATAGAGAGAGTGTTATTCAGTGGCATTTTATAGAAGCAGACGCTATTCAGTGGCATAGAATCAATTATCTCCTTAACAAAAAACATTTATTTGTTGTTCATTATGTGTGAATGGGTTGTTCAAGTGTTCTCAATTTTATTTGTGTAACCAATAGACATTCTGTAATAGTACATTTCTGTTCTAGAGGGTGAAATCATGTCAGAATTTCACATTTAATTTGTGATTTACTTGGGTTGACAGTTTTACTTTGTCATCACTCAGGTATAGAGAGGTTCTATTAGCCATCATCATTTCAAGCTACTTCAAGTTATTTCTTATTACAATGATGGTATAAAATGTTTTTGTGTATATAGGATTTTCTTTATGTTTTATTTGTCATTTTTTTCCTTTAAAGTTGATTATCTAATTTGCAGGTTTGGGAGTTTCCATCATCTGCTATATTCATTGTTGAAATATTTGTTCTCTCATCAAATGTTGTAGCCCTGATAGGTAAGCATTGCACATTTCTTCAGCAGTTCAGTGAATAAATTGTTGTCTTCCTTTATGAGTATCTTCTTTATTTTCTTCATGTTTTCAAGCTGTTAGGATGCTTCCATGTTGATAACATTCATGGTTGTTGAACATAGCTCAACGTTTAAACACATACATATGCTGGATATCATAGATAATAATGTCATGGCTCTGTGTATGTAGTGTCAACTGGCACAGAATCATATTTTTCCTATCAATCCTGCAACTTTCCCATATGAACATTTATACGATGGTTGGGTGAAAAAGGCATCTCTGTGGTCACAATCTTTAGTGGTTGGATCAGACAGATGCCCCAAGCTTTGCATCAAATGATTGAGGTCTTTCGCATCCCATTGTATCCTACAGAATTGATCGATAGGTATAGGCCTCAGCTTTTACCATTTCCAACCTCTAGAATTTTCTCTGAAGTAAGCAGCACCTTCAATACAGAAACCTTGTTAAACCATGTTTTTTAATTTTTTTCTTGCATACCTGCTATACACGTGCACCAACTTACTAGGATGGAAATTTTTTTAATATCTGGATTCATAGTTATGGTGGTGTATGGTCTAAATATTTGGCGACGACATGATTATTCTTTAGTTTTTGTTATTGGCATTTGAATCCAGTATACTGCTTTATGTTATCTGCTTTTCCACCGGACAAAAGGAGGCCGACGTGTGTGGTCTAAATACTTCTTTTTGCTTGTCTTTACTTAACTGCGGATATGGATAGGATTTCCTGAATAGATTTCCTGAATACTAGGTCAACAAGGTTCTGGAAAATTTGGAATTTTGTGCCTGCATTGCCCGGAAGAACCTGAATTTTGCAGTTGTTCGTTTCGATTCTGTTTTGTTTTCGAATGGGTTCCTTAACTGATGGTGTACAAGACAAATGTGATGGGGACCTTGAATATGCTAGGACTGGCAAAGAGGGTCGGGGCCCGGTTCTTGCTGACCAGTACCAGCGAGGTGTACGGTGATCCTCTTGAGCATCCGCAGAAGGAGAGCTACTGGGGTCATGTCAATCCCATAGGTGTGCTAATTTTGTCTCTAGGAGCAAACATTTGTCATATGCAAGAAATAGCTTAGGAGTCTGGCCCATTTAAGTCTGTCCACTCCACTGCATTGTGGTATACGGTTTCATTAGGTGATAATGTGCAGGTGTTAGGAGTTGTTACGATGAGGGAAAGAGAACGGCAGAAACTCTGACCATGGATTACCATCGTGGTGCTGGTGTTGAGGTAAAGCTTCAATTTCAAAACAGGGGTCTAAGTACAGACTGTCTTCTTGGCAATGACCAATGGGACAGAATACCTTGCCTAAATTAATTTTGCAGTTCCTTCAACATTAATTGTGTAGGGTTCAAAACTATTGTTATAATTTGGTAAAGTCTGCAGGTGAACGGCACAAAAAATCATTATGAATTTTCGGTGGTATTTATAGGTGAAATTTTTGGTACTTTCATCTTGAGTTAGTGAACCTAAGAAGGCTCCAAAAGTCAAATGTTGTGCCTGATTGCTCCATGGTGTCTTTTATTTTTTTCTCTATACTTTATTTTGGGTAATCATGATCAATTAGACTAGACCATGAATATGTCTTAAAAATTATCTTTATGATACATGGAATTAAGCTTATTCATGTTGATTTTAAGTAAGAACTAACAACGACGTTCGTCTAAAAATTGGCCTGCTGTTGAATTTGAGAAAGAGATCCACTCCTAAGTTTGTCTAGACTCGATATTCAAAGTATGTTTACACATTTTCGGTAGAAGGAGGGATTCAGGGAGGGAGAGTGTGTTACACTCCTTTTATAGAGAAACAGATGGAACTTGGTAATTTGGAACATCAACATGTGATAGGGCGGCTGGTTTTTGTTTTGGCAAGATTTAGGCAATCTTTCCTGTAGTCCTGTATACATACACTCTTTGTTTATATGCTGCTTCTGAGTAATATTTTTGCCTTGTACTGTATTCCATTTCTTGAAGAGTGAACTTAACTATGGAACTGTTTTACTCAGGTGAGAATTGCACGCATATTCAACACATATGGCCCTCGTATGTGTTTAGATGATGGCCGAGTCGTTAGCAACTTTGTTGCACAGGTTTGTCTCAACTCATGATTCTGATTCTTAGGAAAAGGAATATCATAAAAGTTCAGCATTACTTAATATTGGCAGCACCTCATTTCCAGGCTTTGCGGAAACAACCAATGACGGTTTATGGTGATGGAAAACAAACTAGAAGCTTCCAATATGTTTCAGATTTGGTACTTCTGACTAACTTTTAAACAAATACTGAAGTTATAATGTTTTGTGTATTCTTTTTTAAACAAAGGTGTCCATTGGGTATATACACAATGTTAGCTCATTGGAGGAGTGCGTATGATAATCAATAATCATGCTTGTACAGTTGCACTTTGAGTTCAAAACAAATTTAGAGTTTGCTTGCTCCAAACCCGAATTCAATTTTACGTGCTCTAAGTGTATACGGATCCTCTTGTGGTTGGAATTGTAGCTTCATGCGTAGCTCATGTGTGTAGGGAGCGTGTAGTTTGGTGTGATCAGTCCGTTTGCTCTTTGCTGTTCTACATCTGAAGGCATTAAGTGTGTGTTTTGTTCCAGGCTGCTACTGTTGATTAGCCCTTTCATTTCTGATTTTTGTATTCATATTTGGTTGGAAATTTGATCTGATGTGGCCGAGGAGTGCTGGAGCATGCTTAGCCCGGTTCAATTGCTCACTGGAGCTTCGAACCTGTGTCGTTTTCTTCTGGGTGGTCATTGATGTTTGCCCAGGACTCTGAACTGTAGATTGTATAGGCGAGGAGTGAGGGTGTGTTGTTGGTGTGGTACCATTTTGTCCGCACCAATAGGTCGAAATGTATCTATCTGATGCATTTCAGAGGCTTCCGTTGTGTTTGGTTAGCACAGGAGATGGTTTTAGTTGAAGCTGGAGCTTATTCTGTGGGTAAGGAGAATTAGCACTTGCTTGATGTGATGTCCCAACATATAAACATATAGTCTTTCCTCTCCCAAGGTTGATATCTCATTTGATTTTTTTTTGTTATATGTTTGAACTTTGTTGGTGCATAATCAGATTTTAACATGTTGGTGGGAAGATTGTGATTGTGTGCTTGGGATTTACTTTAGTGTACACATGCATGGTTAGAACTTTGAACTGGGCTTAGTTTGGGACTTTCTTGTTATGCTGTGCTACGTGGTAAATCAGTCAAGTAGCCAACTTTGTAAACTCAGTCCATTAATTGATTTGGTTTCAAAAGCCATAGAAGACGTTTTGGTTCAGCAGCCTTTTCTTTAATCAAAATCAGTTTGTTAAATGTGCATATTCGAAGTGCACCTCAGCACCAACTAAACCTCTGTCATATTGTCAAAGTGATAAGATGTGTAAATCAATTTGAATGTGGATATTCAGGATTGGTTGTACTTTTATCAATTATCAATTTAAATTTCTTTTTACCTTGACATTAGCCAAAGTTTGTTCCTTTGCTCGCTAAATTAGCACAACAGTTGGTTCAAGCTGGATGCCAGCAGCAATGTTCAGAAATATACAGGTACACGGACGGAGCTATACAGTAAAAACCTTTCAGAATATACTTTTCTATCTCTCACATGGTCTCATCACTTGCATGGATAAATTGAAACTGAAGTTATTATTTTATTGAGATTTCTGGTGATCATTTTTCTTACATGTTCACGTGAATAATGAGATGCACACAAAGAGATGTTTCTCTGGATTGAACATAGAAGCAAAGACTAGATTTAGTACTTGCAACTCCTATATTTAGCATTGTTATGTTTGTCAATTTGAGTACATCTATCAACTATTTTGACCTTAGTCAAAACCATGAACAAGGTTCAAAAACTGGTTTGGAACATCGGTTCCCACCCAAATAAAATAAACCTAAAAATGTTTTTACCAGGCATACTTCCAGGAAAATTCCTGTAAACTACTTTCTTCCCGCTGTGAGTGCAGTTTTTTTTCTTGTTTGCATGTGCCTGTTGCTATCTGCTAACTTCCTCGGATGCATATATGGGATATAGTTCTACTGTAGAGAGTCACTTGCTGAAGCATATTACCCTCTTTTGTGCATCGAAGCTCGTGCTTTAGCTTTAGAATCAAGTTTGAAGAACTTGGGTGTTGAAAAACTGAGCAAAGTTGAAGTGCAGAAGATGCCTTTTGAAATATTTGAGTCTAAAATAGGGAATTGGATTCATTTCATGCGAATTGCTGTAGGTATTCCCCCCCCCCCTCAGTTTTACTGTATGCTATAACATGCCTCTGGTGACATTTGCCTCAACACAGGTCAAACTTCTATTTGCTGGGGAACGCCAGCTTTGTGACCAAGTTTTTGAATGCAGCCAATCTTTGCGGGATAAGTGCTGTGCTGCAATAGCTAAGAACTATATCCAACTTGACACTCCCGTCAAAATTTCCAACTCAACTCATGACTCCCTGTCATATAAGACACACAAATATACCACAACACAATCTAACAAGAACCCAAAGCTCCTCGATAACAAACTCAACTGAAACAACCAAAACATATCACTCATTTCCGAAAGATGGTCTGATTATCAACCAACGGCCAGTCATACCGCTTTAGTCAACCTTAGTCAAAGATGCCAGTGGTCGAGTCGCTGAGCGTGGTCGAAAGAAGAGGAAAAGAGAAATACTGAGCATCAATTTCATAGTGCAATCTCGTAGACGTAGTCGGAAGGACTTACAACCACGTTCAAAGCTTCTGTGTGGTCGAAGCTCCTTCCGACTTTATCTTGTGACAAAAATATTTGGTTATACAATATATGAGACGTGAATCTTAATGAATCTGATTGTTCGTTTTATTTTTTACAAATTTTATCTTGTTTTGTATTTTTACCGTAGCGTTAGCACGGGCAAACTACTAGTATAGATAGTTCATATCCACTTTTCATCCCTAGCAACTGCACGGTGCCAATTACCAGCAGATGGTCAATTTAATCTGCTGCTAGCGAGCGGCATTAGGAATAGCTCGGAGAAAAGAAATATAGTACTGACTACTGAAGCATCACGCATGCATGACTTGGGACAAGGTATGTATGTGTGTATATATACAGTATACATACGTACGTATTGGCAAGCTGCGTCTCTGTCCATCAGGGGCATGTATGTAAACTGCACTTGAATTTCATGTGTGAATCAATTCAGTGGGTGGTCACTGTGGCCAGAGGAAGACTGACAGCTGCTATATATATACCGAGGCTAGCTTGCTGCCACCTCCACCGGCTCCTGCCAGATGTGGAGGTGAACGATGCATCAGATCAAGCCAATGCGATGCAGACAAACGCTAGAACTAAACTGGCCATATCTCATCTCGATCATCTGCAGCAAGTTAACCAAATGCACCGAACGCGCACATTGAACAGCCACACCAACCTTGCTCACAAGTCACAACTCACACACGATTGCCATCACTTCTCAGCTAGCTCCACAGCTAGCCATGAATGAACGATGAACGAGCTGCAAATTTGCAATGGCACACGCATTGGATTTGCGCATACGGGCTTCACATGTGAGCTTAATGGATTAATTTGACTGCCTGCACAAATTCAACAGAAGTGCAGGACGGTGCAGGGCATCATCGATCGATTGTCCGTATATGCAAGGAGTTAGAACACAAATTTGCTAACCCGTACAAACTGATCGAAACGTTTGAAGCTTGAGGTTTATTTCTGTTTTCTTTTCTATATAGGACCAAACTTGTACAAGCGTGTGAAGATGAGTTCAAGCCTGATCGACGTGAGGTTTGTGAAACAAAGAGGATTAGTTTGGGAAGCGTTGAACCTCTCTCGAGGCCGCATGAGTCTATTAATAGATGGCTGAAACGCCAGATCTGTTACAAGCGGTGAATCGTGTATATCCCGGTTTGCCATAACTACCATATCTCTATTTGAATACAATCTCTGCTTTCTATTACAATAGACCGATCTCTTTCTATACAAGGACACCTGAAACAAGGCAACCGAGATATGCATGATTCACCTGATGCGGCACATATATAGATAAGCTAACATACCTTATCTAACAGCCCCCCTCAATCACAACTTTCTTAAGTTGAGATTGTGCTTGAATTCTTCAAGTCTCCGAATGGACAATGGCTTGGTAAACCCATCTGCAACTTGATTTCCTGTAGGTATATACCTTACATCTAGTAGTTTCTGATTTACTCTTTCTCTGACAAAATGATAATCTACCTCAATGTGTTTAGTTCTTGCATGAAACACTGGGTTTTCTGAAAGATATTTAGCCCCCATATTGTCACACCATAATATAGCAACAGAAGGAGAATTTATATTAAGCTCACAAAGAAGAGTTTGAATCCATATAACTTCGGCTGTAGCATTTGCCATTGACTTATATTCAGCCTCGGTGCTAGATCTTGATATTGTTGCTTGTTTTTGTGCGCTCCATGATATAAGATTATTTCCTAGAAACACAGCAAACCCTTCAGTCGATTTTCTGTCATCAGGGCAGCCAGCCCAATCTGCATCAGAGAAGGCACTAACACGCATACTTGTTGATTTGTTTATATGTAACCCAACACCCATAGTGTGTTTTAGATATCTTAAGATCCTCTTAACTGCAGTCCAATGCAATATAGTTGGTGAATGTAGATATTGACATACCTTATTAACAGGAAAGAAAATATCTGGTCTAGTTAATGTTAAATACTGCAAAGCACCAACAATACTTCTATATCTTGTAGAATCCTCAGGACTAAGAAGATCACCTTGAGCTGATATTTTTTCTGATGTTGACATAGGAGTACTTACAGACTTGCAGTTCATCATGTTGGCTCTTTTAAGCAGATCAGCTGTGTACTTCTCTTGTGCCAAGAGAATTCCTTCTTTGGTTTTCTTGACTTCAATTCTAAGAAAATAATGAAGTTCACCCAAATCTTTAAGTGCAAAATCTTGCTTGAGATCCTGCAATAGTCCTGTTGTTGCATTCATAGAAGAGCTTGCAACTATTATATCATCAACATAGATAAGAATGAATATGGTGACATTTCTTTGTTATAATAGAATAAGGAGGTGTCGGCCTTAGATGGATAAAAACCAAGTTTTTGAAGCTTCTCACTGAGTTTTGAATACCAAGCTCTGGGAGCTTGTTTGAGTCCATATAGTGACTTATCTAGTTTGCATACATGATTGCACAATACGTTATCCTCATACCCAGGTGGTTGTTTCATGAAGACATCTTCCTCCAGGATGCCATGAAGAAATGCATTTTGTTTGAAGCCTTTTACCACTAATCTTGCTTTATATCTATCCACCGATCCATCTGACTTTTTCTTGATTCTATAAACCCACTTACAATCAATTATATTCATATTCTTACTTGGAGGGACTAGATGCCAAGTCTTATTTTTCATTAAGGCAGCAAATTTAGCATCCATTGCTTCTTTCCAATCTCTGTTTTGCAAGGCCTCATATAGATTCTCAGGTTCACCAGTTGAAGTGAGGAAACCATACTTAACTCTCCCATCTGTATACTTAATTCTCCCATCTGTAAAAGTCATAGGTTTAGTAATACCTCTTTGAAGTCTTGTGAGAGGTCGATGTGGAGCAGAAGTATCATGGTCATTCGCAGAGAATTCTTCAGAAAGATCTGCAGAACCTGATGCTCTGGATAATAAGGGTGACGTCTCCAATTCATGCTCTTCTGCAGCAGATGGAGCTTCAGCATTTGACTGCGGTATTCTGGATCGTCGGCCATATACCTGCGTAACAGGTGGTCGAACTTGGGTACTTGGCTAGACCGAAGTGACCCCTGGTACAGCAGCAGTAGTCTCGGCAGGATTCAAAACCGCAGGTTCCATGCTGATGTTTACAGAATCAGCAGCTTCTGTGCCAACATTTTCCCTGTGTGCCTCATCAATTTCTGTATAAACTTCATGAACAGAGTTAGAGTTAGGATCATTAGAAAATTGATCAGCTGTTACCTGCTCCCCTGGTGATCAATAGGATTTAACAGATTTGAAGGAAGAAGAAGGATTTCAGATCTGAGTCTAGCTCCTGCATTGGAGTGAAGTTTGGAGAAGGGAAAATTGTCTTCATCAAAGACAACATCACGGGATATATAAATTCTTCCTAAGGAGATATCTAGACATTTGAAACCTTTGTGCATGTTGCTATAACCAAGGAATACACATTGCTTAGAGCGGAATTGCAATTTGCGAGTATTGTAAGGGCGAAGATTAGGCCAACATGCACATCCAAAGACACGAAGAGATGAATAATCTAGTTTGTCTTGAAAAAGATGTTCCAAAGGAGTTGTTCCAATGACTCTACTAGGTGTTCTATTGATTAAGTAGGTAGCAACAATGAAGGCCTCATCCTAAAATTTTAAGGGCATTGAGGCATGAGCAAGAAGAGTTAGTCCTACTTCAACAATATGGCGGTGCTTTCTCTCATATTCGCCACCCCAATCAGTTTGCATGGAAATGATTTTTCTACCAAATTGTCGTTCAACAAGACTTTGGAATTCTTGAAATTTTTGGAAGACTTCATATTTGTGTTTAATGAGATAAATCCAAACAAACTTACTAAAATCATCAATGAAGCTTACATAGTATCTATATCTTCCAACAAAGTCGGGTGCTGGACCCCAAACATCAGAAAAGATCAATTCCAAAGGAAAAAGGGATATTTTATTGGATCTTGAATAAGGAAGTTGATGACTCTTGGCCTTTTGGCGAGCATCGCATACAGACTCTTTATTGATTTCTAATAAACATGGAAGATTATTCTGACTAATGACCTTTTTTGTGACTGAAGACGAAGGATGACCTAATCGATTATGCCATCTTGACATGGATGGTTTGATGGCACTGTAAACTTGCTTATTACTCTCTCCTGGGGTAGAAGGCAGCGGATAGAGTCCTCCCTCACATCTTCCTTGAAGAAGAACTCTCTTCGTTACCTGATCCTTGATTAAGAAGAAATTGGGATGAAACTCAAGAAAAGCTTGATTATCAGTGGCTAAGCGATGAACAGAAACAAGATTTTTCTTTGCTTTTGGAACATGCAGAACTTTGTTAAGATAAAGATTGTGATGGGGAGCTTGAACAACAGCATGACCAATGTGTCTAATGTCCATACCTGTGCCACTTGCGGTGTGAACTTGTTCACTTCCATTGTATCTGTCACGGGTTGAAAGCTTGTCCAATTCACTGGTTATATGGTCAGTAGCACCTGTGTCGGTGTACCAGTTAGTGTCGACGCCATATGATGTAGTTGCAGTAGCAGCTGTTCTCTTCCTTGGCACGTAGTTTTCATCAAAATGGTGCCAGCACTCAAGGGCGGTGTGATTTGGTTTGTCGCACACTTGACAACGTTGATGATCATCAGTGTGATTGCTTGATATGCTTCTGCTGTTGCTTCGGCCATTGCTGCGCCCTGCACCGCGGTTACCTCTGCCGCGATAGCCTTGACCGCGCTGGGAGTTGCTACGCCCGCGCATGACTGCATTGCCAGAACTTTGAAGATGGGTGACATTGACCGAGCTTTGTGAGCTTGTTCCCTGCAGCAGATCCATGCGATTCTCGAAACTGATCAGTTGAGAATATACCTCACTCACCGTAAGAGGCTCGGATCTGGATCTGCCCAAGATGGTCGTGACAACTGGATTGTAGTCAATATCCAGTCCATTGAGGATGTAGGCGACAAGCTCTTCATCATCAAGGGGCTTCCCTGCTGCTGCCATCTCATCCGCAAGCCCTTTCATCTTCCCGAAGTATTCAGGAATCGTCAGGGTACCTTTCTGTGTACTGGACAGAGCCATGCGAGTGTTTACCACACGGGCTCTGGTTTGCGATGCAAACATGTCTTCAATTGCTTGCCAAACCGACACTGCGCTCGTCATGGAGACCACGTGGGTCAAGATCTCTCTTGACAATATAGAGAGGAGGTAGCCAAGAACTTGCTGGTCAAGCGCCAGCCATTTGGCATACTCTGGATTTGGCACTTCTGTAGCCTTGTCATCAATCTTGGTGATGATCTTCTCCTTGGGCGCCATCGCGGTTCCGTCAAGATATCTAGTGAGTTGGGCGCCTCGAATCGCTGGGAGGACTTGCGTCTTCCAGAGCATATGATTGCTCCGAGTCAACTTCTCTGACACCGGGTGACCAAGAGATTGGTTCATGGTCGACAAGGAGGAGACTCCGTGCGCCATGGATAGCTCTGATACCATGTGAAACAAAGAGGATTAGTTTGGGAAGCGTTGAACCTCTCTCGAGGCCGCATGAGTCTATTAATAGATGGCTGAAACGCCAGATCTGTTACAGGCAGTGAATCGTGTATATCCCGGTTTGCCATAACTACCATATCTCTATTTGAATACAATCTCTGCTTTCTGTTACAACAGACCGATCTCTTTCTATACAAGGACACCTGAAACAAGGCAACCGAGATATGCATCATTCACCTGATGCGGTACATATATAGATAAGCTAAGATACCTTATCTAACATTCTTCTCCACAGGGATTCACTGGCTTATCAACTTCACCTGACACCATGCCCTACTTGGTTGTCGCCATCTACTTGCTTAGGAATCAATTGTAATACCCGTAATAAAAAGATAAAGAAGGAAATGCAGAAATTGAGAATAATCCAAGGGAGAATAAAAATGTAAAAAGGGGTTTTGTCGTCAGAACCCTTCGGATTTAGAAATGCCAAATGAAATAGCAATCATTAAGATTCTCAGACCGTCCGAGACCAGTCGGCATCTCTTGCTAAAGTAGGCATAATCATTCGGCAGAAGAAAGAATCCAATGCTCACATTTTACCGACTTACCTTCCGCGGTAGGAAAACCCAAAGCACAGTGCTAAGTACCCTTTGGACCAATGGTCCAAAATATTTACCCATCAAAATAGTCGGCCAAGACTGAGGTATAAGGCAAGGGCATTTTTGGCATGGCACAGTAAGGAGAGAGAGAACCGCCATGGTTGAAGCCCCATACAAAATATCAGTAGGCACACAGAAGGCCATTCCATTTTTACTTCCTCAGCCGAGAGCCAAAGCAAAAGAGCCATACCTCATTTCTTCACTTTGGCCACAACCACAAGAACCAGCCGAATGCCCACCTCCACCCTCACAGCCACGCAGAAAAGAGGTGAAGAAGAGAGAGCTCGAAGGTGAGGGGGGCAAAGAAAGTAGGGGAAGATGACGGGGAAAGGACTGGATGACCACTTGGGCCAACCACGACGTCAAGAGGATGACAAGCCGATGCCCATCAAGGAGTCGTCGTCCTTTGCCACTATTGGGCCGTTATCCCAGTAAGCCCCACCCCTACGACTGTTTCTCTCCTCTATCTCGGTTCAACCCCACTGCGTCGGCGGCGAGCTTGTAGTACTATCATGCGCCCTTGGATGGAAATGCATGCTCCTCGGTGCATGCACTCCACCAAGTCCCGTCACGACGGTTACCTTAGGCAGAGGAGGGCCGATTGGCATGCCGAGCACCTCCCCACGGGGGGTTGCGGCGTGTAGATCAGGTGGCACCGAGTGGAGCCCAAGCCTAAGGCGCCGGTGGTGAGGTGATGTGGGCGTGGCCATGACATAAAAACCCTCGCTAGAGCTGAGGTCAAGCCGTGGAGAAGCTGGGAGCGGAGAGGAAATAGGTGTGGTGTAGGGGTACTCGATGGAGGAGCTACCGACCGTGAGCCCTGGCTGGAGGCGACCCCATGGCGCACGAGGCAGTGGCATCACATTGGGGGAGAGCTCGGGGAAGTCGGCACACATGAGATGTGGCAGTAGGGGCCGAGGAGGCGGTTAGTTGGCCAACGTAGGCAGTGGCGCACCCGAGGAGGTGGAGGAGCTTGGCAGCCAATGCTCGAGGCCAGTGTGTCGTGAGCACAGACATCGCCTAGGGAAGCGCCAGAGAGAGAGAGAGGAGAATAGAGGATAAGGCTGCGACCTGGGTGGACAAAAAGAAAAGAGAGAGAAGAGACCGGGTGAGAAAAAAAGAAAAGAAAGAGGAAAAGAAAAAGAAAAGGAGAAGAGAAAAAAGAAAATAGGAGAAAAAGAAACAAAAGAAGTGAACATGGTTAGACGTGTAAATAAGATTTATTCGCAAGTATAGATGATGTCATATTTAAAGTATAGTCGTTTGAGCATTGGGCCACAGAAAGGTGATCGATGAGAAGGGGATCGGTTGTGTCAGTTTTGCGCATAGAAGATGAGTTCTTTTGGGCTTAAAGTTAGCTTACACTTGTATTCTCTATAGTAACTAATTTTTAAATGGTGTGTTTTTAAGGCTGGGTCAATGGAAAAATTATAGTAAAAAGTGTACTGAGTTTAGCTGTATCGGTCAAAATCGTATGCAACTATTTCCCTCTGCGTACTGCCTCTCACAAACAGTCAGAATTCAAATATTTAAGCCATAGGCCATAAGCTATCAGCCCAAAATAACCCACCCAGAATCGTTGCCGTCCGTGAATATGCCATGAATATAAGCACACATTGTTATGGTATTAAGCGGGGATGATGCTTGTATAGGTAGAGGTCCTAGTTTGGTGCCATCCATGCATCGCCTATGAGATAAACAGACAAGTGCATGTTAGAATAGTGGATTGTGATGAATATATGGTACTTGCTTTTCCATTCCATGTTTTACATCATTTTATGAAATGATATCCCGGTTTGTCTGTTGCTTGTATGGTGATGAGATATGTGTATGGTTGATTGTTAATGTTGAAAGAGAGGTGCGTCGTGCAGCGCACTCTACTAAAAGACCTACTTCACGTAGGCATCTCATAGGAGAGGGATAAAGACTTACTTCGCGTAGGCATCCCGTAGTAGTAGGATAAAGTTCAATGAGCCGAGTGTGTTTACAAACACACCTCTAAACTTCCTTGACACCTTCCATCGCTTGCAAATGGCGACTTCTAAGCGATCGTCTTGATCGGCGTGGCTGATGGATGAAACCGACGCGATGCTGCGATCGCTTCCACGGCCCATCTCAAGCAGGGAGCGGTGGGAAGATGATGAACGGAAAAAGCTCAACGAGCAACAGACGACGGCGACCAAAAAGATTGCAAGTAACAAGATGCGACTGATAGAGCTAGAGGAAGCAAACACACGAAAAAAGAATCACCACAGGGCTTAAGCACACATTGCGACAGCGATATTTAATGCTGGCACGATGGACGCTAGAATCGAGGGGACATGTGCCACGCCATAATTGATGTGATGGCCCATGTTGTATGACCAAAAAAGAAACCGTCGTCACGCACGCCAAGTCTTTCGGCAAAGGTGAAAATTCAAAGAGGCAACGATTCAATGGCTCGAAGGGAAGGAGAGGACCAAGGAACAATAGACATAATCTCGGCCCCCCAGAAACCGAGGCCCTTCAATTATGAGAGCCTACTTTTGGAGGAATGGCCCCCACATTGGCCCAGTTGGCCTATTACACCAAAGAGGCCCAATAATCATGTAACTACGTAGCTGGCCCAAGAGGGTCATCACGAGGAAATGGGCGTGATTGCCCCTATAATAATAGATTCAGATAAGGATATTTATGTAAACAATTTTTTTCATGACTATAAATATATGTCTCAGGGAGACATGAGAGGGAACATGCTTATTTTTATTAGAGACAAGTCTATATAATACAAACACTTCTATTCTCCATCTCTACTGTTTCTAAGACTTCGAATAACTCATTTATGGTCTTTTCATAGCCCTATTATTTAGTATTTAGTTCGTAGCTACAACAGTGTAAATAAATTGTAATGCGCATATATGATGATTCACGAAGGATGCACATGTAACATTCTAAATCTTTTTCGGTTTAACAAAGTTCGGAGACACGTCTGAATGGCCAATCAACTAAGTTAATTAACGAAATACACACCGTACCTGCCTCCATCCATGATCCATGGTAGCAATAGTTTTAGGGGCCACTCTAAACGGTTTTAAGCTGCAGCTTTTGATTATGACCGTTGATTTTTAGCTATAAATGTAATATAATAGTTGTCAGTTTTTTTGAAACATTCAATTAAAAAATAAAAAACTATTATATCATCATAGATAATACAAAGAAATAAAAAGCAAAAAGCAAAAGCAAAAAATAAAAAAAAAATAAAAACTAAAATTAAGAAAATAAAATTAAGAAACTAACACGTTGCTAATGACTTACACTTAGCAAAGGCCTTAAGCACTCGTCTCAAAGAAAAAAAAATAAGCACGTCAATCAAATCAAAACGTCTAAATCGATTCCCCATTACGGCGGTAGTGAAGGTAGTAATCATGGCATATATACGCTCCTACTTTGGCCCTGATCAATATGGCTTCAGCTTCTGGCTTCAGCTTATTTTTGCACTATTCATAAATTTCGTCTTTTTCTGAACTTTTAGCTTTTTTTTGAGTTTTTTACCGGTTCTTTTTTTCCTCGTATTTGTTTACATTATACGTGATGGGCTAATATGTTTTTTCTATTTTTAAATTTTTTAAATTTAATTATGGTAAATAAGTCTCTGTCAGCTACAGTGCTTTTTTCAGCCAGCTACAGTGTTTTCAGCCATAAGCCATGAGGCTTTCAGCCGAACCGATCACCACCTTAGCTCCATTTCAAAAATTATGGCTCTATTTTTTTTTCTATGCTGATGACTTTTATCAATAGCTGAATTTTATTTATATTTATTTATATAGTAGTAAACGGTGGAGATGTCGATACGAACAGTATATATGATTTTAGACCCGAGAAACCATTTAAAGAATCCGTTTTAAAAAATCATCTTATTTATTTTGGCTTTCACATAAATTAAAAAGCTCAAAAGATCAGTTTCACAATCAGGAACAGCATCATAATTCGGCTTGCTTTTCACGCATTAAAGAATACAATTCATTGATGCGAGAGAGAGATGCACTTAGCCAACCGTAATCACGTTTGGTCGATCATCGACTCAAAAACAGCAAGAGAAACAACGTGTGTGCACCCGGTCCAGTGCACCACCGGTTAGTGGTTTTAATTCGAGATATTCTTGTCTATTTATCATTTGGGCAAAATTTTCTTAAGCATATGTAAATCACAACATTTATCCACTAGATCAATATCTACTCATATTGCATATCAATTTCCATATAAATCCAATGGTCACAATAATTGACTTAGAAAAATCGTTACAATCTATAAAACCGTTCGTTAATTTATAGTTCCTATTTGGCCATGCTACATGTATAGAAACTAAAGCCCAGATTATGCAAATGTAAATGAAACAATTTTATGGGGACCTTTTGAGGTGAGTACATGGTCCAGCACGACCTGATGGAGTCGTGGATCACAATTGAAGTAAACTCCGTCTTCAATTCACGCGAGGTCAATCCCATATGACTTCTTCCATAGCTGATAGCTATAACAACAGACACTTTCTTTGGCCTTGTACAGTTTATGCGTTCTCTTTTGTCGGGCCTGTTTGGCTGCGGCTTATGGCTTTTGACTAAAATTTTTGAATTTTGGTTATTTACGGTACATATTACGGAGAGAGATACTCACTTGTGATTTTGATTGATGCAGATGTTGGGCTTTTAACGTGTACATCGTTTAACTTGTAGATCGTATCTTGAGAAAATTCTCCGTTTGAAAGTTAGGTATTGTAGCAAAAGCCAAAAGCCGTCAGCTTCAGAGGGAAAGAATATACCCCTGTTTGCTTGTTAGTACTCTTTCCTTCTTTCAGAAAGGAAGGCAGTTCTCCTACTTCGTTCAAAAAAAAAATCTAAGGCATAGAGAGAATATAGAATAAAACTGACTGTCACAATCGTATGGGCAAATTCTAGGTCCTGTAGCAACTGAAGAAGGCACTGAATATGTGCTTAATTAGTTGCACGCTTGGCCGTAGGCTCGGTCTACGTACTGAAGTAGTGGAGGTGCTTGGTGACTGAACAACCCATGGCAATGGCATGGCAGTATAAATATGAGCTCTGGTGGCCAGTGGTGACGCCAGAAATTAACTAGCGTGCTACTCGATCCACTATAATTGAAGTGAGCTAGCGAGTGATCGACTCCTCGTAGTCAGTTGTATGCTCCTTCCACAGCAGTGAGCGATCGATCGATCGAGCTCCGGTTGCCGCCATTAGAGCTAGCTAACTATCTTGCTCCGGCCGGCCGCCTGTGCGCTCGACCGATCGCCATGGCCAAGCTCGCCGCGCAGCTCAAGGACAAGTTCTGCGGCCTCGTCGGCCGCATCACCAGCTGTGGCCGCGCTGGCCGCAAGGACGCCGGTGCAAAAGAGCCTAGCTCGGCGTCATCTCAGGTCGGTCGTCTCTTATTAACTTCCTTACAACCTCCAACTGATCAATTTATGTAATCGCCTTCGAGCTTAATTCTCTTAATTGCTGGTGTGGTAGTGATCGGCAATTACCTAATTAATTTTAATATGGCAGTAACGGGCTGTTCTTGATTGGTTGTTTGCAGCATACTGTGATCAGGTCAAGAGGGCCTCCACCACCTACGTCAGCAGGGTCCAAGCCTGGTAACCATTAACCGTACGTGGCTGCTCCATCTAGTGACAGAAATCGATGGACCTCTTCTTCATAAACGACTCGCCCTTGGATTGTATTGGTGCACGAATCACGATGCCCTTCTTCTTCTTCTTCTCCCCCTCTATGTGCGTCTTGTAAAATCAGTTGCTTGTTTTTTCTTGCTGCCTTTTCCTCTCTTTTTTGTGCCTTTTGTAATATCCGTATTGTTGCATATCTCGGTTTCGAACTTTACTGTATTGTTGTATTGAGGATGTACGTGCTTGATGTCAATGTTATATATGACTAGCATCGTGTGATGCATTGTTATATGGATACTGTGACCGCACAAAGAAGATAATCTTTCTTTTACTACAAACTTGTCGTAAGTACTTAAGCAGTGTTTCTAAAACTTTTGAAAAAAAAAAGGACCGATGGCACCAGCTTACGTGTGGAGCATAGCTTGACAAACAGCTTATCACGCCAGCGAAAATCGCTACGATGTGTAGTTTCTAATTTCGCCATTTTTATGGTTTTTTTTTGCCAATATATGTATCATGCAAAACATTGCTTAGCATATAACAGGATGAAATTAGAGTTTTTTTTGCAATATTCTACAACCTTTAGGGTTTTTTTTTGTGTGCAAAGCTACCATTTTAAGCTCTCACCCAACCCAAATCTCATGGGGGTTCTTTTTGTCCACGGTTTTATTGCTTTTGTCTGCGGCTTATTAGTCTAATGAATAGTAATTGCTAAAAAAACCAAATCCAAAAGACAGCTGCGACTTATGTCATTTGGCTTTTTTTGTGTGTGTTTCTGGGAGCTAGGGCATATGGGGGGAGAGAGGGGAGTCGAGCGCATCAAATCCACCCACTTGCGAATAAATTTTGGGATATTGGAAGCCACTCTAGTGAATGGATCTATAACTTTTGCTATTTGATCACTTATCTCACCAACACACCCTAGTGTTAGTGTACATGGGTGGTGTATGATTGATATGGCATATGCAAAAATAATGCCTTTTGGTTTGTTTGGTGTAATCTATGTATGCTGATGTTTTAGTGAGTTGATTCTTGGAAGTACATTGTTGTTTGAAAGATAAGTCGTATATGTAGGTGTTAAAGCAGGATTACTTTTTACGCATGCACATGTTAAAGCAGGATTACTTTTTACGCATGCACATAAGGTGTTCGATGAAATACTAACGAGAGATTAGCTTGCTAATCTGGTTCGCTTCTAATGCTTGTCAAGATCGAGATGCAAGGAAAGACCCAAATCACTATAAGCTCTAAATCACTACTTTAATGGTATTACCGGATTTATTTACTGAGTAGGATCAAAATCGAGATGATCCAATAGAATCCTACGATTGTAAGATCCTATGCTACCAATTGGATCCTGATAACCATGCTCAGTAAAAGTTTTACTGCACGAGCTTTTTTTAAAAAAAATATATACTACAAGAGCTTTGCCTTGCATAGCTTCCACCTTTCCGCCCGATCCTCTGTTTGCAAAAGAATTCCCCAATTCTTGCATTAGATGAGGGAGCCTGTAAGATGTAAAGCATACTATGAGAGCAGCAGGATGATTAACAGCTTTGCTTGTTCTCAGAGCCTCGGGCAGCATGCATGCTGTTCCAGTGTTCCTTACAATTTCCTGTGTCCTGCGCATTAATGAACAATCTTAACAGCATGATCTAGTCTGCAAGAGTGTTTGGATGTGCCAGTACATGTCCACGGTATGCTTACTCCGTCCGTTTTTCGAGAGAGAGACTTGCTTTACATGTATTTGTATGACCAAATATAGCAACGGAGGAAAGAATGATGTCTTAAAATTTTTTCTTAAATATTTATCAATCCTTCGCTTCAATAACTACATAGCAACGAAAAGTAAGGTGAAAAGCCACCACAAAAACTTAGCAAATCGAGACACTGAAAATCTAAGAAAAATCAGCAAAAACAGAACTACCACCACTGAACTTACGGTACTACTTCTTGCTACAGTAACTACGGTACTACCGCTATAGTAACCGCAATACTACCAGTGCTACAGTAAAATCAGGGTGAATAGTATTTTTAGCACGATTTAAAAATCAAAATTGATGAAACTTTCGATCTGTAGATCCAAATGACATGAAAATTTGCAAGAAACTTCTTCAGGATATCAAGAATCTATTCCAACAAATGATCGTGAAAAGAATGGCCAAAATTGAGACCTTTTTCAGTTTACAAGAAGGCTGCACCGAAATCAAACCAAAACCCCAAACGGTGAACACAATTTGCTCATAGGTAGATGGTGGCTAAGATAGTTCTAGATGTATTTTCACATATCACAGCAAATTAGAACACCGAAGAACATGGCCAAAAAATCCTTGAAACAAGAAATCACTCGACGAGGTCAAAAACAAACAAAACCAGATTTCTTGATGAACTTGCTACCAAAATGCCTAGATGGATGTAGAATGATTTTCAAATGTTATCTTCATCTCTTATACGTTATTGGCACTACAAGGTCAAGAAGAGAAAAGAGGTGATATCAAAACGAATCGAAACAAGAGCACATCAATCAAAATACGAGAGACTTAAGGATATATATAACGATTGATGTATTACTTACTTAAGAAGATAAGTTTTACAGCCACTCTATCTTGAAAAACAAAGAGCACACCAAATGCTAAACGCTCAAACCCTAACCCTAATATGAAAGCACAAGAGAGATGAGTTGGATTGTTAACCACATGTCTCCATCCCAACCCCTTTATAGGTGGGCTAACCAGCTACCTCTAACCTTTAGTGAATACTATCCACTTAGCACAATTAGAAAATCCCGTTAAAAAGGCAAGGCCCTATATTCTCCTTTCATATGGTTTATTTAACTTTTTGAGCTTTCATGTGGTCTCAGGGTGTGGGGCTCTAGCCTGCTATTTGTTTCTAGTAGGCAATGTTGTGGCGATTGCTGTGGGTTTGTGAGAGCTGTTTTGTGTAGGCAGTGCGGTGAATCATGGTTCTGGGATGGTGCGTTTTGATCATGGATCGCGACGGTGGGGGCCTTGGGGGCGAAGTGCGGAGGGAGGGGGGGTCCTTGTTCTGATCTGTGCCCACCGATTGATGCCGTTGGGTTGCGACGTGTCGCGGACCTGCTCCCCCTCGTTTAGAAAAGAGCGGACAGACACAGTGGTAAAAAGGTTTGCTTGATTGAGGTTTTGTGCGATTGCTGTGCTGCTAAAGTGGTCAGTTTAGGTGAAACGTTGTGAAATGGCTGTCTGATGTGTGTCGCACCTGCATTTTTTTAAAAGATGGTGTTATCGTGCGTGCGCCTGTGTGAGAAATTGTTGGTGATTCTGGTTCTTAGTGCCCAGTGCCTTGTGGAGCTATCGATGCACATGTTCTGCTGGCTTATCTTCTAATTTGAGGATTGTATGGTGACTTTGTTGTTGTTTTTTTCCTCCCTTGTTAAAAGAGGACTTTGGGCAGCTGCCTGGTTGTTTAGTGATGCAAGAGTCGCAGACGACCCTGCCTATTTGGATTTTTTTTCATGATTTATAGCTTATTTTTCATTGTTTGGCACTGTAGCTGGTTTATTTTTCACTGTAGCTGATTAAATTTAAAAATTTTAAAAATAGAAAAAACATGTTAACCTATCACGGATAATGTAAAGGAATACGGGAAAAAGGCAAAAAAAACCCAAAACAAAGTCAAAAATCTAGAAAATGACGAAATTAAAAAACTAGAAGCTAGAAGACAAAACCCCAACGGAGAAGCTGAAATGAGCAGAATAGTCAGCAGTCACCAAATGGGTCAGATACTGAGATGGATTTCGTGATTCTGGATGAAGATGGAGAGGGGATATCCCATTTTAAGGAGGATGCAAAAGGGGGGAGACAGCCATCTCCGGATGCCGATGGAGGGCAGTCTCCTATGGTTGTGGATTTGAAAGGAATACCTTCTGTCGAAAATGGAGGGAAAGGGGAGTCTCCTTCGGACTCGCGTGCGCAAGTCCCAATTGACTTCGATGTTGCAAGCCTGGAGAGGTTTTGTAAAGAAGCGTCAAGATCATTCTTCAGTGAAACTGGACTAGTTAGCCTTCAGATAAATTCATACAACGATTTTGTCTCGCATGGACTCCAGGAGTTCTTTGATTCTCTAGGGGAAGTTACTGTTGAGCCTGATTATGATCCTTCAAAGAAAGCAGACATGCAACCATCAAGTTTGGCAGAGTGGAGCTTGAGGAGCCGGTTTTTTGGTCTGACAACAGTGATCTCGATGAGCGGATGAAAGTAGAAATGACTGTTCAGGTCAGGACCCCGCGCTCATATGACATTTGAAATGAAACAGTAGTGGAGGACTGCACTGTACTATCTAAAAAAAACTGCACTACATACAAGTAAAAGAAATGAAAGATTGAGTCATCGGGAATTTTAAAATTATTTCAACCGTTCCAGAATAGAACTTTTCAATCTCATGACTACCACGGAAGTTAGTGGGTTTAAGTTCACATGACACTCTAGCCATGTACCTTATGTGTTTCCTCTTACCAAGCCTGCAAAGTTCATTTAAGTCTGCATTACATGTGGTGATTACACTAGTTCTTAGCTTTTCTACCCTTGATCTCGATATTTTAATCTTAACGAAACCACACGACTACTTTCCTCTCAAGCAGTGGATGTGAGTTAAAAATTACTCTCCTTTCTGTAATCAAGCTATTATATTGTTTTTTTTTGTGTCATTAAGATTTCGTTAGATGTTATACCATCTGATTAATTAGTGTGTTGACTGTATCAGGTCTATTCATTCAACAAAAGCGACAAAGCTAAAACTGGGAAGGATCTGTTTATCCAAAGAAAAGATATAATTAATGAAACTAAATCACAAGATAAATTTATATAAGAAAGTTTTACCTCATCAAGATCACTGTAGAGGTTATCATTGTTGAACTCCTCACTGCTTGACATAAAACACTTTCTTGTGAAATCCACATCCTGTATCTTCTTGTCATTGTCCTTATCGTCGCTTCTAGAATTAACATCACTCAAATCAATATCATCAAATGCTGAAAGTATTGTGTTAATCGCTCTACGATAATTGCACTTCTTGCTTGGATCAATCTTGAATTGAGAGCGACGAGTTGATGCCTTATCATTCTTGACCTCCTTGCTCCTCAATTTGGGGCAATTCATCTTAATATGGTTTAGCCCACCACATTTATAGTATTGGACATTCTCTCCATCTTGATTTGATGTTGTTAATTGTCTTTGTCACTTTGTTGGAGAAAAATACAAACTGTTCTTCTAGAATCTCCTCTAACTATTCATCTGAAATAGAACACAGTGCAGACAAAGAAACAATATAGAAACTAGAAAAATTAGACTTGTTTATCTTGGCCAAAACATTAATATCATGTATTTTATTTTGAAATAAAGATCATTCAAAATAAGTGTTTCTATATTAACAAAGTTATTAATAGTAGTGACTAATACGTTCCAAACAGACATATCCAAAACATTTAAGGTTTGATGAGCATTGTCAGAATTAGAATATATGACATCAATAGATTGTAAATCGCTAATAATTTTATTAAAGTGGTCAAAAAGTGCATCTACTAATTCTCCAGATTTTATCTCAAATTTAGAATACTACTTTTTAAATTAGTTCTGATGAACACTTTTAACAGAATTAAAATCTTCATGATAATCAGCTATAGTAGTCCAAATTTTATTAGCAGATTTAATATGAGCAATTCTGACAAACTTGTTTTATTCTATTTAGATCTTACAACAAAATATTTTTAGCCTTAGTATTAACTTCAACATCAATAATATTTTCAGTAGTAACAATGCACTGCATATGAATTTTTAACTTTTTGTCAAATAGCATTACTTTGTGCTTGTAGAAAAATCTTCATGCGTGTTTTTAGATAGATATAATTTTATCCATCGAAAAACGGTAGCTTACCTAAAAAACGATTTCGATTTGATACCATTGCAACCTGCTCCGACATCATTTATAGGATCGTCGATGGCAATCAGAGGGTGGTGAATGATTGTAATCCACAATAGAAGCTTTTTCCTCAAATCTACTATTTTTTTATTGTCCAACCTGTTAACACAGAAAGAACATAGCAAAAAAGAAATAAAAACAGTCATTTTTTCTCTCTCCTTTCACTGTTGCTATCAGTGTTTTTTTTCTTTTGTTGTCTGCAGAGCAAGAAGACCACATGCAAGGATGAAAAACGCTACTGCTGGCTGATTTCTTCTCTCTCTCTCTCTCTCTCTCTCTCCTAACTCTCTGGCTGCTGTTGATGCCTCACGCGGAACACAACGCCGTAAATCAATCAGATAGTGAATCAATTCACTTAAGGATGTTGATTGATGCCTTTATGCCTTGGTTGCCATGATGCCTTGTTCTGATCGGGATCGGTGGCGGAAAGAGACTTCGAACACAGCTTTGAATCACGTAGTGGATCAATGTGCATGCAGCTTTCTCCTTCCTTGGCAAGCCTCTGGTGGCCGAACAAAGCCCAATGCCTTGCTTCCCCGGCTAGAGGTGGGACTTGGGCCGGGCTTCTTTGGGCCAGCCCGAAGCACGGCCGGCACGGCCCGGCCCAAGCACGGCCCGACCCGACACGTGGCGGGCCGTGCCGGCACGGCACGAACGGTGGGCTGGGCTGGGCTTCAAAATCTGGCACGGTGGGCGGCACGGCATGGCACGGCAGATCGGGCCGTGCTCGGGCCGGCACGGCACGAAGAGCACGGTTGGCCAGAAACTATTTAAAATTGATTTCTTAACTATAGTAAATTGTACTCATGATTCTCCTTGAGCTTTTCTATTTGACTAGTTGGGTAGGCCTATGCTAGATTGTCGGGCGATGTCCACGTACGCCATAGTCTAATTTGCACCAAGATATGCATTCCATTGGACTAGATGACCAAGTTCGAAGGTGAAATGGCATGAGACAATAGAATCGAATTTTAAGTAGGTGTTTAATAAGGCGGATACAAGAGAAAGGAAGATAGCGGCCGCCGCTACCATTGTCGCTATCGCTTTTGTCGTGTATAGTTACTTTGGGCTGGGTTTGGGCTGGCACGGCACGAACGCTGGCACGGTGGGCTTTGGGCCGTGCTTGGGCCTGGCCGAAGACGAGGCGGGCCGGCACGGCACGGCACGACGGAATGACTGGGCCGAACCGGCACGGCACGAAGCGGCCCGAAGCACGGTGGGCCTGGGCCGTGCCGGCACGGCACGGCCCAATTCCCACCTCTATCCCCGGCGCGAAGGCAGAAGACGTAGATGACGTCACACGTGAAGAGAGACACGCCCACGCGCGACAAGGCGCTGCGCTCTCAATCCGTCCTCGGCGCACGGATCCAAATCGAGGCCGAGGATGCCATACGGACTTTCTTCACGCGCGTTGCCTTGCAATTGTGCGGATTGAGGACACGAAGACGACTCGCTGTGAACAAGACGCTAACGTCTTTTTACAAAATCTATTTTTTTTATCGGAAAAGCATATTTCCGCCCATATTAAACGAACGGTATTCACAACCGTTGGATTCATAGTTACTCTTATCACGTCCAGTCGCCGAACTGTTGAGCGACTGGAACTTGCAGTCGCATAAAGACTGGGTGACTGGTCCCAATCGCATGACTGCTCGGCGACTGCAATTATGTCGCCCAATGGTCCACGGACTGCTTGCGTGTCACGCAGCCGTTGGACGTACGACATGTTCCGGTCGCCCAACCATTGAGCGACTGGAGACCATTATTGTAAAAAAAAATTGTGCAGGTATATTTCTATAATTTTGATTCGAAATTGGATTATTTTAAAAAAAATCCACAAGTGAGTGTGTTTAAATGATGAATTCAATCGCTTTCTTGGATTTGCTATTTCAACCAGTGATTGTCCCTTCTTACACACACACGCACAAGAGATGAAATGCTGTGTGGAATTCGCAATTTGACAGCATGCTGTTTGAGCTAAATGCCATCTCATGCGTAGGACCTTCATTGTCTTTTCTTTTTACACGTGCTTATTTTGCCTTTCTAACACACTAGAGGACCATACATTGTTGACATCTTTCTTTGAATTTGTCCAAGCAGATCAAGCTACAAATGTGCAGGCATGATACATGTTGGGTATTTTGAGACTACCTCCTCGCCCACGGTGCCATTGCCAACCTCCACAAATGGCTCTTCATGCTGAGCGACTTCTCACAGATGCATATTTGCCAGGCGTACGAGCGGGTGGCGAACGTGATCCTGAGACCGGTCCAAGGAGGGAGGAAGATCCATGGTCCCTACTGAGGGTTCTTGTAGCGCCCTAATTTTTGGAAGGGCCACACAAAAAAAATAGTAAAACCCTAATCAGCCTTTAGGGCTATTTAGGGGCCTCACACTTTTCCCCGTACACACCTCTCCATCTTTCCTCAACAGGTAAATGAATCTACCTCTCTCTCCCATCTCCATCTATTCCATCTCTTTCTCTCTCTCGGCATGGCCGATGTGGGGCCTAGGCCCATCGGAGGTGGGCGGCGCAGCCGGGGTTGCCATCGGTGGCGGCATCGGTGGTAGGTGATGCCGGTTGGCAGGCAATGGCGCTGGCAGCATCACGGAGGCTGGCGACAGTGGTGGTGTCAGGCGGCGGTGCGGCTGAGCGTGGCATGGCCAAGACGACACAGTCAGGCGGTAGCATGGCTGAGGGTGGTGCAGCAGGCAGCAGCACGGCCGGAGGGACCATGACCCGTGGCGGCACGGCTGTGGTGGCCCAATGCAGGCCGAGCGCTAGACGACGTCGAGCCTGGGAGGCGGCGGTGTGGCCAGGGCGGCGCAGCCGGGTGGCGGCTTGGCCAAGTTGGCTAGCAAGAGCAAGCACTAAGTGGTAGCCATGGTTGAGCGATGGCCAGGCACCGTGCACGCTGGGCGACAGTCGGCGGTGGTGGTGGCTAGCGGCGGTAAAAGCCAGTGGCATCGGCCAGCAGTTGTGCATGCTACCATGGTTCGGCAGGCCAGAGGCATGGTCAAATCGCATTTTGCGCACGGCTCTGATTAGCAATTTCTATGGAATGTGGTTCGCATGGATGAACGAAGGGTTCACTCAGCTGAACAAGCGGGAGCGGGGCTCCGTTGGATTTAGCGGGCGTAACGGAGTGGAGACCCGTTAGCCAAGGGCTATATATATGAGGTGGTGGCTGCATGTCCACTAAGGCACTCCAAGGGTTTCTAGGATTTGCTTTAGTCAAAATGAGCTTTAGAGAGTTGTTTTGGCTTTAGACTTTAGTTGGTGAGGCTCTTTAGTGGTTGAGAGCAGGGAGAGGGCAAAGGCTCTGCATCTCCTTCGATGGCCTCTTGAGTGTGTTCTTGAGTGAGGATGTAGGGAGTTCCTTCAATCCAAGCATGTATGGGGAAGTAGAGAGTGTGTGAGTTGAGAACCTTCATGTAATCATTCCTCTACTTGCAATCGTGGTATGGGGACTCATATGTATTCCTTGCTTTGATGGAATGAAGAATCTGAAGTTTGTTTCGTGTTCGAGCTCCTGTCTGTTCTTCGTTCATGTTTTGTCCAATTTCTTGATTTTCTGAGTTTTGAGTTGGTTCTTGTTGGGAAGGCCCAAAATAGGTTTCTCTGTGATGGGGTTATGATTTTAGACCATTTGGTTAGCTAGAATCCCAGAGACAAGTTTTTAATTTCAGATTTTGCATTTGGGCTTCCTCTGTTCTTCATTTTACTTTCTAGGGTTTTGTAGCAAATCTTGATTCCCTGTGCAAGAAGGCATGAAACTTGGCATGTAGAATCTAGAAGCTATTAGTTAGCTATCTGCAAAATCTCATAGGCAAAGGTCTTGTGATTCAAGAGCAGTTTGAATTTTTGTGCTCTCTCTAAAGTTGTTCATGCACTTCTAGGGTTTTAGTGCAGTCCTTGATTCCCTTTGTTTGATGGCTTGAAATTTGGCTTGTAGAGTCCTTTGGCTATTGCTAACATATCTACAAAGTCTCATTTCCAAAGGATCAAGGATGGAGGAGTATTTTGAGTTTTAGTCCAGCTCTCTGTATCTTTCAGATTTTTGGACATAATCTGAAATTTGTGGTTTTGAGTTGGATTTCTTTGATCCTCTAGACTCCTTGGGCTATTACAGTCATTTCTCTACTATTTTGAGCCAAGGGGATCAAGGAGAAGCCCCAAATTGCTTTGGTTTTCAAAGTTTGGAATTTCTGCATTTCTGTTGTTCATTTTTCGGGATCTGTTGTTGTCTGAATTTAGGGGCAAGGTTTAAAGAATCGACATTCAACCCCCCCTTCTGTCGCCATTTCGGTCCATCAGATTGTTATCATATTACTAATGTTTGTCTGGTTGTTATGATATTACTAATGCTTGCCTGGTATTATCATATTACCAATATAGTACTTGAAAACTAGATGTAAATTATGTTCTATATCCTCCATTCAAATCTTGTAGGCTCTGACACCTTTTTTCTCTGCCTATATAACACCATGTTATAATACGGAAATACTTTATTCTATTTAGCTTTTAGGGACTTATTTAGTTTCTAAGTCAAAAAACAAAGTGTCTCGTTCTCTATCTGCTTGTAACATTGCGATCATCATGATGAATATAATGATTCAAAACTAATATTGAGTATCTTATATAAGACTTTCAAAATTTTGAAGGTATATATAACATAAATAGGCCACATTAATATTACCTGATCATGTATGATTTAATCGGTGCTAACATTTGGGCTGCGATCAGCTTGGCTGTTGCTACAGTGACAGAGGCTTATTTGGCACTATTCACAAGTTTCGTCTTTTTCTGAAATTTTGGCTTTTTGTTGAGCTTTTTTTGCCGGTTCTTTTTTTCCCGTATTCGTTTGTATTATACGTAATGGGCTAACATATTTTTTTTATTTTTAAATTTTTTTAAATTTAATTATGCAAAATAAGCCTCTGTCAGCTACAGTGCTTTTTTCAGCTAGCTACAGTGTTTTCAGCCATAAGCCACGGGCTTTTCAGCCATGTTGATCACAACCTTGATCAGTCAATAATCATTTAATAGTCAACCTTTTATCTCATCTTTGAACATCAATGATACATATCCAATATAAATTTTCTAGCCCCATGGTTGCTCACCAGCAATGGCAAGAGAACGTGCGAATCTTCGAGCACAACATTCGATGGTTAGAAATTTGATTAGAGTCGTAAAATTGTCGTTTGAATGTTGTATAGCATCTCTGATTAAAGATACCCAGTACGACTTCCTTATTTTCCATGTAGAAACGTGAATGAAATGTGTAATTTGTTTCCTACATTGTACGACTATACAGGACTTCACCGCATTAATTATGCATTTCTGTAATGCTCAAAAATGGAATTTTCACTGTGTTTCTCACGTAAACACTGAAAGAAGTCATGCTAATTAACTAGTAAACAACCAAGATACTTTCCATTTTTATTCAAGAAAAAATACCAAAAAATCTCATAAATTCTCTTCTCATCCCAAACCATACATAATTAAATACAATCCTCCTAGACACCTTTCCCTCTAAAAGATTTCCCAAAGAAAGCACTAATTAATTGGCTAATTAAACATAAGCCAACTCTTATCCATCTCATATTCTTCACCAGTTCACCTTCCATATTTGCCTTTCATTCCACGTCCATTAGCTATTAAACCCCCAACCTCGTGCACGCACGTGCACGTGTGCACGTGCGTTTGGTCTGACTCCGGCAATGGGGTGCTCCAGCTCGAGGGACGCGCGCGGCGACGTGGGGATGCCGGCGAAGAGGCGGCAGAGCCTGCGCTCGCGCTCCCTGTCGCGCGCCGCCTCGGCGCTGAGCTCCCTCGGCCTCTGCCTCGGCCGGCACGACGGCGTGCATGCGTACCCGGGGCAGTCGTTCGAGGAGATGACGAAGGGCGCCAACGACGCCGTCGCGGCGGGCGCTCTCGCGGGAGAGGAGGAGGCGGCTGAAGAGGGGCGGCGTGACGCGCCCCGCACGCTAACGAAGACCCCGCACGGCGAGCGGGGGCTCATGGCCGACCTCGAGGACGCCTCGCCGGCGTCGTCGATCACGGCGCAATGGCACGCGTCCCCGAGCGGGTGCCGTGGAGAACCATCGTCGCCTCCGCCGGTGCAGCCTTTACCGGATTTTGATCCGGGGATCATGTCCGGGGTCCGGCAGAGCGTGTTGGGACCGTCGCCGTCGCACCCGGCGCTTCTCTTCCAGGAGCGAGAGAACCCGCCGCCGCAGGAGACGAACGAGGAGACCTTGGACGACACGGGGACGCCGGCCCCCCGCGACTTACCGGAGGTGACCGGCTTCGTCCGCGCGCCCGTCGACAAGCTCCATGAAAAGATAGAGAAGAAGAAGAGGGCGGCCGATGAAGCCCCCGACGTCGCTGACGACGTGGCGCCGCTGCCGCGGCAGGCGCGCGGGGGAAAGGCGCTGGTGGTGTACTTCACCAGCCTCCGCGGCGTGCACAAGACGTTCGAGGACGGCCGCGCCGTGCGCGCCATCCTGCGCTGGTACCGCGTGCGTGTCGACGAGCGCGACGTGTCCATGCACGCCGGGTTCAAGGCCGAGCTCCGCGAGCTCCTCGGCCCCGGCTTCGCGGGGCCCACGCTCCCGCGCGTGTTCGTCGACGGGCGTCACGACCTCGGCGGCGCCGACGACGTGCGCGCGCTGCACGAGGCCGGAGAGCTCGCCCGCGCGCTGGTCGCGTGCGAGCTGGCCGCGCCGGTGAGCGCGTGCGCCGCGTGCGGCGAGATGCGGTTCTTGCTCTGCGAGACGTGCTACGGCAGCTGCAAGGTCTTCGCCTGCGACGAAGGGTACCGCCTCGGCCTCGCCAGCACGTTCCGGCGGTGCCCGGACTGCAACGAGAACGGGCTCATCAGGTGCCCCGTCTGTTGCTACTGACGTGACGGTTTCTGAAACCGTGTGTTCGTTCTCGTTAATCTAGCTGTTCGATAGATTGCAGCGTCGGATAATTGCTTGTCATCGGTAGTCGGTGGGAATTAAACTCTAGTCTTATAATTAGCACCAAGAGAGTATGTCAGTCAGATAGCACATCAAGATTGCTTCTTCTTTTCTTGCAGGTTTCAGTTAATCCTATTTTGGGCTCCATTTCTCTTAGCAGTCATCATCCACGAGATGTCTCTCTCTCTCTTTTTGTTGCACAACTCATTGGATAATATAACAAAAATCATCGAAATGCTTACGTGGATGCGTATCTGATGCTAACTCCTCTACCTACGTAAACTCGTGTGAACAAGGTTCACGAAACACGATGTGTGATGATTTCTAGGGGAAAAAACAAAGAGGAATACGAAAACAAAAGCAGAGGAAGGAACTCTTAGGCCGAAACTCTCCGCATATATCTCTAGGCCCACCTTACAACCCAACACGATGCAGCGAAATTAGGGCCCACTAATGACAGGGCTGAGCTCTGGCGGCCCAAAGGAAGCCCATGCAGCTCGAGTGAGCTCAAGTCAACTTCAATGCACACGACACAACTGGAACACCTATCTCCTCTTGGCCTGCCCTCGCCTAGGGTTTGCTTGCGGCCATCTATCCAAAGCCAAGAGGAGAGCACTTGAAGATTCGCGAAAGTGCGAGAAGCCAACCAGCGGCGATGGCCACCGTCCACCCCCACTCCTCCGAGTCGGACCCCACCACCCCGCCCCCTCCTCCTCCTCCTCCCCAGGAGGAGCGGCAGCACGACGCCTCCGGCGATGCCGCCGCCGAGCCCGAGGTCGGCGCCGACGCGGAGGGCGGCGGCGAGATCGCGGCGCTCGACAAGCAGCTAGCCGTCGGCGACGGCGCCGGGGGCGGTGGGGAGGGGAGGAAAGCTCCGGGAGGCGGGAATCTCGTGGCGGAGGCCATGCGCAAGTTCGCCGCGCCGCGGTCGTCGCGGTACCACGGGGTCACCAGGTGGGCTGAGAAATCCTGAGGGAGGGCTGCGGGTTCACTGTTCAGGGGGCTGGCTCTCTGTGCTTTGATTCGATTTGGTTGTTCTGGAGCAGGCTCAAGTGGAGCGGCAAGTACGAGGCGCACCTCTGGGACAACACCAGCCAGGTCGAGGGACGCAAGCGCAAGGGCAAGCATGGTACGCTAATTTGCTAACCGTAAAGGATCTGATTGTTTAGGTTTAGGGGTCATTATTGTAGCTATATGAGACTAGTCCATCATCGGTGCGCACTCAAATAGTGCTATTTGAAAATGGTGGCATATGGGTCAGGTTGGCTGGGTTGGCTTTATGCTTATGGCTTTTGCCACAGTAACTAGCTTTCAAACGTTGCAGTAGACATTGTACCGACTTTAGCTATACTGGCTAAATCGTATGCAACTATCTCTCTTTTGCAAACAGTCAGAATTAAAAAACCATAAGCCACGGCCTAAAAGAAGTCACCCAAAGTTGTTCGAACTACATTTCCTTTCTCTTCGCATATTCTAGCAAGTAGTTTGCCTATAGCTAGGTAACAACATTAAATAAAGGAAGAAGTCCACTTTACCCCTTCCCCCCTAACTTATGCTCAAAGTCCGAATAACACTCTCAACTATGAAACCATTCACTTTACACCCCGACTATCAAAACCGGATCAAGTCACCTCCTCACCCTCTACATGATAGCCATGTCACATTTCTCTCTCCCCTACTCATCTTCTTCCTCCTCCGCCGCCGCGTCCTCCTCTCTCTCTCTCTCTTAAGCTCGAGGTGTGGGAGTTGCAAGGAGAGGGGTGCGTTCTCGTTCCTCCTTGCGCCTGCCTCCACCACACTTTCGCTGCTACCAAGCTCGAGTTCGTGCGCACCATCCTAAGATCTTGAAGCTGAGGTGCCATTATGCGTTGCGGGAGAGGGACCTCGGTCAGAGTGTGCTCGAGCGCTGAGCGCCACCCAGGGGAGCCACCATCGCCCGCGTCGACCTCTACAGGATCGCCGCCATCCTCAATGCCATCATCCGAGCTGCACACCGCCTCATTTTTTGTGGGGCTCGACCACGCCGCCACCGCTCTCGACTGGCGCTGCCTCTCCTCCCCCCATCGCCTACCCCACAGGCTGCATGTGGGCATTGCCGTCGTCTGTTGCTCGTCTTCCACAGGCCGCACTGCTCATCTTCCATGGGCCACATCAGTGGTAGAGGACGCGACGACAGCGGGAGTGAGAAGAGGGGAGGGCAAGTGGCAGGAGGAGTGGAACAGGGGAGGTGAGATCGAGGTAAGAAGAGGACGTAGCGTTTGTACGACACACCAGTGAAACATGTACATGTGGACACTATGTCATCCAAAACCAGAGTGGTTTAGGGCGAGGGAGTGATTTGCTCTGGTTTTGATATTCAAGGGGTGTAAAGTGAACGGTTTCGTAGTTGATGGTATTATTCGGACTTTGGACATAAGTTGAGGGTTGTAAAGTGGACTTCTTCCTTAAATAAATCACAATTACGTGATCTGTACAAGGATTGCATGGTTCACTTATTGTCTCTTTGAATATAGCAACTCGCCAACTCATGTTCGGCAATTACCTAATACACAGTATCGTAAGTCTACTTGTAAAAGGGGTCCAGATTATAATGTAAAGATCAACATGATGCTTGAATTAACGAATGTGCGGTTCATATTTTTTGGGTCCACCAAACAAAAAAGGAAATGCAGTAACCTTGCTATTATGTTACCCTTGGATCCATAAATGGATTGTTATGTTACCAGTTCTGAGAAATATAATAACATAACTGGTACAGGTTCGGAACATGCGCTCTGCATAGTATTATGAATTGCTTGCAAACATATATTTCTTCTTCATAGGAGGAAGGAAATATCCTTAGACATCTCAATCATGTTCTTTGTTCCTTCATGTAAAGCTTGTGCACTGAAATTCAATTATTTGTAATCTAAAAAAAATCAATGATTTGTGATACGAAACATTTAAATGTAGCTCCTCTTCATAAATGACATTGCCGATCACAGATGGATTGAGATTGACGTTATGCTGTGTTGTCTGCATGTCATTAGGAGATTTGCGAAATTTACACTGTAGTATTGTGCATGGTGAAATTAATGCAAAGTTAAAGAAACAAAAGGCATGATGAGTTAGTGTTAAAGCTGCTACCATGTATGTGCATTTGATACACATAAAAATATATCATTCCCTAGTGGCTCACCTGTGCTTTATTCACCACTTTTTTTTTTTTGAACTGATTCTTCTTCGTTGGATGTTTTGCATGGGCGGGCTTCTACTTTTGGCTGCTATTCTGGTACTTCAGTGTACTTAGGTAAATGTCACTTGTCATGGAACTAAATTTATTTGGAACATAAAAACAACTCAATTTAAACCTCCATTTGGGCATTACAGGCAGCTATGTTACTGAAGAGAATGCTGCAAGGGCACATGATCTTGCAGCCCTTAAATATTGGGGTACAGGTCCAAATACCAAACTAAACTTCCATGTAAGAGTTCTTTGCTGCTTTGAACATGGGGAATTGGCATCTTGTTTTACAAGCAAATGGCATTAATACCTTGTGCTTGTTATCAGCTTTCTGACTATGAGAAAGAAATCGATATTATGAAGACCATGTCTCAAGACGAATTTGTGGCCTACATAAGGAGGTCCGTGATGAATTTGAATTATTATGGATTTATGGTTATGTAATCTCTCATGTTATTGATTTGTTTTACTGTTCTGTATGATTATTACAGGCAAAGCAGCTGTTTCTCAAGAGGAACTTCATCTTATAGGGGTGTGACAAGGTGCTGCTCTCTTCTTGACTGAAATAAATTATATTTATCTGCTCTGCTGGCAAAATAAGTAGTATTTTATCCTTCCTCTTTGCTTTTAAAACAGGCCATTTTCTCTATTAGGTTCAACTAAGGAACTCTGGTTGTTCTCTAATTCTGTTGCAACTTTCTTTAATCACTTTGACTAACAGGCGAAAGGATGGTAAATGGCAAGCACGAATTGGTAGGATTGGGGAGAGTAGAGATACCAAGGACATCTATCTTGGGACCTTTGGTGAGTATATTTTAGTTATTGATCACATTTACCTTGTGGAGCTTCAAACTTATTTAAAAATGAGACAATCAACATGTCAGCCATAAATTATAAAGCTTTTTGTTAAACGCAATTATGACTTAAAAAATAAGCTTGGTTTGCAGAAACTGAAGTAGAGGCAGCTGAAGCTTATGACCTAGCAGCAATTGAGCTTCGTGGTGTTCATGCTGTAACCAACTTTGATATTAATAACTACTGCGAAGATGGTTTGAAAAAGCTAGAAGGCTCATCGGACATGGCGACGCTGCAGGGCCAATCAGAGACTGTAAAGCTCACTGGATAATAGATACTAGCATAGCAACATGTACATTGTTTTCCTTTCATTTGTCCGTTTATCATCAATCTGTTCTCTTTTCTGCTTTCCCGGCACCTCTTTTAAGAGACTACCCTGCAGCTTGTTGTCTGGTCGGTATTTACCAACTCAATAGATAGGACCATGTGATGTTGTACTAAAGATTCTCAGGTGAACTCTTCACTAACCTTTGATGTTACTCGTGTACGTTACAATTACATGGCAAGTGATATGGTCTTCGTTTATGTATTTTAGTCCGTTCAATTCCAAATATGAAAAATTCTCTGCCACTGTCATCATGAACTAAGGCTTGCAACTGGATACAGTGATAACCTCTAGTCATTTTTTGTTATGGCTGGGAACTTGGCTTTATTGATCTAGCAACCCTAGAGCGGTACGAGATGAGTCCGATCTCCTCCCTTGGAGGTTAGATCTAATAAACTCTTCTCCCCCCCTAATTCTCAAGAGATTACATATATATAGCCCTAGCGGCTAACTAATCCCCTACAATTCCTTTTATCTTTTCTTGTATTCCTCTTATCTTCCCCAAACTAATCTCCAGGCTTAACAAACTTGTCACTTATGTTGTGGGCGCTGGATTGGGCCTCTTGCGGCGACTATAAGTTTTGCCGACAAAGGCGTCCACAACATTTTTTAGCAAGGTTTTAAATAGCGGATAGCAGAAGCATAACATGTGGACTATTTTATAGCGGATAGTGTGTATCAGAGATATAGCAGATGCTACATGTTGAGCTATAAAACACTTAAAAATATAAAGATGTTTAATCTTAAACTATAAGTCTTAACTATAATTTTCATAAAACCCTAAAAATATCAAATCATATATGTCTATAGCTAAGATAACATCAAAATCATAAAAGTCATGTAGTGTTTTGTTGATTAATCTTTATTTTATGATGAAGAAAATGAGAAAAATCAATGTTTCCTCAGTTTCTGTCCACGTGCAGAATATGTGCTTGCTGATTGGCTTCTTGTTATACTTTGATAACACATACTTGCCTTGTTTAGTAAATCACACAAGCAAATAGATTAATGATTAGGCTTATTTGAGTCTTTAGGTGTGCATAGGTCCTTCTCTTCTGATGTGAGAAAATTTTTCAATAAATAGAGGAAGAGATAGAATATTATTAACTAAAAAAAAACTCGACCTGCGGGGGGAAGAAACCCCTCGGACATTATGCTTAAGAAGAAGGTCTTCTCATGCAGACCAAGAAAATCCCCGAACCCCTGCTCCACCCTTACACAGCGGCACCAACGCCCGACCTTTGTGAGACGACCGGCGGATCCTTAGACCTGTGCTTTGGTGTGGTAGCAGGCGAGGGGATTTTTTCCCCCAAACCTGAAATTCGCTCCCACTGGGAGTCGAACCCAGGACCTGAGGGGTGCTACTGAGGTGCTCTAACCGCTAGGCTAGAGGCCCTTTCGCAGAATATTATTAACTAGCAAAGCTATTATTGTGAAACTATGGAACAGTAATTACTCATTTAATGAAAAGACTGGTATTAGTGAAACTTTGTAAATCAAGAGGTGCATCCCTATATTAGAAGTTTGAATGTTCTTGGACAATAACACTGATATAGTTTGTAACAGATAGCGCGTGTATTAGTCAGATATATTAGTGATATTGCACCAAAACTGTAACAACCGATATGTATCGTTTGGGATAGCTTGACTACTATAGCTATTGTGTTCATTACACTCGAGCTAGATTGCAATGAACTATCATATCAAGAAATGTAGTGTGCTTCATTTGGGAGTACATAGGGTGTATTGTTTTAGGCTGTGGTTTTTTACTTTTGGTTTAAATTATTTAATTTCGACTATTTGCAAGAGAGTACGGAGAGAAAGTGACTTGTGTGTGATTTTGGCCACTATAGATAAATTCGGTATAATGTCTACTACAATCAACTTGCAAACTCCACCTTAAAAAAAGTTTGAAAGGTAGTTACTGTAGCATAATCCAAAAGCTATAAGCAACAGGTACAAAAGAACATTGAATTCATGACAGTTTGATGATTTTCAGGTCCAAGTTTGTTGTACTCCATTGGGTTTAAAACTCAAATTTTTTGCTTATTTAGTACGGTTGAGAACTTTTTTCACTGTAACTACTGTTAGTTTTTCAGTGTAATTAAATTAAAAAGGAAAAAAAGGCTATATATCATCATAGGTAATACAAAGGAATAAAGAAAAAAGAAAAACCAAAAAACTAGAAAATAACGTAATTAAGAAACTAGAAGTTAAAAACTGAAGCTCAAATAAGCATAGCCTTACTGGGTTCCAAGCAAAAGTTCTGCCACGTGGTAGCCTCATGCTGCGGCTGTGCTCATTTAGATTTATGAAGCTTATGCTTCTAGCTTCTCTGCTATTATAGCATCTTTTTTTACACATAGCTGCTCATAGATTTTTTTAATATAATTAAATTTAGAAAATAAAAAATATTTATATCACTACGAACAATAAAAAAATAAGAAAAAAATCCAAAAGACAAAGGAATAAGAAAAAAAAATCCAGAAGTAAACACAAAAAAATAAAAAAAGACGAAATTGCGAAGTTAGAAGCTTAAGATCAAATGAGCACATGCAGCTGCCGCATATAGTTCTGCAAAAATGGTGGGGACACTGCAGCTGATGCGTAATGTGGTGGTCGTTTAACAACCGAGATGAAAATTACAGCCCGAAAATCTTTACTGTTTCTAAGCAAGCCAGCTAATGTAAGCTTAAATTTGGACGCCAATACACCATCACTTGTTTACAAACACGTGGTAAGGTAAATCTTTGTACTGAAAACAATTACATACAGCACATTTACAGTCATATCGGTGTTGTGTATCATCACTCCTAAGCGCTTGCAGTCTACAAATCCATCCGGTTTAACTCAGCAGAACAAAGGCTGGCGTGGATGTGATGTTATGCAACTATGCAAACAAAACTATGCTTTGGGCATCCAAGCATTGCATAAAAATGCATAGCACAATGTGGATTGATGTTCCATTGGCGTTCTCTTTATATTTTTCCGTTGTCCTGACCACCACTGCAGCTAAGGTGGAGCCTCCGCACTTTCATTTTTCCATTCAATGCTAGTGCAAGAACATCATACTCTTCTACGTACCATAGCTCTGATACTGTTGCCTGAAATGGTGGTGAGATATAGACCTCATGAACCATGCTATGTTTGTAGTTTAGGGTGATTTTGCAGTACAATGCTCAGTTAAGGGGGTATTGCAACAAGAAGTTTACCTGGAAGCCACGAATCTTCCCGTTAACTTGTGCAACCAGGTCATGGAAGAACTTGACATGATCAAAAGATGATGTATTCTCCTGCAAGAGAGAACAGCAAATGTACCAAGCAACGCCATGTGAGATTAAATAAAAAAAAGTAAAGAACATGTTAAAGCAACTTTGAGAGAGCACAAGCAATGCTAATGCAGCAAAACTTGTCACACCAAACGTGTTTTTGTGCACTGCTGTGGAATCTAGTTAGCCAACTAGAATTTTTATTATTTCTAATAAAATATAATTACAACTCTAAAAGGAGGTTGTTAACTAATAAACATGGTTCTCATGGTGTCGCCTTGGCGTCTTGGCAGTCCCCCGAGGGGGGGGGGGGGCGTGGAGGCTCAACTCACCTTGGCCGACTCGGCAGCCGGTCTAAGGGAGAGACTAGAGCTAGGAATCGGGGATTTGGAAATACTTCATTATTCATTACTTGATGATAATAGATATATGTCCTCTTTTTATATGGATAATTTGACTTCTAAGAAATAATCGCTATCTCTAAGTAAACATATCTCTAATAGATAGAATATATCTATAAGATAGTAAATCTACCAAATAAGAAAACTAATTATTCTTATCTCTATTCTAACTAATCTAATCTTGACATACATAGCTGCTACAGTACCGTGGGTACTGTTCATGCACATGACCAGTGTGCATGGATAGTAATTCATGCACGTGCCAGTAAATATATAACCTCAACTAGCTGTTAGTCCAAAGGAAGTTCCTTGTACACATGTTCACTAAACATATTGCACCAAGATTAAAAGATAAACAGGGCAGATCTGATTTATGTAAATATAATGTAACAAACCACCTAGTGATGATCTCCTGTTATCTACACCCGCAGATTATACTAGATACTTAGCTTCGTGATACTTCCAAGATGTATTAGCTTTGCTGGGATCTTCTAATCATGGTAGCAGGAATGAGTTCAAACCTCTTATTGTGAGATTTAAATTACTGTCTAAACATGATATTTCGTAATATGATTTGCATATCCTGTGGATTAACTGAGTTCTTCTAGAAACTGACCAATAGACCAAGTCAACAGCTGCATCTAACCTAGGGAGGTGTGCTGTAATGTTGTCTAGCTCGTCGTATCTCGCCTTAAAGGACGCCATGGCGTCTTGGTGCCTCTCGGGCGCTATGGTTGTCAAGTCCGCCGTGACAACCATATTAATAAATACATCCAGAAATAGTAAATAAAAACAGTAATAAAAAGCCACCACAATGCCAAATGCACCCATAATCCAGTGAGCACTGAACAGGGTTATTATATGATAGTATGTATTGCAGAAGCTGGCCAGGCAACAGTTTGAATGAAAATGTCATCTGTCCAGTGTCTTAAAGATTCAGATACAGAAATACCAAAAGTAGAACTGAGCTTTTAAGTGGGCTACCTCTTGTGGGAGCTTAGGATGTCCCAGAATTCGTGCAAAGGAGGTATGAAGCAAAACAGGGTCATACTGTCAAATGCATAAATCACCTTAGTGACCGATTCATCAAAATGTGTGAAACATCAAGTCAATAGCAATCAGAAATCAATAACTATGTAGTAGTACACTACAATAATGAATCTTGAACATTGAGCTTAGTGCAATACTGAATTAGTAAAAAAATGGTATTTTCTTATCAGTGCTGTTATGTCAAGATAATGTTATTTATCAACCATGGAGATGGAAACTCAGGAAACAGTTCCAACAAATTTATCTGAGTTGCTCTCACCAATTGTTTTTGAGGTGCTTTAGGGAGAGCTGCTCTCAATCTTAAGCGGATGTCGGCAGGATCAGTACCAGATTCAACCTAAAAAAATACCAAATCAAATAACCTACTCAGTCTGACTACTTGGAATAGTCGATGACACACTGAGGTTACTTGAACACGACACAAACAAGAAAACATAGATGTTCAAGAAGTCATCTGACAAGAAAGAACAGGGTGGTTTTTTCGAAGACTGGAACAGGGTGGTTTTAAAGATCCAAACCTGCCACAGGCCAAGAAGCACTCCGGTTGTTGTCAAAACCACTCGATCCAAGACAATTTTAAGGGGACAAACAGTCTCAGTAACTCTTTTTACAGAATCCGCTTCGGCTTCAATCTCAACAATACCACACATAGATACATCAGTAAAAAATTATACTACCATGTTCACAGAAATCATAATAGATGATGTGTTTACCTCATCCTCGGTTGCTATAACGGGCTCCAGGTGATGGGAGGCATGAAACATACTGAAGTGATAGATGCTCGTATTTTGGAACCAGATAACTGTCAAAAAGAAATCAACCAAGCAAAGCAAATCAACATCAAATGCCTCATCAAAGTTTCAGCTTCAGGTTACCAAAAGATTAAAAGAAGAAGAGATTAATCAAGCAATCTTAATCAGCAGGCAATCCAACTAATATCTTGTATTTAGAAACATTGGAAATGTCAAGGGAGATATGAACTGAATGCATTGAACATAGATTAGGAAACTCGCAATCACAAGGTGAAACGAAATTCTATAATTTTTTTCTGTTCTATTTCCATGTTTGAAGGATATATAACAAAATCTTACCTTGATCAAAGTAAGGAAGAAACACTTCCTTCACAGCTTTCCTGCAAGCACAAAACATCCTTAATATAACTTTGTTCTGGCAATTTGGCCTCACTTCCAGGTACCAAAGATATAACTAGCAGCTAAAATTACGGTAATTTCAGCGACAATTTCCGTAATGGCAATTGATTCAAACAAAAGCTCATCGCTTACGATATCACAGCAGCAAACTCAGGGTCCAGGTAGAGCACATTAGCACGCACCGGCGGGTCGGCAGCCTGGCAAGCAGCAGCCAAATTTCAGCAATGTCATAATAACCATAGCCAAGGATATGCAAACCAAGGTGAGCAGGGTGTGCAGAAGCTCGCACCTTGAGCTTGGGCACCACGGTGCCGTCCCTTGTGTCGAAGAGGTCCGAGAGCGTGAGCGACTGCGACGTCTCGCCGCCCTTCAAGAACGTCGCGCCGCGCTCGTCGAGGTCCCGGGCCATCTTCTCGTACAGCTCGGCGCGCCGGGACGACACGGAGCCACCTGAGGCAACCAAGAAAAAAAGGCGAAAGATTTCACAACTTGACACGCACTCGAAAAAGTGGAAGATGACATCCAATAATCGGAGGAGATCAAGAAACGGCAAACAGAGGAAAGAACAGAGTTGGTAATTGCATTAGGTACCCAAAAATTCTACAAGAACTGGAGATGGTAGAAGAAAGATGAAGAATTGCGTGGCAAACGGGGTGAGGGGAGGAAAAGGGTTTATCAAGATTACCAGGGGTGGAGGGAGGATAGGAGCTCATGGGTGGCCGGCTGAGGAGGAGGAAGAGGAGGACGACGGCGGCCGGTAGGAACCAGACGGCGGTGGCCAGAGATCTGAGGCAGGTGGAGCGGCACGGGGGCTTCGTGGTCGTGGCCATCGAAGGTAAAGTTGGGTGTGTGTCGTGTGGTCTGTCGATTTTCCAGTAGCATCATCGGTCCAGTTTACTGGGACTTTCTAGACATGTACATGATTTTCTAGTATAACATTGTATATATCATTTTTCTTTTCCTTTATCAGGCTTTCTCTTTGACTTATCACTTCCTGCTATACTAACTAATCTTTTAAAGGTGCATTTTTTCAAAACGGGATCTACAGGTATATTATAGTGCACACTGTACCGAGTTTAGCTATACCGACCAAAATCGCATGTGACTGTTTTCCTTTGCGTACCGCCTCCACGTACAGCCAAAAATCAAAAAACATAACCCAAAACCACAGCCTAAAAAAACCCACCCGAGATTCATGTCCCTCGTTGGGAACTCCAGGGTGCCTTTAAAAAGTTAACATATTACTACCAATCAGATGTCTGACACGGGTCAATAGGATCAGACACCCACCTTTCTTCATAGCTCCCTCAGTTGATCGATAGCTCCTCCCAATTCCATACACCCATCCATCCCCAGCAACACGCCTCTTCTTACTCACCTCATACCCCTGCGTGACTAGCTACGCTGCTGCACCTATCCGGTGGCAGCTGGATAGCCCCGCTCGCTCTTTGGTCTCTACCTCTCTCTCTCTGATCTTCGCCGCTAGAACTTGCCTCCCTTTACAACGGCAAGGTCCCGGGTAGCAAAATAGCAGAAGATGAAGTGGCATGCCTAGTGATAAGGCACCCGACTAGCTTTTAGCCTTGTTAGATCTGGTCGACTGCCACCACCTTGAGCTCGACGTCGTCAGCTCCGCTATAGGGTGAACGCTGTAGGCTACCACATCCTCATCATCTCTGCTTGTCAGCCACATCATCAACATGGCTGGAGCTCTCTAGATCTATCACCAGCACAGGTAAAGTGGCAAGATCTGATCATTTTGTTGTAGGATCTGTTTCTCGGTGTTGTATTTATGTTGCAATATTTTGATTTCATGTGTGCAACGATCAACAACAACCAGTGCAACATTGAGATTTTTTGTCAACCATGTTGTAGCCCCTTTTTTCGTCTGTTGTAGAATATGTTCCGATTTGTTGTGGATTTATTTCTTGGTTATTGCATTTTTTATTGTAACATTTTAATTTCACATATGCAACAATCAACATGACAATTGCAACATCGCGATTTTTAACCTACAAATATATGGTTTTTTGTTGCATTTGTTAGATGCGATGTGTGTGTTTTTTGTTGCATTTGTTAGATGCAATGTGTGTTCTTTGAGTTATTTTTGTTGCAAGTGTCCTTTCAAATTATTACATATGTGTTTTCTAAATGTTGCAAAGTTTATAGCATCATTGATTAATAGTTTTTCAAATTTTCGTGCTAGTTTTTAAGTATATCTATGTATATAAACAAGATTTATATTTTGCAAATGAATTTTGACAACAAATTGGATCATCTCTTCCTATTTTTCAAGATCAAAGTACTTATATCATACATGTTAAAACTTTTAGTCTTATATATTGTCAAGATATATATTGCGCCCGCACGTACGATAGAAAATTTTCCATCGTACGTCCGGCCCCGTTAACCATTGGCTTAGAGATTTGTCTTTTTTTTATTCCGAGTGAATCGAGATTTGTCATTAATTTGACTGCGAAATTATTCGTTAGTCCACAGAGAATACGTGAGACTACGACCTCACTCAGCCCATTAATGGGAATCAAATCATGTTTATCCATTTCATGCATACGTAGATGCGTCTTCTCACTCTGCTCATAAATTTATCCATAATCTCCATAATTCTATGTCCGTATGTGCGAGCATGCATCTATTGTGTAATTTATAAACTCCATCTAAGGATGGTAGATGCATAATCTTGACATAACATAACATATCCAAACATGTATAAATTAGTAGCACGCAGACCAAGCTAAACGGATCATCGGCACGGGTTCGGATACAGCATGACTCAATTAGGCCCAAATAAGTTACAGTATCGTGCTGTGATGGTTAACGTGCCTGCCCTCTGATCCAAGCATGGCACGGAGAAGGGTTGGCCTGTGCTGGGTCGGTCCAAACACGCTTAGCCAAATAGGTCATCGATGATCTGTTGATTTTACTGGCAGTCATAAGTAATTTTACTATCAGTCATTGTATTGTAAGTATTTTTACTGCCAGTTACAAGTAATTTTAATATCAATCGCAAATAATTTTACTGTCTAGTCACCCATCCACATTTAGAAGAGTGCAGTAACCCTAACACAAACAATTTTACTGTTAACCACAAGCAATTTTACTTCACTACTATAAAAAAAATTTATTGTATATGCCATGTCGAGCTAACCCATCGTGCCAAAGTGCCGATCCAACCACAACACACCTAATTGGGCCTGGCCGACATGACCCTTTTACTATTCGTATCATGCTGTGCCTGGACTAGGCCAACAATACCGCGCCTCGAGTCGACACGTTTGTCCAAGTCTAGTAGCATGTAGACAACTTGTCTTCGCATCTGGAACTATTCACACATATGACCCTGTAGCAACGTTTTTTTTTCAAATTTAGCCCCGTATAACACCCGTTTTAGCAAAATGGCCCGCTTCCTGAGCTCGAAAGGCATTGCAGGCGACACGTGTCACCTGTCACGCCGCTGTAGCTTAGCAGGAGAGGAGCGGCGCGGCTAGGCGAGTTGGCACTGGAGGAGGTAGCATGGCGCGGCAGGCGGGTGGCTCCGGGCAACTGTTGAGTCATGGCTGCTAAGCAACAGCCTGCTGCATGACCCCAGCTCGGCAAGCTGCTATTTAGCAGCCATAGTTCAGCAGCTGCTCGACCTTGCACGGTGTTAGGTTTGCGCCACCAGGTAACTGACGATTTCCATGTGTACTTATGCTAGATGATTCACATAAATATAATAATACACCAAACTACATATAATAAGATAAGAGGCATAATTCTTCGCCAATAGATTTGTCTTATGAAAATTTGTAATTAAAAATGATTTAAACTGAAAAGCTAGCATCGAACGCAATAGTCCTCTGGCGGCGAAGCTGGTTTTGATGGAAGGTCAGCCTATCGAGAGAGCGTCGTACATTGCGCAAGTTGTATTGCGATGGTGGCCGAGTGAAGAGGGTGCATTGTATAATTGCCCCAATCTCTTGAACATTGAACATCTGTTGCACCCAGTTCTCTGCGTAATTGCTGGCATCCTGTGGAGAGAAACACGTTTTGTTAGGCTGATATAAGGTAGAATTGAAATAAAACCCATAATTGTAAGCACCGATATCGTATATTGTTTGAACGATGAACCTCTCGGATACTCCGGCCCACGGTAGTCAACTACAACGAAGCTCGATGCCGCGTAGTTCATGTGCATACTGGTGGATTGTGTAGCTGTCGTAGGTCTCATCATACCACTTGTCACACTGCCAGAGATGCGGGTGGTCTGCAGGTACGTACGTACCATACTGCACCTCACAATCTCAAACAAAGGAGTCGATGTCGGTGCCTATGGTGTCCTAGGTGTCGGGCTGTCTCCATGACAAGGACGGAAGTAGAGTGCTCCTTCGTCCCCATCCCCCCGGCAAGGATGGTCTGAGCTTGGCCTACCTCCGCGATGAAGATGTGAGTAGAGTAGTGTCGACACAAATGTAATGCACGAAGACAGGAGTAGAGTAATGTCGTCGCTATCCCCGTCACCATAGAAGCGTGCCTCTAACTGGTACAAGTGCACTTGCACCCGAAAGTACAACTAACCAATATGGAAGTGCTCTCATAACCATAGCTACAAACAAGATGTAGCAGCCGACGAAGTTTGACACACTAGTGGCATGCTGCGAGCCATTGCATAAAGCCCCAGCTATATATCAGGACTCCTTGAGACTCGGTGTTGAGTAGGGTCTCAGCGATATGGATGTAACTATGGTACACTGAGTCTCCCTGAGTTATAGAAAATATGATCCATCTAAACATAAAAGAGCAAGAAAGCTACTAGGTAGGACCTTACGACATATGTTAGCAGATCTGCTAGGCATTGCTTATACAACCGCAACCACCCATGTGGCACTCTAGAGGACTTATCCGAAATAAGATGACTAAACCGGTGCAGCATATGTGCCATCTAATTGAGTGGTCTAGTGGGTGGAACTACGAGATGATCCTGTATTGGTAGACTGGTGAGGCATACAATATCCTATAGGGTGATGATCATTCCCCATCGGAAGTGAAACATATGGGTCTCCAACCTCCACCGGTCAATGAGTATCGACAAAAGTAGCAAGTCTAGCGCGAGTGTCAACTAATTAACTATGATTAGTACTAACTACATGTGACTAGCACTAATTAAGTGCTATTAGTTCTAATTACAATGCTATTTAGGCATGCACAGTACGTAGAAACCCATCATTTTGTACATAATTCTGTAATTGCACGGGATCAATAAATATACATGTGTGGATATAGATAAAATTATTTATCTATTTTTTCGGCCTGTATTTCTGCAACTATTTACAATAAGTAAGCATGGTTACTTACAGAATCACATCCGTCAACTTAACATAGCTACCTAGCGCATTCCACATTACAAAACCACAGTTACACTAACGATATATTAAGTGCATTGATCGCATGCGAATAAAGTATACCTTTTTCCAAGGTATTCATCAGCCCCACAATGCTTCCAACTGTGAAGGAATACAACTATGCTCTCTCTCGGCAACAATGTGACTCTTTTCTTTCCTTCCCCTCCCTGGCTACGCACTATTTTGCTAAGTAGCAATGTGACCGCGGGTCACATTTTATATGCACGCACGTGAACGTAGTGTAACTAATGTGCTAATTAAACGATAATATAATGTCGCATCATGTAATTATCCATGGAATTCTCGAAAGAAAACCGCGCATGACATTCCCCGTGAGATTCCCTGGCCCCGTGCCTCAAGCCCACGCACACTTGTTGCCAAACACGCCCACGCGTTGCTGCTTGCGCACCCGTGTGAATCTTGGGCGATTGCGGGGCTAGGGCTGCTCGGCAAGCGGCAACGTCTGCTGCCGCGCCTACAAGCCGCCCTACAGTGCACCCATGATCAGCCACGTGCCACACCTCCTGCCGAGCTACAGCGGCAAGGCAGGTGACACGTGTCACCTACCGCGCTTTCGTAGCTCGAGGAGGGTGCCATTTTTTCAAAAATAGGTGTTAGAAGGTCAAAATTGAAAAATGTAACAGTGACATATGTGTGAATTCTCGCATCTGCCGCTAGCCTTGTTGTCATTCGTGTTGAACTTGCCCACTTACGTGGGCCACTATCTGATATGGAGCCTTGCTGTCACTCGTGTTGAACTTGCCCCCTTACGCGGGCCATTGTCTGATATGGACGATGAAGTCAAGTACACAATTCAATGAAATACATCACATGCTAATGTAAACTTTGAACTTTTTCCTTCCGTTTTAACACACTGTTCCCACTTGCTAGTACATGTATCGTCTCCTTTGCCACCATCATCATTTTAATGTGCTGCTAACATCATTTGCCCATCTTCAAGTGGCTCCTGTCTGTCTGGTGAATAATGGTCGAGCCTTTCTTTTTCTGAAGGCAATTTACAAATTAGTCTTCCTCCTACAAAGTTTCGAGTTCAAATTCTATGCTATGAGGAGAAAGATTAGGATTTTGCTAAGTATCATGTATTTGATTCCCCTTGTGTACTAAATATTGTTGGGCCATTGATCGTGCTTGCGAATTTATAATCTAGATACATTCCAGAACTCACCAAAACCCTACTCTAGTTTTGAGCAGAGATGATGGGGGCATCGTGAGCCACGGTGTGGTTGCCAATGTTGGATAGAAAGGATTTGTGGTTGGTGAGGTGATGGGGGCGTGACAGTAGCAGCATGAATAGTGCAGAAGATAAGGCATCGATACGGCAATTGTTGGAGCTATTCGACTTGAGGAGGCAACTGTGGTGTCTTTTCATTACGAATGTGCTCTAATAAGTTCACCTCAATTTTTGTCCTTGGGACAAACAAAGCCTTGCCTGTTGATGCGCCACTTCCACAAGGTTTCTACATTCTCCTTTGTTAGAGGAGTTGTCTCGGTGCCCGCAACGACCTCTCATAGGTCCTGACTTTATAGGTAGGACTATACAGGTCTGCTAATAACCATAATTGTGGCTATTGAGATTCTTGATCTCACTACTTGCGTCAGCAAGATCTGCCATTGTGATTGACGCCTAGCGTCAAGTAAGATTTGGTTCCAAACCAACGAGCTTCACAGTCCTAGACCGTGCACTAGCAGAGTCTCCCTTTAGCACATCAAAAACTCCTCTCGATCATGATGATCCTGAACTGTCTGCTTTGATATCACTTGTTAAAAATCATAAGGTGTCAAGGCATTCAATTTTCAGCAACATACACACATACACATATACTAAGGTACTGCTCCTTTTTTTCGTACACACTGTGCATACATTGCTCTAAAAAAACACAGGGGCTACATGCCTTTATAGGGCTAAACAACCGACTTAGTGCTAACACGTTTCAACACAACTCACACAACACACTAGAGGCTTCATCTGCTGACATGTATCTTTGCAGACATTGCAATTTATCATATATTATTTTCTCTCAGCTGGAAGCTTCAAGTGCTAACAGGAAGCATGCCAATTTAGCACACGAGTGCTTTCTATCCCTCCCAAACCGTCTTGCTCCAGAAAGCTCTTGTTTGGCTGTCAGCATAAACATCCAACCTCTTGATTTATACGGCTAGTTATTCAAACTGCATGTCGGCAGGACTCTCGACTGGCTCATGAGTTACCGACTTAGCCCATAAACCATCTAACATATGGCCAGCTTAGGCTAACAAAGATTTCAGCTAATATTCTGAAATATACTAGATAATTATATGTTTATAAGTCTTCATTACAGACATGCATTGCTATTTTCTAACAGGATTGGCTGCAACGAAAGTAGGACAGGGATGAGGCGGCGAGCTATGCCGACCGGACGAAAGGGAGGCGCGAGCATTGGGTGAGCCCGTGGCGCTGCTGCAGACGAAGGGTACAGAGGAAATGTAATTTTTTTTTGTTAGGATTTGCTTGAGTCTCGATGCGATATTTAGTGATTCCAAATGCACATGATTTATGGTGACATGTACTTAATGTCTAATGAATCCAGTTTTTCTTTTCAGATTTTATGAGGTGATATTCTACCTAGATTTTTTATACAAACATATTAGCTCTTTCAACATATCTAGATTAACCATGATAAAAATATAATTGCATAATGCTACGACTTTGTAAGTTTTTATAGCCTCTCTAGGCGGTTCTTTCGAATTTGAAGCACAAACAAATCACAGTGCAAATCATCGTAAACGCTCAAAATAGAGCAGACTCCATCATCTATCCCAACTATCTAGCTTAAAAAGGATACAGGTTTAGGTGATTTTTTCAGTTACGATTGTCAGTTTATGGTTATAGTTATGACATTTAGTCATAATATAATTGTTTATACGAATAAATCGAATATTAATGAACTAATAAACTATTTTAAAAAATTTTATAATCAATTAAAAAGAATAATAAAAAATTATTCTATTCAGATATTTAGAAAAATCATAAGATATCAAACATAAGTTGTAAACCGTAAGTAAAACCAAGGACCTTAACAAAATCCCGACGAGAAGCATTCCATCTCTTCATCTTTTTCCCCTCCCGCGAAACCCCAGCCCATCGCGCCCTCACCGCCATCGGAACCATAGGGCCTCGCCAGCCGGAGCACGGCGGCGGCGGAGATGAGTTCCCAGAAGAAGCGCTCGACGAGGATCGAGCCGTTCAGGCACCGGGTGGAGACCGACCCCAAGTTCTTCGACAAGTCGTGGAGGAAGCTCGACGACGCCATCCGCGAGATCTACAACCACAACGCCAGCGGCCTCTCCTTCGAGGAGCTCTACAGGTCACATTACGCGCAACTCCGCGCGAGATTTCTCCCCCACCCCTTGTTTTTGTCGAATCTCACTTCTTGGTTTGGGCTGTGTGATCGTGTATGGGAAGCGGATGAGTGAGGAAAGCGCGAGGTTTTGATTAACTGGGGTGCTGATTGGCGTTCCCTAACTTCGTAAATTTTCTTGATTGCTGTGCGATTGCTTATGTGAGATGGCGATATGTGAATATCTCCGAATATTTTGATTAATGGGGTCTTACTGATGGATTTTAGGAGAGTTCCTGGATTCATGATTTGCTATTAAGAGATTGGGATCATATTGTAATGATTGATGCTTGCTTATAGCTGTAGAGGTAACATAATGTTAAATTTTGGCAAAAACCTAGTCGCGTCGCATCTGTGGTAAACATGCGGAGTTAATTAGCCTGTCGTAAACATGTGGGAGTTAATTACTTTCTTTGTATAGTATCGAACACTTAGGGCATTTAGTTTGGAAGGTCGTGTCTATTGTTCATTGACCTCGTTGTTCCTTGTACTTCCCCACATTGGCGATTTATTTGTTGGTGCACTGGATTCTTAAGTTGTAACGTTGCATTTACTGGTTCATGGACGTTTTGACAACCAAATTTATATCCGTAGTATCTAGCACATGGCAGCCTTTTTGTATGTTGCAAATCGCATAATAGTTGCTGAGAAAGCGGCAAATACATCATTAATGCTATAGACTATAATTTTTGCAAAATTATGTCACGCCTCACAAGTAATCATACTCTCCTAATACTTAAGCATGTAGGGAAGAGTCACTGCAGGAGCCGCTTTGAACGGAGTGGATTTTCAACGCGAGTATCCTTTACTCCCTCAATCTCTCTCGTAATCAGGCCTAAACAGTATTAGAACAGTAAGCTTCCCTGCCCCCCCACTCCCCCACAAGAAAAAAGGGAAGGAGAAGAGTTTCTTCCTTTTCTTTTATGAGTGCTCTATTTTACAATCATGACCAGGGATCTTTAAAAAATAGTATTCTTCTGGATAGTGCTGCCGCTAAAACAAAACATAGTTATCCGCCATATAGGAACTGGGCTGCTGCAAGTACCTTTAATTCATTCAATGAAGCTCTGTATTTGTCGATTTGGGCCGTGTGTCGATGTGTATGCTAAGATAAGCATGATAAATAAAAAAAAATGAATGAAACAAAGACCAACAGCCCCGTTTGCCCTCAGATGGTGTTTTTGTCAATCAAATGGATTTTTTGGGGAAATATCTTTGTTCATAGTGTTAACAGGTCGTGTTATCTTGTTTAAAAGCACTAGCATTCTGATGGTCCAGAACATAATATTCTGCTTACATTCTGGCAGGACTTCTTATAACATGGTACTTCACAAGCATGGTCCGAAGCTCTATGATAAACTCACAGAAAACATGAAAGAGCACCTGCAAGAAATGCGCAGATCAATAGAGGCTGCTCAAGGTGGTTTGTTCTTGGAAGAGTTCCAGAGAAAATGGGATGATCATAACAAGGCATTGCAAATGATCAGAGACATCCTGATGTACATGGACAGGACATTTATTCCCACCAATAAAAAGACACCCGTCTTTGATCTTGGATTGGAACTCTGGAGAGATACCATTGTTTGGTCTGCCAAGATTCAGGGGAGGTTGTTTGACACCCTTCTTGATCTCATACATAGAGAAAGGATGGGCGAGGTAATAAATAGATCCTTGATGAGGAGTACAACTAAAATGCTGATGGATCTAGGATCTTCTGTTTATCAGGATGATTTCGAAAGGCCATTCCTTGAAGTGTCTGCTAGTTTCTACAGTGGTGAGTCACAGCAATTCATCGAGTGTTGTGCTTGTGGTGAGTATCTCAAGAAGGCTCAGAAGCGGCTTGATGAAGAAGCAGAGCGTGTTTCACAGTACATGGATGCCAAGACTGATGAGAAAATAACTGCTGTTGTGGTGAAAGAGATGCTTGCAAATCACATGCAGAGCTTGATTCTTATGGAGAACTCAGGGCTTGTGAATATGCTTGTTGAAGACAAGTATGAAGACCTGACTAGGATGTACAATTTGTTTCTGCGTGTTCGTGATGGGCACTCAACAATCAAATCTGTGATGACTTCTCACGTTAAGGAAACTGGAAAGAGTTTGGTAACAGACCCGGAGAGACTGAAGGACCCTGTTGATTTTGTTCAGCGGCTTCTAAACGAGAAGGATAAGTACGACAATATCATTAACATTTCATTTGGCAATGACAAGGGTTTCCAAAATGCTCTGAATTCCTCTTTTGAGAACTTCATCAACTTAAACAACAGATCCCCTGAGTTCATATCATTGTATGTTGATGACAAACTGCGGAAAGGGGTGAAAGAGGCTAATGAGGAGGACGTTGAGACTGTCCTGGATAAAGTGATGATGCTGTTTAGGTACTTGCAAGAAAAGGATCTGTTTGAAAAGTATTACAAGCAACACTTGGCCAAGCGCCTTCTTTCTGGGAAAGCTGCTTCTGACGATTCTGAGAGGAGTATGCTTGTGAAGCTCAAGACAGAATGTGGATATCAGTTCACTTCAAAATTGGAAGGCATGTTCACTGATTTGAAGACCTCTCAGGATACCACGCAAGGGTTTTATGCTACTAATTCTTCTGACATGGGAGATGCCCCCACGATATCTGTTCAGATACTCACCACTGGGTCTTGGCCAACACAACCATGCAGTACCTGCAACCTTCCTCCTGACATACTTAGTGTGTCTGAGAAGTTTCGGGCTTACTACCTTGGTACCCACAATGGCAGGAGACTGACATGGCAAACAAACATGGGCACTGCTGACATCAAAGCAACATTTGGGAATGGCCTCAGCAAGCATGAGCTGAACGTCTCAACCTACCAGATGTGTGTTCTCATGCTGTTTAACTCAGCAGATTGTTTGACTTACCGTGATATTGAGCAAGCTACAGCAATACCATCTGTAGACCTGAAGCGATGCCTTCAGTCTCTTGCTCTTGTGAAGGGTAAGAACGTTTTGCGAAAGGAGCCCATGAGCAGGGACATCTCTGACCATGACAGTTTCTACGTCAATGATAAATTCACAAGCAAGCTGTTCAAGGTCAAGATTGGCACTGTGGCGGCACAAAAGGAGACAGAGCCAGAAAAGATGGAGACCAGGCAGAGAGTTGAGGAAGACAGAAAGCCTCAAATTGAGGCTGCTATCGTGAGAATCATGAAGTCCAGGAGAGTGTTCGACCACAACAGCATAGTGACGGAGGTGACGAAGCAGCTGCAGTCCCGTTTCTTGCCGAACCCCATCGTGATAAAGAAAAGAATCGAGTCTCTAATCGAGCGCGAATTCCTGGAGAGGGACAAGGCAGACAGGAAACTGTACCGGTACCTTGCGTAAAATTTCTTGCTTTCGGATTCTTCACCTTGTTCATAAACGGACCATGATCCATGTACCTATGCAAGAAGTATTTGCTGGCCCCATGTACTTCCGCTTGAATTAAGTTTTGCCTCAATATAAGTTACAGTTAGCTTACAAACTTATTTAGCTTGCTGTAGTAAAAGATCTCTTGTTCGTTTACATGTTCATGGTAGAACCTCGCTGGGCCACCCTTTGGTGGTTGCTCCAGAATGGTGGTTTCGTTATTTATCTTGTGTTCTGGTCTGGCTAATTGATGGCTGACTTTTTCTGGTCTAGTGGATGGTTTTGTATCTGGAATTTTCCACCTATGAAGTCTTCAGAAATTCTTGCATTCCGGATAGGTCCTTATCGTCCATCCGGTTTGGAAGGCTGTGTGGCTAGTGCCACCCATGACCAAGGTATGGCTTTCTGAAGTGTTCATCTCTGCGGCATACATCATGCAGCCCGAACTCGCTACAATCTGTAACCTTCGCTTTCAGCTTAGGCACTGCAAAGGATTTTTTTTTTTGGTTAAGCTGCATAAGTTCATTCAAGAGTAGATTTTTGCCTTGCATTTTATTTTGACAGAGATGCCACGATTGTGTGCCAGCTCAGTTGTTTTCTTGGTGATAACATTGAACTGATAATTAGGCCCCGTTTGGCACAGCTCCACCACCAGCTCCTTGGAGCTGTTTGGAGCTGTTTGGAGCTGTTTTGTGCCAAACGGGGTAAAGCAAAATAGCTCCACCCAAGGAGCTCCTTAAAATCTGCTGAGACAAAAGTAGCTCCACCCAAGGAGCTGAAAAAAGTAGCTTCACTTGGCTCCACTTGTGAAGCCAAAAAAAACAGCTCCACTTGTGAAGAGGAGCCCTGCCAAACAGGGCCTTACACAACTCTTAAAAAAGTCTCAAAAGCATGCACAGATGTTGCACTCTTGCCCGTGATCGGCATCGCTTTCATCTGCTCCTCAACCTTCGCGACACGCGCTGACGTGTCTCCATGCACACGTCGGCGCAGATGCCGCATACGCATATATCGGCACGAGGCAGCTTAAAGTGCTCGTCTCCGGCGCCGGCGAGCACACGAGCGCACTGGTCTCTTCCGGCTGCATGGCGGGGCACGGGGAGCGGCTGAGCGTGGTGCCGACGGTGACGACGATGGGCGCGATGAAGGCGCGGCTGACCGCCGCCACCCGCGGCCACGCGCTGCTCAAGAAGAAGTCGGACGCGCTCACCGTCCAGTTCCGCGCCATCCTCAAGCGCATCGTGGCCGCCAAGGAGGCCATGGGCGACGCCATGCGCGGCGCCTCCCTCTCCCTCGCCGAGGCGCTCTACGTCGCCGGCGGACCCCTCCGCCACGTCGTCCAGCAGTCTGTCGGCCCCGCCCGCCTCCGCGTGCGCGCCCACCACGACAACATCGCCGGCGTCCGGCTCCCCCGCTTCGAGCACTTCTTGGTCGACGCTGGCGCCTCCTCAACGACGTCGCTCGCCGGGCTCGCCGGCGGCGGGCAGCAGGTGTCCGCCTGCCGCGCGGCGCACATCCGCGCCGTGGAGGTGCTGGTGGAGCTGGCGTCGCTGCAGACGTCGTTCCTGACGCTGGACGAGGCGATCAAGACGACCAACCGGCGGGTGAACGCGCTGGAGAACGTGGTGAAGCCGCGGCTCGAGAACACCATCGCCTACATCAGGGGCGAGCTCGACGAGCAGGAGAGGGAGGAGTTCTTCCGCCTCAAGAAGATCCAGGCCTACAAGCAGCGCGAGCTCGAGCGGCAGATGGAATCCGCCAGGCGCTACGCCGAGGAGAAGGTCGCCGGCGAGGTCGCGCTCAAGCGCGGCGTCTCTTTCGGCGCCGCGGCGAGCATGCTGGATAACGGCGGCGCCGGCGAGAGGGACGAGGACATCATATTTTGATCCCCCGGCAGAGCCGTCTCTGCCAGCCAGAAGAGTGCCTACGCATATCCGAGTCCTGAAAATAATCTAAGCCTGGAAGCTACGTGTATATTTCATTTCATTTTTGCATGAACCGATGCAGTTTGTGCAGAACATGTATGTTTGATCATTTTTGTTTCAGGCATAGGCACTAGAGTGGACTCTGGAAGTCTGTACACACTATACTTAAGAATAATGTTTGCTTGCAAGCTTACATATCAAGTTCTCGTGTGATCTTAGATCTATAGAGAGAATACATAATCTGATCCCACATAGAAATGTGCTGAAGCTGAAGTGTGACTATGCAGGTATTACGTTCAGCACTGCAGTGTATCCAGAATCAGACGCATGCATCTATTATACTTCAAACAAAAACTTAGCTTCGCAAACTAATTTCTATTTTATACCTAATGCTATTTTGAAGATCTCTGGAGCAGGTTTCTCGTGTCCAACCTCTGATGATACCACAATGGCATCAAACCTGGACAGCTCAAGATCTGTTAGCATATGGCCATTACTTGCAAAACACAACAGAAGACACTGAACAAATCAATCATACTGAAGCAAGATTGAGGTACTAGACAGCACAATTTATAAGTACTTACATATCTGAGACATTGAGGTCCTTGAGCAATTTCCGTAGCCGTGTGTCGAAGTTAGATACAACAGCTAGCTTCACTGGAATTGAGACATTATTAATATGAGCCACTTGAACAGATAAAAAATAGTCAGACAAGGGTCTGAATGTGGAAAGCTAGAAGTTAACTGCAAGTAAACTACTAGAGAAATAAATATCGGAAACTGAATAAGGAAGAAGATACATGTGCTGTATGACCTCCAGCATCCTTTAGAACACGCAGCGTTCTGTAAGCTCCAACAGGTAGACGCCATGCATCTCCATGAGCGTGGTAATAACAGATACGTATAATTCATCCTTTAGCCTCATGGTATGACATGAACATTCGACACATCAATAAGTTCAGGAATGTTGACATCTCTTTCAACTTCGAAGACATTAATTTTAAAAATTATTTGCCACCAGGCAAATCTATCAATTACACCTCTTTTCTAATAAAACCAGGCCATTTTGAAAAAAAATATATTTGCGAATGATGAAGCTTGTTGTCTGGATTATCATTTGGTAAGCATACCCAGAACACTGATCACTTGCTCTATTTCTTTCAGCAGATACGGAACACATTCAGTACAGACATTAACCTTCGTTCACCAAAGCATTCATCCAAACATCCTTAACTGCAAACTACATCTATGCATTCCAGACGACCAAAAACTCGACGATACCTGATATACTTCTTCGAAATAATCATTACCAGTGCAATCGGTTGCCTCCGCTACGACAATCCTCCAGAATGGCCGTCCATCACCCTGCGATCACAACCCAAACCCAACACATCATCTCCTCTGACAACGACCAGACCACAATTTCACAACCTGCACATCCTACATTGGTACGTTCTGATGCAATTATTGTGTGCCCATGTCTGTTACCTGGTACACCTACACCTCAGTTGTTTTCCCCAAGCACTGGCTCTTGTGTCGGTCGAGGTCTCATCCAATTTGTTCGCCCAATTGAACAAACTGATATCCCTGACCTCCACCTACTCGCAAGTCATTGTGGTCAAGGACCTTGCCGCAACATTTGTGCAGTTTCTTTCTGGTCCAGCGATTCCTGATGATGCCGTGCTTGTTGCCGCGAAGCTTTGTTAGGAGATTCTCTTCCTTGAGAACTCCCTTCCTCTCCATCGCACACTAATATCTGGACTTGCCAAGTGCAAGAAATTCTCCTCTGTGATCAGTGGTTGCCTTGCTTCGCTCTGTGGCGAGTATGGTGGCTCTGGTACCAAGGCAAAGAAGAAATTGTTGGTATCTCGAGCGGCATTATCACTGATTGGGTACCCAAAGTTGTCTTATTTCGACCATCTTGAGCTAAAGGAATCATTTTGATTCTTGAACATTATGCAAAGCAACCACTTGTATATTATTGATAAATCGAAGGGACATCATTACAATACATTTATTTGAGCTGATGAATATACTTCTTACGCTCCAGCAACCTAAGTAAACTGCGGACAATTTTCTAATCACCATGAAAAAACTAAAGATTATTGTTGCAAAGGTACAATATATATAGCTGGTAGTTACACACACACACACACACACACACACACACACACACACACACACATATTCCTCCTCTTAGCAAGCTTCAAACATCTATTGGCTCCACAAAGAGTAGTCTTATCATATCTTTGAGTGCGTCTGAAGAAGTGAATGCGTCAGTATTCTTGTACATATTATCTGCAGTCCTTGCTAAGTTAAGTATCGTTCGTGGCACGACAGTTGGTTGTTGTGTTAGTGCAAGGCTTTGTTCAAACATATCCTTCCATGAATCTTCAATAAGTTCTTTTATCTTTTGGCACGCGTCATGCATTGTTGTTCCGTGCTCCTTCATGTAACATTGGACAGTAGAGACACTGTGTTCCCCTGTTTGCTCACGCTGCAAAAATATGGTTGTAAGGAAATGTTAGGTGTGGTTAATACAACAGCTAGTTTATTCTCCCTAACTTAATATGTGGTTTTAGGTTCAAAGTGTTATATTTGGAGTTACATTCCAGCTTCACTACAAGTGTGAAAGTGTTGATGAATCTACGAGTAGAATCAACTACGTACGTACATGCATGAGTTACCAGAGGTTGATTGAAATGACCTCAACTTACATAGTTTTTGCATCAAATTAAACCTTTATCTTGAAGTTTGCATAGGCTAGCTATACTATAAGCTATGGTGGTCATAATATAGTCACACAAAATAATATGACATATGCCTAAACGAATATCAACGTGATTGTGCCGCCTTCTTATAATCATGGTTTGTTAATAATTTTTATAGTTTGTGTCCATTTCTTCATCACTTTATGAAGATGCAAAATATTGACGGAAAGTCATATCGACATGGGTAAGGACGGAGAAATACCTTGGTCGATACAATATCATTGGAGAGCCGTACAAATATACCAAGAGACTTGACAAGTTGTGGAAAACCCAAAACCCACTCGAAAGTCTCCACTGTTGCTATGTCACCCATTCCAACAAATGAAGCACAAGCTAGCGGGAAGGCTCCAATGCTTGTCCTTGAAACATCAAGATGTTCACTCATTGATTTTGGCACATAATCTTCATCACGCCATTTTATTTCCTTAATGTATGCCTGAACTAATTTCTTCATCTGCATTGAATATGATAATCATTTTAGATGCTCATATAGTTGCTAAAAAACATCGATCGTTTAAAATAGGATTAGTTGAAGATCTTTGAGTTGTGCTTTTACATGGTTGTTAGATAATTTCCATTGTTAGGTTAAACTTCATTAGTTGTATTTATGGGGAATATACATCAGAAAGTTACTAGGGAATACGACCTTTCATGCAAAGATCAACATCACATGTATTAAGTGAAGAAGATCCAATAATGTTGTAACCAATCAAAATATCATTTATAAAGAACTATCGTTGAAATAGATAAATAATGATTGCTCCTAAAAGTATTAACTGAGTTTTTATTAATTAAACCTTGAGAAACTTTAAAACATGTGGTTTATACTTAGATATCTATCATATCTAGTTTACATTTAATTATCCAGTTTTGTTATTTCATCATGAAAAGATTTACCTAATATTCAATTCTTTACTTGAAAATATTCCCGTACGTTTTCACTCTATGTCAATAACACAATTTTATTGAAAAGAACATATATAACACTGCTATAGCTAGATCATTGTGATTCTATCCTGGCAATGCTCAATCATAAGATACGCAATACTTTTTTTGTGTGCGCATGTTCCTAAACAATTGAATAGTCCCATAAGATAAAATAGAATACTTGCCGTTTCTTTTAGATAATACACACGGTAGCTCTTATCAGGTCCTAACTCATCCTCAAAAGAATAAAATGTCTCCAATAAATATAAGTACAAGTCCTTCGTGTATTCTGGAAGCAGAGCTATTGCACTTTCATCCCACCTGCATTTCACTATGTTAGAACAGAACACCACTACAGAAAAACTCATCATAGACGGCTCAGTAATATTATCACAGATAATTTTTAAACCGTCTATGCTTATGGGTCTGTAATACCCTAAGTATATTACAGACGGTTTTTGAACTGTCTATGATACAATTATCACAGATGGTTCATAAATAGAACAATTTGTGATAACAATTATTATAGACGGTTCTTACAATGAACCGTCTATTATAGTATATTATCACAGACGGTTGCTAAATAGAACCGTATGTGATAAGTTTCTATCAAACTCAAAATATGTCTCCTTCAGTTTATCAACATTCTCTTATTATATTGTTTGCACTAATTGTGCTATAAAACAGTGCAATCAAAGAATGTAGATGAACCGAAGCAGGCATATTTTTGAGAACAAGATCATCCTAGCCATATCCATCAAAGCATCACATCCATCCAAGCATCAATAAGCATCACATCCATCCAAGCATCCAGGCATATTTATGAGAACAAGATGAACTAAGACATCAACAAATAATTTTCATATGCATCATATCCATCCAAGCATCATGGAAGAGAGGGGAGGGGATTGGATGGGGGGGATGAACAAAGTACTGGTGCCGATGAAAGAGAGGAGGAGGCAGTGTCACTGTTGTGTCACAATGGTGACACTACACAATGCACTTTTATGACAAAAATGCCTTGTGCAGTGAACCATAGTGTCACAACCGGACGCGGAGGAGCTCAGGGAAGGTGGTCAGCGCTTCGATCGGCGGCTTGGGAGAGCTAACAGGCGGATTGGTTTGGAGTATGTTTGTGGAAGGCGTGTGGGAAAGGCATATATAAGAGCATTTGGATAGTAGAACCAAGAGGTCACGACACTTCAATTTGAAAGTTTGAATAGAGGGGCAGCAATATCGGGCGAAGAAATATTACAGACGATTTTTAATACAAACCGTCTATGAAGTATCACAGACGGTTTTTTATTTAAACTGTCTATGATACTTCACAGACGGTTTGTATTAAAAATCGTTTGTGATACTTCACAGACGGTTTTTACCATGAACCGTCTGTGATTGTACTTAATACTGACGGTTTTGGTTAACCGTCTGTGATGAAGTATCTAGTATAGCTTATTTTGTAGTAGTAGAATGCTTATGGTAATGAAAAATTAAAGCTACAATGAAAAGTATTTATAGAATCATGAAAGGAATGAATTTTTGCTTCTACATTTTCTAATATGCTTACTTCAATAAATAATAATGGTATTTTCCATGCATTATGATCTTATTGAAACATAGGTCCTTGACAGTGCCCCATTTCCATCCAAATGTTAATTAGGATATGCAGGATTAACAAATTGTTTCTATTTTTTTTGCAAACACAACAATTTGAGGAATTCTAATTTTTTTAGTTTTTTCTTTTATAAATTTGGACTTATTTCACATTTTCATACAATTTTTGTCTTACATTATGAATTCATTATAAATTTGTGAACTACAAAATTAACCCTGTACTTTACATTCCGATTTAACTATTATTTATTAAATGAAACCATTTTAGTATAATTTAACTATGTAAGGCACATGACGACACACCATGCCAGCACATAGGAGTGTCATTCGATCTTAGTGAAAGACTTCACTTCACTTCACTTCGTTTCTTTTTATGTTTATATAAATCAGTATTGATATTTTGCATTAACAATTGATGCCAATGCATACTTAGTACAGATGTTAAAATTAATTCTTAAGAATTTTAAAAAATATTTGCAAAAAGGTAAGGAAAATTGTGACCTGTTAATTGCCTCAGCAAGTTGCATACTCTCTTCAGTGGTACCATATGTGTCAAATATATCATCTATTATGGTAATAAAAGCTGTGATCTTCGTAAGTATAATTCGGGAATGAGAATATTGTGGTTCGTAGCATGCCCCGTTCATCCAGAAATAAACTTCTACTATTCTATCTCTAACAAAACTCAACTTTGATTTGACGTTGATCAGCTCCTTCCACCACCTACGTACCATATACATAAAAGTAAATCAGTCGACATTTTTATGATTGAAGTAAATGAGGAGCACCATAGATTTCAAAATGAGAAATTATATACAAAAGACTTACAGTGTGACCTGTTTTAACTCCTCACAATAACGAAGTTGCAGAAGGTTAAAATTCAATTTTGCAAACTCCAATATGGCTTCATTTCGTGTAGCCTCTTTTTCATAGATGGGTATGTAATATCTTGTTTCTAATATTCCAACCCTTCTAACAAGAGGTGTATCAAGGGCAGAAGACACTTCCTTTGCTAATGGTGATTCCAAATGTTTTAATACACCTTGAAGGCATCTTCTAGTGTAACAGATTGCGTCGTCAAGTACTTTCTCCCCATGAGTCCTCAGATGTGCTGCATTATATAAGCTTAACAAACCTCTAGTATCAGCGCTAACAAAATTTCCTTCTTTGTCTTGAAAATTTAGAAATACATCTGCAAAGTTGATTGGTGATGAGTATTGATAATTTCTATCTCAAAAGTAAAATATTTTACAGCTTGGTAGTACCAATTGATAAGGCCTTACCGGATGGCACGTCATATCCATTTTTTCGTAGGAGATAGAACCGAAGTGAAACTAAAATTAGGTTATTATTATCGTAATCAGAGTTGTAAACAACATGCAGCAGTTCGTTGATCTCATTCTCGTAGTGGTAGTCCAAACCAAGCCGTTGTAGCGTAATTATAAGATCTAGTATTTTTGGTAATTCATTTGAATCTTTTACCATCTTCCTTACTTCTTCCCTTAACACTCCAGCCCTTTCTCGCATCTGAGATTGCTGCAAGGACAGGCAAGTATATATTAGTCATTCTTGTGAACCACGAAATTAAGGATCCTATCATAATTCATGATGCTTTTAGAATTTCAACAACTGCTGCCGAAATATGATAGTAGCCTGTATATCCGGCCTGTCAAACAAAAACAATCCTAACAGAAATGATATGGTGACATCTACCATGCATCTAGTACACATATGGACCATGGAGGATGGACAAGAATATGCATCACATAGTGATAATTATTTTCCACACTAATTTTATCAATTGACCAATGCAAAGCAGGCACTATATATATTGCTCCGGTTCACAACAAAATATATAATACCTGTGCTGAAGATGGCGTCTGGTAAGTAAGAAAGAAATCACCCCAGAGAGTGGGGTGAAAAGTCGGGGTCTTCCTCATCTCCTCGTGGACGGCACATTCTTCATACGCTGCTGCCATTTTACCTGATATATGACGCCTCTTGCTGGGTAAATCGGGGCGGTAAGCTGTGAACTTGTGTGGGCTATGGTCTCTCTAAGTTGTGCCATGCATGTTGATATTTATAGTGCCGATCACACCAACGACGTACGAGGATTCATGTCTTTCCTTCTTGTCATCGTTTTCAACGGTTTCGACGATGCAAACATTTCCACTGTCGTTGTCTTTCTAGAAACATGGGCGGTCTTAATCTCCTTCTCTGGCTTTCCTAGTCGCAATCATTCTTGGGCTCTTGGCATATATGCATCTCCAGTAATCTCACTATTTTCTTTGTTTTTCTTTTCTGAAATCAGTAGTTTCAGTATATGACGAGGACATTCCGATTAATCCAATTACGTGAGCACATGCTAAAAAGATTAATCAACAGGTGAACTCGCTCCTAATTAAATTCGGTTTAATTTATATGAAAACTAGCTACTACCTAATGCTAGTATCTTAATTGGTCTCAAGTTTGTGCATAAGGAGACGTTGGATGTTGAAACCAGAAGAAATCAGCTGAGCAAGAAAATCATATGAATTGTGCATGTGAATTGAGACAAAGATAAAAATAAAAGAAACATATGCATACATGGCCAAGACCACGTGACGGGATTAAAGCTTTGGATAAGTACTATTCTAAACACAAAATTTATGCACAAACCGTGATGCCACACTTTTAGTCAAGGGAGATGCATGTAACATGGGACCACCTCCTAAAGAAAGCAATGGAAAGAGAATACTTCGTATATTAGTATGGGGGACTCTCTGTCCCCGAGCCTATCCACGTGTCACATCCCCGCGAAACAGCCCGCAAAGATTTAGCAATTACATTTAGGTTCCTGGTTTTCGCAGAAAGGTCCCTAAATTCTTGCGAAAAAATCCCTACACACTTTTTTGCTGGGTAGCGACCCGTGGTTTCCCGTAATTACGAACAGACCCTTATTTCTTCCGAAAAGGCCCTCGGTTTTTTTTTGCGAAAAATCCCCTCCACTCTCCTTTTATTGTGAAAAGGCCCTCGATTTTTTTTTGCCAAAAACCCCTACGCTTTCTTTTTTCTGCGAGTTTTCACCTCTTTTACTTCGGTCCACACGGTGGCTAGCGTGGCGTGACGTCACGCCTACGTGGCTAGTTTATCTAGTCCAGAGACATGCATGCAACGTGAGACCACCACGTGAAGAAATTAATGGAAAGAAAATTTATCTAGTCGGTCATAGACATTTTCGTTGAGTCCGTACCGACCTGGTGGCCGAAATCACATCAAAGTCGATCACATTGATCTTTATTTTGGTTGGCTGTACATATGCGTAAAAAAACAGATCACAAAAATCAATCTATTATTTTTAGAGAGCTATACGCTTATTCTTCCTAGGGTTTAACATACGATTACAACCTAGAAAGGAATCGGGCGTTCTTTCCTGTCGTTCTTATGATTCCTTGTGATTGGCCGGAGCGACGACGTGTCTACTTGGTGGTCGGGTAGACGGGATTACAAGCGTGTGGTTGGGCGAATTCTTTTGTCGTAGGTTGTTTTCTAACAGTAATTGGCGTCATCGGTTCGTCAGGTTGCACAGATCCAAATTATCTCCATCGATATTATTTTTAGAGAGCTATACGCTTGTTCTTCCTAGGGTTTAACATACGATTACAACCTAGAAAGGAATCGGACGTTCTTCCCTGTCGTTCCTATGATTCCTTGTGATTACCCGGAGCGACGACGCGTCTACTTGGTGGTCGGGTAGACGAGATCACGAGCGTGTGGTTGGGCGAATTCTTTTGTCGTAGGTTGCTGTTCTAACAGTAATTGGCGTCATCGGTTCGTCAGGTTGCACAGATCCAAATTATCTCCATTGATCCTACGACGTGAAGACCGAACAATCCCTGCATCAGTATATCTTTCTTTTATACGATTACGTACGCACGGCGGCGTCACTGTTCTGATGTCGATGGCTACTAATTACCAATAACATACACCATAAAATATACAATGTTTAATTTGTCAGGAAAGAAATATATAATGTTTTAGCATAAACTTCCCGCCACGCTTAAGTTATCCCTTAGCATCTAAAATGGGTGCTAAGGTGGGTCATCCATCACTCTCCCACTACTATAGACTGGATCTTTCTTGACAGACCGAAACCATCAGGGTTAATTAAGCTACTTTTGTTTTAACACTTAGCATCATCTATAGGTGCTGACTGCTAAGTGGTACCAAATATTTAAAAAAATTTATGCATGTGAATAGTAAATATGATAGGAAAAATACCTTTTACTCCTAGGTGTAATTACACTCACCTCTAATATATCATCTAAACAAATTTGAAATATTCATTTATCGCTTTAGGTATACTCGTATACTAAGGTGGTGATCGGTTCGGCTGAAAAGCTCATGGCTTATGGCTAAAAACACTGTAGCTGGCTGAAAAAAGCACTGTAGCTGACAGAGGCTTATTTAGTATAATTAAATTTAAAAACAATTAAAAATATAAAAAATATGTTAGCCCATTACGTATAATATAAACAAATACGGGAAAAAAGAACCGGCAAAAAAGCTCAACAAAAAGCCAAAAGTTCAGAAAAAGGCGAAACTTATGAATAGTGAAAAATAAGCCAGAAGCCGAAGCCGAGTTGATCAGGGCCTAAATATAAGATACTCCAATATGAACCACACGAAAATATTGCAAAGGAGTCCATAGTTTTTAACGTATTTTGTAAACACCTTCATATACGCACGTAAAAAGGAGTATATCTAAAAAAAAAATGCATATCATCTATATGGTCTTAAAAACTCGTATACTACATGTACATACCCTCCATTACGTAAGATACTTGAGAGGGAGGGAGGGAGAGAGAGAGAGAGTATTCCGGCCTTATCAGCCATGCCTACAATGCTTAACAGCGGCGGGTACAGAAACCATGAGGCCATTCCAAGAGATGGTCGTATTGCTTGGAATATTCCAAGGCATGCATTAGCAGCAATAATTTCTACGTATCATGGAGAATACCCTAGCTGGTAAATATGTACGTAGGGCGCTCTCGATGTGAATTCAGAAATGTCTTGTGCTTTTTTACATTGTAGACTCGTAGTTGGCATGCATGTGTTTTGGAACAGACATATACATGGACAACGATAACGATAACACTTGGCGCAAAAGAGCGGACTGCTCACATATATAACGTGGCGACTGTAACGCCCCCGACTTTTGGGAACAGGGACGTTTTATCAACCGCAACAGCCCAGGAGTTCCGTTGCGGCTTAACAGTGTATTAAGCTTGCTCACGATCAATTAAAACAGGTTAGTTTAATTGAAGTAAAGACCTAATGGCCAATTTAATAACAATATGGGCGTCCAAGCCCAAAAGGTAACTTACATACAGAAGAGCCGAAGAAAACTCCACAGGAACACTTGAGTGCGGACGCAACCCTAACACGAACACTTGCATCATCTTCTTTTCTTCTGCCATCTGTTGGGGGAAAATTCGGCAAGCCTGAGTACTCCCACCCCGTACTCAGCAAATCACATGTGGAATTACTATATAACTAATTGCCAGGATTCTTTGGTGGAGGGTATATAGTGGTTTTATTATGAGGTGGATGCAATTTTATTTGCAAACAATTAAAAGTAAAACATTTTCTTCTTAAGATCAGGGGTTTTCTGTTATCAGATAAAATCTCATCATTACTCAATTTAACAACATCAGAAACACTACTTATGCCTCGTTGTTGGAATCACCCAATTAACACAGCTTCATTAACCGGAAGCACGGTGTATTCGAATACCATTCATTTCACTCTGCAGAGCTGCCCTGCTTTACCCACAAGATTTCTTAATTCCACGTCTGACATTAAGAAAACATGGCTTTTCGCTGCTCAATTCTTTATATAGCCTCTACCTAGTAGACTTCCTCAATAAGCCCAGGCCACTGCTGACTTTCAACATACCTCTGACTTATCTCAGCCTACTATTGTGCGGCTCACATAACACATGATCGAGGTTCAGATCGATCGGTCAGATTGTTCACATAACATAACCAACTTCCATACGGCCCTACTCTGCCCCTTCCGTATGGACTCGCACGGTGCCTCCCGACTGCGCCTGTAGAGGTTCAATCGAACTTGAGCAGCTACTAGACCAGGGTTGACGTATCAACACTTGTGGTTGGGCGATTACTGTGTCTTTTACTTAGCACAAGGTTCTTGCCCTTATACTTTTCCTGAGGTCCGCAGCCTCAGGCTTAGGGTAAGGCGGTAGACGAAGTCCTACACGGACCTCCATACCATTTTTACCCTAACTTGCACACCAGCATCACCGGCCTAGGGTACGGTGTCCCATACCACCCTACCCTCTCCGGGTTTTTCAATTCTACCGGCCAACGGCCCACACCTTAGTAGTGTGACACGTCGAAGGGTACAGCAGTGGGCGAAACCGCCGCACGATTTCGCGCAACACCTTTACCCCACACTGCCCACCAGCATTTCCGGTCTAGGGCACGGCGTCCCATACCACCCTACCCTAGATCCGGGTTTTTCAAACCTACCGGCCAACGGCCAAAGTCGCTTAGTAGTGTATCATGTTGAATGAAATGATCTTGTATACATTTACATCATATATTAATTCTTACTAAGGTTGTCAAGGTGAATATGGCCATCAAGGTAAACAGGGCTATTTATCAGTGGTAGGATTAACTAGATAGCATGCCATTCTAAATCTTTGTTTTAAGCAATTATCAGTTCGCAACTATCAATAATGAAAATACATTAAATAAATAATGTAATTTAATGGGATTTAATATGATCAAAAACATGTGACTTGCCTCTTGATCCTTAGTTTCTGATTATCTTCACGTGATCTTCGGGGTGAGCATCGCTTTCTTTGACTGCTCTTGTAGTCCTTTTGTTGACCAACTCGCGTGGTCCGTGTACTAGCGTAGAAAAACGAACACACATCAGTTCCTGCTTTGCATAATGCAAGCTGGGAACAAAATATAAACACACAATCCAAAAGGACGCAAAGAAAATAGGCGGGGTGGCCAGGGTTTAGGTGGTGAAGAGTTTGGTTTAACGAGATCGAACTTAGGCTATGGGTTTAGGATAATCGATAAGGCAAAAGGCATTGTATGGACTTCGATGAACGAAGAAGAGCATGGATGGTGTCGGATCTTTGGGTGAGAATATTTCTCAAAGCTGTCTAGGACCTGAGCGGTAAAGCGAGGGTAGAAAGGTGTAGATGTGCTTAAGCTAATAAAAGGCACAACTGTTAATAGGGTCTCTGTGAACGAAAAGAGTTCGGATCGAATTAGGGTTTAGGGCTTGGACCTGAAGTTTGGGTTGGTGGGTTCGAGACGATCGAATAGATAGTATGTTATACATATTTTTGAAATAGAGGACAGATATTTAAGAATGGACGGCCGAAAATGTATGAAGCCCTTTCTGCGGTTTCGGCGAATGGCGAACCATGTGATTGGTCTTGGGTTACTAAAAGACGTATATGGGTGTTGGACAACTTTTGAGAATAAAAGATAGAAATTTAGAGTTGGATAGTCAATCCTTGAACTGGACGGGTTCGAAAGTTATCCAAATTGAATTTGGTGAAATGGGGAAATCTGATTTTACGGAGATTTGAAATCTACGACATTTGGATCTGGCAAAAAGGGCAAATTCAAATTTAGCAAAATTGAATTTGGCAGAACAGAGACCAGATTTGAACTCAGTGTATTTTTCTGGTCAAGATGGTGTATTTTTGTATTTTTGGGAATTTTCTAGAATTTTCTATGATTTTTGGGGCATTTTCTGGATTTTTCGGGATTTTGAACAGTAACGGGCTCAGCCCCGATGAACAGTGCGGCCCAGCCCGTGTGCATAGTGCAGCGGCGGCGGCCGGCTTCCGCACGGCTTAGCCGGCCTGTTGGCCCGGCTCTGCCTTCGGCCGAGCAGGCCGAGGCCCAGGCGCGCGCGGGCGAAGCCCAGCGCTGGCGCGGGCGTACGTTCGTCGATGGGCGACGCGTGGGCATTGCCGACGGTGCGGATGGAGGCGGGGCGACGCGTCCGGGCGCTCGGATGGAGCGAAGGCGCGAAGCGGACGGCCAGGATTTGAACGGAGGCCGACGGTTGGATGAGGCGCGATCAACGGTCGGGGGTCATCGTCTTCCTCCTTCCGCTCCCGGCTCGGCGGAAAACAGAGCACGCTCTCCGGAGCGGGGCGGCAAGGGAAGCGATGCTCCCGGAGAACGGCCACAGCTAAACGGTGCGGTTACTCGCATCGTTTCCATTTGAGGGCTTTGGGAGGGAGTACGGTGCACAGAGACGGTCGCGGGTCGTCGGAAAGGCGGGGACAAGTCCGGCGGCGCTGAGGGGAACCGACAGCTTTGCGACCCAATTGGCTGTCGTTTCCCCATCTAGGGGATGTTAGGGACCCATTGGCGGTGGCGGTACAGCTCGGGGGAGGCTGGAGTGGCCTAGCCACGGTGATGGCCTTGTGGTCGGCGGCGAGCTTCGTGGCCCGGCCTCTGGGCACATGCTCTTGCCCCGGCGAGACTTCTATTGTGTCTAGGAGCTAGATATGTATGTGTGGACGCGCGGAATTGGATTGAGATTGAGTGGAGTCCTCAATTGCATTTTAGGGCTCACCGGCGCAGGGGTGGCGATTGCCGGCGGTGGAGGTGGCGAGAGCTCAATCGGCGGGGTGGGGAGGGGCAAGGGATATTCTGGAGCTGGTCTACAGTGGCGGTGGGAGTTTTTATCGCGTGCAGAGTTGGCGCGGCTTGGAGGCGGTTCGACGGCTTCTGCGGCCAGAGAGGAGCAGGGAGGGGTGAGCTGGGGCGGATGGCAGGGAAGGAGGGCGAGGTGGCGCGGTGACTCCCCCCGTTCTCAAGTGCTTCTTTGACTTCAGAGGGAGAGAAGCAACGGGAGAGGGCGCTGTGGCAGCCGCGAGGACGTGCGCTGTCGCCGGCGTTCTGCGCGAGGGAAGGAGAGCAGCGGCGACTCACTGGCGTGCGGGTCCGACATCCAGGAGCGGTTCCAGGTGGAGAAGGTGGCTGCCTCGGCTGCACGTGCGGGGAAGCAACGGCGGCGCGCGCTGGCGCTTCTGGAGGTGAGGCGAAGGCGGCGTGCGCGAGCTGCGCCAGCCAGAGACGAAGGCGGAAAGGGAGAAAAAGGAAAGCATCTTTTGCAAGTTTTTGCCAAATTGGGTAAGCAACCAAATTTACTTGAATTTCCAAAAATTTTAAAAAGGCTCAAAATTTGGGGTGTTTCAATCTACCCCCCTTAAAAAGAATCTCGTCCTCGAGATTCATCCGGGGTAGAAACTGGGGTGTAAAACAAAACTTGTTGCAGTTCTGATTCCTTTCCACAGATCGTATTTCATTTAGGGTATTTTTTTTCAGTAGGGATTAGTAACTGGTGCCTTTGTTGAATCTTTGTTTCCCTTTGGTTCTCTGGATTCTCAAGACTTCATCCTGACTTTTCCCAAGGTATGGAGGTGATTCATGCTGCTTAGTCTGGGATGGTTCCGTTTGAACACTCATGTAGTAGCACAACCATGGGTAAGCTGAGTTCTATTCTGTCATCTTATATTGATACATTTTTATGCCTTGTTTGTTCACATCTGGGTCCCTTATACTGTTGACTGCCTGTACCTGTATATCATCCTTGTGCATTATAAATTGACGGATCTTTATTTTATTGAACTTGTGCTTCATTTGTTTGAGCCTTTAATATCCCTGGTTGATAATAAGATCCAGATCCGATGTAATTGGGTTTTAGCACAGCACAACCTTCTTATTCTTTGTACGTTGCACATACATATTTCGCACATTTCATAGTTCTGCTACTTGCCTTAATTAAACTAATTTACAGATATTCCTTCCAACTGCCTTGTATCTTACACAAAAGTACTGACTGGACTTTCATTTTATTTGTTATTCTTAACAGTGGGTAATATAAAACCTTTTCCTTTCTGTCCATCTTCCTCGCTGCTTGACTTCGTGTCATTCTTCTAGGGTGGACCTGTCTCTTCCTCAACTCTAGCTTTCTTAGGGTAGGGCTTCTCTTCTTCTGGGCATGGTTGGTGTGACGTTGACATCTGCTTTATTGCTTGTTTCTTGGCTTTTTCGCTGGGTAAGAATTTCAATGGGCACTGGCAACGAATATGTCCCTCTTGGTTGCAGTGAAAACAAATGGTATGTGCCCAGGTCAAGGGCTTGCTTCGCTTGATAATCTGCACATATCCTGATATTTGTTCTTCCACCAAAAGGGCTTGATCGACTAAGGTTAGAAAGTTTGGAATTCCCATAGTTGCAGTGTGACGTTGTATCTCTGGTTGTAGGCCTTTCATAAAACATGTCATTCGTTTGGCTTCAGTGTTGATATCTGCTTGTGCATACCGTGACAAATGATGGAACTGCTGCAGATACTCAATAACAGATTTGTCTTCTTGTCGGAGATTGAGAAACTCTTGATATTTTTCCGTAATAATCTTAGGGGAAATATAGGTCTTACGGAATCTCTTTACAAATTCTTCCCATGTGATATTTTTCTTCTTCGGGTGTATCCACTGAATGGAATCCCACCAAGTACTGGCTGGTTCTGAGAGTTGATAAGTGGCAAAAAGAACTTTTTCCTGATTGGTACACTGGATAGTGTTCATTCTTCTCTCAATATCTTGTAGCCAATTATCTGCACTTAATGGCTCTGTCGTTGTTGAGAAGGTAGGAGGTTGAGTCTTCAGGAAAGTTGCAAATTTCATCGCTGTCATACTTGACGTTGATGTTGATTCTTCTGGTGACATTGTGTCAGTAGACTGTTGTTCTGCACTCTCGATTTGCCTGTGTTGGTCTTTAATTTGATCTTTCTTCATGACAGCATGGGCTTCCATTACTGTAGACTGTTCTTTAAGGTTTCTTCTCTTTTTTTTCCAATCTGTCGTGCGGCTAAAATCTCAATCTACCTCATCCTATTCTGCATTCATTATTTAGGAATCAGTTCTGTAACATTTTGGGTTAGCAAGGGAAAGTAAGACGAAGTCAAGATAAGAGCAACAAGCAGGGAGGGAATTAATTGGGGAAAAATTTAAACAATTTTCCTGATCACTTCCTGAAATACTATTTCTTACTTCCTATATATTTGCAAGGGTATCCAATTTCTTCTGACATTCACCGCCACTCATGGAATTAATTCAACCCTATTTTATTCTTACTTACACAGCTATTCTCTAATAATTGTACTGATTCTGCTTCCATCACCTACTATCTACCTCTATACTACTTCTTTCCGTTGATTGCTCTTAACACCTTTGTTGGCTAAACTCTAAACATTCATTTTTATTTATTGAATCCTCCCATTATATATTTCTACATTTAAAATTCATTGATCAGTTCGTGATTACCTAGCCTCATTCTAATTCGCAATTTTTAATCATAACCCTACAGATCTAACCTTAAATTTGTCGTAGTCCAGCTCTTTTGTTTTAAGTCTCTCAACATTGTCTACTTCAAACTATTGTAGAGTTTTGACTCCTCCCACCATAGTGCCACACTCTCGTTGGCTCATTCAATCACCAACTAAACTCTTATTACCTGCTTCTAATTAATTCACTATCCTTTGTATCCACCGAAAATTGAACATAGCATCATGGCTAGGGTTTTAATCCACTCAAAATTTATACTATTGACTCATTCTGTTAATCAGATATAACTTCTCTAATATCTTTGGTTATCTTTCACGTCATAATTCAATCCTTTCCGGATTTATCTATTTTCTCCCTCTTATGATTCTCTTAGATGGAATTTAATCTATTCATTGCAATCAGGAATTTGCATTTAAGTTCCTCCAAGATTTAGAGCTTTAAAAGGTACGAGAAGAATCAGAACAGAAGAACATAGATTCAAGCTAAGACGAAGGGAAGTAGGAGTAGAAAAGTTTTTCACATAAATTTTTCTTAAAACCAAAGATTCAACTCTTTGCACAAATTGCTTATATGTAGCAGCCTACCAGGCTCGTAGTGCAATTTGGCTACTGTTACAATCAGAAAACTTCGTCTACTCAATTGGTTTTACCCGTTACATCAAGGGAATTAAACGGGCATGATGTAATATCTACTCGGACGGTGACTTCAACTTTTCAAAAGGAAAGTTTTGGTCAGGGACATTCGTGCTATTCTTCTTAACACCATCCTTAGCACTTCTCCTAAAGTTAGTCTTCGTTCCATTTGGTTAAAGACCCGCAGCAAGAAGTTAGTCTAAACGACTACTCGTATTTTTGAGCTTTTGACCAATCCAAACAAAATTTTTAATGCATGTCTAGGAAGGATAAAGCAGACATAGGAAGAGTGAGGCAGCAATATTACTTATGATTTTTGTAACTCTTTTGTATCATAAATTAAACTTTTATAAAATCGTATTCCTATCGAAATCCAACCTATACTTAGGGTTACATCCTACAGTCAAGCATAGCTCTGATACCACTTGTAACGCCCCCGACTTTTGGGAACAGGGACGTTTTATCAACCGCAACAGCCCAGGAGTTCCGTTGCGGCTTAACAGTGTATTAAGCCTGCTCACGATCAATTAAAACAGGTTAGTTTAATTGAAGTAAAGACCTAATGGCCAATTTAATAACAATATGGGCGTCCAAGCCCAAAAGGTAACTTACATACAGAAGAGCCGAAGAAAACTCCACAGGAACACTTGAGTGCGGACGCAACCCTAACACGAACACTTGCATCATCTTCTTTTCTTCTGCCATCTGTTGGGGGAAAATTCGGCAAGCCTGAGTACTCCCACCCCGTACTCAGCAAATCACATGTGGAATTACTATATAACTAATTGCCAGGATTCTTTGGTGGAGGGTATATAGTGGTTTTATTATGAGGTGGATGCAATTTTATTTGCAAACAATTAAAAGTAAAACATTTTCTTCTTAAGATCAGGGGTTTTCTGTTATCAGATAAAATCTCATCATTACTCAATTTAACAACATCAGAAACACTACTTATGCCTCGTTGTTGGAATCACCCAATTAACACAGCTTCATTAACCGGAAGCACGGTGTATTCGAATACCATTCATTTCACTCTGCAGAGCTGCCCTGCTTTACCCACAAGATTTCTTAATTCCACGTCTGACATTAAGAAAACATGGCTTTTCGCTGCTCAATTCTTTATATAGCCTCTACCTAGTAGACTTCCTCAATAAGCCCAGGCCACTGCTGACTTTCAACATACCTCTGACTTATCTCAGCCTACTATTGTGCGGCTCACATAACACATGATCGAGGTTCAGATCGATCGGTCAGATTGTTCACATAACATAACCAACTTCCATACGGCCCTACTCTGCCCCTTCCGTATGGACTCGCACGGTGCCTCCCGACTGCGCCTGTAGAGGTTCAATCGAACTTGAGCAGCTACTAGACCAGGGTTGACGTATCAACACTTGTGGTTGGGCGATTACTGTGTCTTTTACTTAGCACAAGGTTCTTGCCCTTATACTTTTCCTGAGGTCCGCAGCCTCAGGCTTAGGGTAAGGCGGTAGACGAAGTCCTACACGGACCTCCATACCATTTTTACCCTAACTTGCACACCAGCATCACCGGCCTAGGGTACGGTGTCCCATACCACCCTACCCTCTCCGGGTTTTTCAATTCTACCGGCCAACGGCCCACACCTTAGTAGTGTGACACGTCGAAGGGTACAGCAGTGGGCGAAACCGCCGCACGATTTCGCGCAACACCTTTACCCCACACTGCCCACCAGCATTTCCGGTCTAGGGCACGGCGTCCCATACCACCCTACCCTAGATCCGGGTTTTTCAAACCTACCGGCCAACGGCCAAAGTCGCTTAGTAGTGTATCATGTTGAATGAAATGATCTTGTATACATTTACATCATATATTAATTCTTACTAAGGTTGTCAAGGTGAATATGGCCATCAAGGTAAACAGGGCTATTTATCAGTGGTAGGATTAACTAGATAGCATGCCATTCTAAATCTTTGTTTTAAGCAATTATCAGTTCGCAACTATCAATAATGAAAATACATTAAATAAATAATGTAATTTAATGGGATTTAATATGATCAAAAACATGTGACTTGCCTCTTGATCCTTAGTTTCTGATTATCTTCACGTGATCTTCGGGGTGAGCATCGCTTTCTTTGACTGCTCTTGTAGTCCTTTTGTTGACCAACTCGCGTGGTCCGTGTACTAGCGTAGAAAAACGAACACACATCAGTTCCTGCTTTGCATAATGCAAGCTGGGAACAAAATATAAACACACAATCCAAAAGGACGCAAAGAAAATAGGCGGGGTGGCCAGGGTTTAGGTGGTGAAGAGTTTGGTTTAACGAGATCGAACTTAGGCTATGGGTTTAGGATAATCGATAAGGCAAAAGGCATTGTATGGACTTCGATGAACGAAGAAGAGCATGGATGGTGTCGGATCTTTGGGTGAGAATATTTCTCAAAGCTGTCTAGGACCTGAGCGGTAAAGCGAGGGTAGAAAGGTGTAGATGTGCTTAAGCTAATAAAAGGCACAACTGTTAATAGGGTCTCTGTGAACGAAAAGAGTTCGGATCGAATTAGGGTTTAGGGCTTGGACCTGAAGTTTGGGTTGGTGGGTTCGAGACGATCGAATAGATAGTATGTTATACATATTTTTGAAATAGAGGACAGATATTTAAGAATGGACGGCCGAAAATGTATGAAGCCCTTTCTGCGGTTTCGGCGAATGGCGAACCGTGTGATTGGTCTTGGGTTACTAAAAGACGTATATGGGTGTTGGACAACTTTTGAGAATAAAAGATAGAAATTTAGAGTTGGATAGTCAATCCTTGAACTGGACGGGTTCGAAAGTTATCCAAATTGAATTTGGTGAAATGGGGAAATCTGATTTTACGGAGATTTGAAATCTACGACATTTGGATCTGGCAAAAAGGGCAAATTCAAATTTAGCAAAATTGAATTTGGCAGAACAGAGACCAGATTTGAACTCAGTGTATTTTTCTGGTCAAGATGGTGTATTTTTGTATTTTTGGGAATTTTCTATGATTTTTGGGGCATTTTCTGGATTTTTCGGGATTTTGAACAGTAACGGGCTCGGCCCCGATGAACAGTGCGGCCCAGCCCGTGTGCATAGTGCAGCGGCGGCGGCCGGCTTCCGCACGGCTTAGCCGGCCTGTTGGCCCGGCTCTGCCTTCGGCCGAGCAGGCCGAGGCCCAGGCGCGCGCGGGCGTACGTTCGTCGATGGGCGACGCGTGGGCATTGCCGACGGTGCGGATGGAGGCGGGGCGACGCGTCCGGGCGCTCGGATGGAGCGAAGGCGCGAAGCGGATGGCCAGGATTTGAACGGAGGCCGACGGTTGGATGAGGCGCGATCAACAGTCGGGGGTCATCGTCTTCCTCCTTCCGCTCCCGGCTCGGCGGAAAACAGAGCACGCTCTCCGGAGCGGGGCGGCAAGGGAAGCGATGCTCCCGGAGAACGGCCACAGCTAAACGGTGCGGTTACTCGCATCGTTTCCATTTGAGGGCTTTGGGAGGGAGTACGGTGCACAGAGACGGTCGCGGGTCGTCGGAAAGGCGGGGACAAGTCCGGCGGCGCTGAGGGGAACCGACAGCTTTGCGACCCAATTGGCCGTCGTTTCCCCATCTAGGGGATGTTAGGGACCCATTGGCGGTGGCGGTACAGCTCGGGGGAGGCTGGAGTGGCCTAGCCACGGTGATGGCCTTGTGGTCGGCGGCGAGCTTCGTGGCCCGGCCTCTGGGCACATGCTCTTGCCCCGGCGAGACTTCTATTGTGTCTAGGAGCTAGATATGTATGTGTGGACGCGCGGAATTGGATTGAGATTGAGTGGAGTCCTCAATTGCATTTTAGGGCTCACCGGCGCAGGGGTGGCGATTGCCGGCGGTGGAGGTGGCGAGAGCTCAATCGGCGGGGTGGGGAGGGGCAAGGGATATTCTGGAGCTGGTCTACAGTGGCGGTGGGAGTTTTTATCGCGTGCAGAGTTGGCGCGGCTTGGAGGCGGTTCGACGGCTTCTGCGGCCAGAGAGGAGCAGGGAGGGGTGAGCTGGGGCGGATGGCAGGGAAGGAGGGCGAGGTGGCGCGGTGACTCCCCCCGTTCTCAAGTGCTTCTTTGACTTCAGAGGGAGAGAAGCAACGGGAGAGGGCGCTGTGGCAGCCGCGAGGACGTGCGCTGTCGCCGGCGTTCTGCGCGAGGGAAGGAGAGCAGCGGCGACTCACTGGCGTGCGGGTCCGACATCCAGGAGCGGTTCCAGGTGGAGAAGGTGGCTGCCTCGGCTGCACGTGCGGGGAAGCAACGGCGGCGCGCGCTGGCGCTTCTGGAGGTGAGGCGAAGGCGGCGTGCGCGAGCTGCGCCAGCCAGAGACGAAGGCGGAAAGGGAGAAAAAGGAAAGCATCTTTTGCAAGTTTTTGCCAAATTGGGTAAGCAACCAAATTTACTTGAATTTCCAAAAATTTTAAAAAGGCTCAAAATTTGGGGTGTTTCAGCGACTTTTTTGCTTCAAAAACACATCCTGATCACTCTTTTTTCTTAAAAAAAATAAACCCTTCTCTAACTTCGAAAGACGTGGTAGTTGATATATGTTATCCGTCGTGTCACCGTAGCTCAGAAGATTGGGTGGCCGATGGCCAGGCGGAGACAGACAGTGTAGAGAAAGACACATGTGTTGACTTTCACAATTTTTTTGTTGCGTAGTATAGAATGTATTCCAACGGCGAATTTCTATGACATCTTAGTGGTGTAAGTGGGATTACAATGTGAAATTATCAGCTCTTTTGGATAACAGCTGCTTGCTAGCTTGTAAAGGTTGAAATAGCCAAACTATGTAGGCGAGAGTGCATGTCCTGGCTTCCACGTTTTTTGTTGCACAGTACGGAATTAATTCTAGCACCGAATTTGTATGGCACGCTAGCAGTGCAAGTGAAAGTGTTGTATGAAATTTTCAGTTCATTCGGATGACAAATGTTCGAAATTCGTTGCTAGAATTCATTACGTACTGCGCAACAAAAATATTGGAAGTCAACGCACACGTTTAGCGAGCGACCATAGAACAGTCCGCTTCCCCTCCCACCCCCCGTCCCTTCACCTCCCTCCCCCCGTCCGGATCCCCCCCCCCTCGCCGTCGCCGAAGCGCGCCACCGGTCCCCGGTGGACGCAAAGTGGGCAACGGCGGGGCTTTTTTTCCTTCCCCTGCTCGGTTCGGTGGGGATTGGTGCGCTGGTCGTGGGAGCCCCGGCTGCGGCTCCCCTCGCCGGCGGCGAATCCGGTGGCCTGCTGGCCGGATCTGGAGTCCCTCGGCTGGTGGCGCTGCGGCAGGATCCCGAGCCATGGAGCGGCGAGGCCCGCATGGAGGAGGTCGGCGTGGAGCGCGCTGGGAGGGAGGCGGAGAGGGGTGGCGGGACCCGGTAACGGATCCCCTCGCCGGCGGCGGATCCGGCGGCCTGGTGGCCAGATCTGGCGTCTCTCAGGTGGTGGCGCCGCGGCGGGCTCTCGAGTTTTGGTGCGGCGAGGCTTGTGCGGAGGAGGAGGGCGAGGAGCGCGTTGGGGTTGAGGAGCGCGGCCGCGGCAGCGGTCCGGCGGCTTCGAACTCGGGCGAACAACCCGGAGGCCGTGCGGCGGCGGTCGGGCGGCTTCGAGCGCGGGACCGGCGTCAGGCGGAGCGGCCGCGAGCGCTAGTCGCTTCGAGCCGGAGGCGGACGACGGGCGGTGAAGCGCGGCGGCGGCTGTTGGAGGCCGCGGACGCTGGCGGCTTCGAGCTGGAGGCGCCCGACGGGGAGGCCGAGCGGCTGCCGGCAGCTTCAAGCGCAGGCGGCGGTCGCTTCGGTCGGGCTTCGGGCGGTGACCATCTCTGGCGACCAGCTCCGGGCATGAGCGGCGGGGGCCGGCGAGCAGCCGGCGACTTCGGCCTAGTGCCAGGTGTCGTTGAGCACGGTCGTCGATGTATGGGATTGTGCGGTGGTGACCGTGGTCATTGTGCAGCCATCAACGCTGGATTGTGCTAGTAGTTGTCGTGCTGTCGTTGGGAGTGGGTTGGGTGCCAGGCGAAAGCCTTTGTCTTGCTGTTGGGCTGACAATGACGATACCTTTGGGAGCTGTATTACTCCTTGGAGGCGTCTGTCTGTCGATGCACCCCTCCTCTCTTGTTGTGGATCTTGCAGGAGAAATCCCTGTCAATATTGGACGGACAGCGGCGGCGTGGCTACGTCGTGTTCCTTCCTGAAGGCGTTGTCTTTACAGTTCCACACATGGTTCCCACTTTGGTGGCTTCGTTTTGATATCTTAGTTTCTAAGTAAACGAGGATGCGAAGGTTTGCTACTGCACAAGATCAAATTTTGAGGCCTGACATCAAGAGTTTCTAACTAAACTAGGATGCGAAGGATTGCCAGTGCACAAGGTCAAAGCAAGTTTGAAGCAAGGACATAGAAGTTAGAATGTCTTTCTAGCTTTCTTAGTCTTTTTGCTCTTTGTTTTTTGCGTACCTCAGTTTTGAGGTTTTGAGTAATTGAGTCTAAGGGCTCCTGTAAACTTTGGCTGCGTATATCCACGTGTGGATATAGAGGCCGGATTTCTATCCATTATCTAAAAAACGCACACGTTTAGCAAGAGATGTAAATTTTAAATTTTATCCACAAAAGACCTTTAATTTTAATTAGCAATAACTAAAGACTAATTAAATACACGCACGCAACGCGTCAGCTCAAGGCAAACCCAAATCCACGTGATGCAGCCATTGCCCAGGCATTCTCCCATGTTTAATGTACGAAGTATTCCGAGTCCATACTGCCGGGTCAAGCTAGGCTAGGTAGTGTATGTAAATGAGTTAGTATCAACAGCGAAGCTTACCTTATTTTGTACTATATAGTCTCAATTATAGAGTCTAAACACTATAGTACTCCTGTTATATCTACATGATTCAAAAAAACTAGCCTCGTGATGCAGCCATTGCCCAGGCATTCTCCCATGTTTAATGTACCAAGTATTCCAAGTCCATACTGCCGGGTCAAGCTAGGCTAGCTAGTGTACGCTGGCCGTTCAAACACCAAAGGCGTGCTTCCAACGATGGCCACTGCATTTCCTCAAGTCCGTAACGCATGCGTGGAATCATCGATGTGCGTGCAACAAAGGACTTCTGTGGTCGGCGTACGAGCAGAAAACAACAAAGCTAGGGTTTCCCTCATCACGTTCCCAATTAATTTTGGAATGTGACCCTAATCTAATCTCAACTCCTCTCTAAAATTCCAAACACTCTTTTTTCCATATCATCTTCTCTCTAATTACACACAGACCCTAGGGGGGCAATTCCGAAATATTACACGATGTCTGCTGGAGTACTGTGTTGCTCGTCGCGCACGGGCACGGCATTCCCACCTTCCCAACACACAGGCCCTCTATATTGAAGTTTACATAGGCTAGCCATACAATAGCGAAAATTAAAGTAGAAATGTTCATGCTAGAGACAACGTCTCAAATAATATAAAGAAATTAAAAAAAATAAAAAATCACAAATTAACTCGATGATTCTTTGTGCCTTAGAACCGATTAAAAGATTACGATTAGTTCCACTAATATGCAATTCCACTTAGCTCCTATTGTCCCTTCTGAAACTATCTATATTTAGTATTCACATTAGGATAGTGAAAACCGACTTGAAACTATTTGTTCGCACTTGTGACATACTTGGTATTTGTTCACAGAATCACAGGTAAGAGGTGGAGAATATGTATTTCAATAATTCATAAGCAATAATTTGTCTGCTGCTAAGGATCTTATTTCATATATTCACAGCAAAGTGCTTAGATGAAGGTATGGCATAAAGCTCCGTAGCTCATACCTCTGAAATACTTGGCATATAGATATAGTCTACTCAGATTTAAAGATGTGGAGAACATGGATTTCAATTCATAAGGCATAACCACTAATTTAAAGAAAACTGAGCCAAATACAATAATCCACCACATCTAAACAAAATCTAAGCACCGAAAGTGAAACAAAGAAGAAACATATGCTAAATCCACATCCATTCAGTCATCCACAGATCTATCATCCACTTAAGCCTGGAAGTACAAAACTACAAACTCTAGGGGCACACAAGCAGAGCAGATCTACCATCTACGCATCTAGATTCTACAGCATGGGGGTCACCAGGTCGCAGAGGACGAACCTGCCCTAGTGCTGCAGGCCCTAGTGCGACAGTGCCTGCTTGGCCAGTGGCCACTCTGACCTCCAGCGCTCCTGCCACCTGCGCAACCTCCAGCCCCCTTGCCACCTACGCTACCTCTAGAAGACCAGAACCAAGGGCACGAACACCCACTACCGCTAGGCGCTAGCCGAGTGCCGAGAGATGGAGAGACGATTAGATGCTAGATGAAGAGAGGAGAGACTGAGTGAGACACGATCTCACAACTGGGTATGAACAGAATGACAGTGGATCTGGGCCAGTGTCGATGGGAGGGGGAAAAGGGCCAAAAGAATATGGTATCTATTTAGGCTAACTGGGTATGAATAAAACGAATTTAACCTAACTACTAATATATATATATATATATATATATATATATATATATATATATATATATATATATATATATATATATATATATATATATATATATGTGTGTGTGTGTGTGTGTGTGTGTGTGTGTGTATGTATGTATGTATGTATGTATTATACCTTGTATATAGTGGTTTTTTGCTAAAATTTTTGGGTATTCGATTGAATACCCATGAATTGAAGCAGATCCGCCCATGGAGGGGGGGGTGAATAGGCAGTTTTAAAATTTTCTTTTAAATTACTACCAAATTTATAATACGGAAGAGTGAACTATATGGTTTTCACAAGTGAGGCCTAAAACATATAAATTTGACTAGGTGCACCAACAAGATGATTCCAAATCAATATAAGCAATCTTAGGAAAAACAAGTGATCTAATCAATTCAATAAATATAAATACTTGAATATGAATTGTTAGAAGGTAAATTGAGCACAAGATAACAAACCACAATGACACTTGATGTTTTTACCGTGGTGATCGGAAACTTGCCGGTTTCCCCTATTCCACGTTAAGGTAAGCCTGAACAAATCGGACCGGCTCCACGAATTAAGCCGAAACACCTCGAATCCACTAGTGGTAGCTCTTTCCCCCTCCGGGTAGGTGAGCTCCAACCTTCACAACTTTGCTGGGCCTTCTCACAACCTTCTTTGAGAAGATCACCGCGCATGACGCCTCCCACACCGTCTAGAAGTCGGCAAACTCTAAGAGTAACAAGTTAACGACTCTCACTTGAACGAATCAAGAATCGCAGCTCAACGGACACAAAGTCCACCACCAAGTGCAACACATGCACTAGGTTATGCTCTCCTCACTCTCTAAGTGCAACATATGCACATGAGAAGAGAGCAACTAGCTAAATTTTTGGTAATTGATGACAATACTCAACAATTGATGAAGAATTAGTTAAATTTTCGAGTATACACCTTGTACACAACAATTGTATACTCTTGGACAAACTTTGGAAGCATTAAATTCATTCTATTTGGTATAAAGTGAATTTTGAAATTAATGATTGGCAAAGCCACAATATATAAAGAAAGCTCCCCCTAAATATGTGCAGAAAGATTTGAATGAGATTCATGCACATTTTGTGGATGTTGTAAATTTTGGCGGAGTTTCCTCTATATTTTGGGTCCAAGGAAACATGTCCATAATAACAATATAATCAATAGTCACAATTATGTAAACATGTATGCATCTATATAAGGACATAAAGAAATAATTTGGACAACACTCAAAAACAGAGAGACCACAAATGTTCACATAGAAGCATAAAACATACAAGAGTTGTTCATGAGACTACAAATAAGATAATAGTTCAAATAAGCTTACAATAGAATTTTACAATAAACCATAAGCTTATCCAACACAGGACAAGGTCTATTGACTTACTACTACACTCTCTTTATCCTTCTTCAATTTCTTCTTCATCTTCATCTTCCTCTCCCCCTTTGGCATCAAATACCAAAAAGAAGAATTTAGCCACAAGATAGATCAAAAGAGAGAAAGAGTCATGCCGCCTAGGAAGATGAAGGCACAGGAGGTCATTGAGAAAGCCTGTGCAATCCACGCAGAGGCCCTCCGGGCTCTGCCCTAGACGTCCTCCACGCCATCTCCACTTGGGTGTACAGGATCCCTCTGCGCCATCTTCACTTGGGCGCCTTGGACTTCGCTCGCACATCGCTCCGGACCATGTTCGGGACCACCCCGCCATACCTTCCTCCCGGCGGACTCCCTCCGGACTGCGCTTCAAACTTCGTACATGGTTTCCACCGTGCCTTGCCCCCTCGTGCCGCCCCACTAGACTCCTTCTGGATTGACCTTCGCTCTCGGACCGTCCTCCGAGCCCAAAAAATTAAGGTACCTTAGTCTTGGAGTGAGCTCCCGGTGGTAAATTGCCATTCATTTGGCCATAGGGATGAGGCTAGGCTTGTTGATGTTGGGCAGTCGAGGTGAACCCAAGCCATGTTGGGGCAAAGCCTTTCTTCATGTAGCTACAACTTGCTTAGCCAGCCTTTACCATCTACTTGCTACTTTGCTAGTTAGAACTTACTACTTAGTAATAGCTACTTACTACTTGCTTAACTAGTCTCTGTCATTATGTAATATAGTTAAATTTGCTTATTAAGGCACTAATGTAGTTCCATTATGGACATGTAGTATGGTTGATTAAACCTTATACATGTGACATATATGGTTTTTGTTTTCGCGTATTATCCGACTAAATATTCGTAACCGAGACTAACCATATGCGGAGTGACATGTATTCACTCTGTATTCGTGACTGAGAACATCCACATTCGTATTCGTATCTAGCATTATCCGTGTCCGACTCTGAGAAAAAAATATGGAAAATGATATGAGATAAGCGATATCCATCTGGATCCACTCTATTTGCACCCCTAAAGCCACGTACTAGCTAAAAATAATGCAAAGAAAGTAAGAGGCATGTTCTGTTTGACTTTAACTTATGGCCAATGACTATGGCTTGTGACTTTAGGACTGTTCGTGAGAGAGAGTACAGAGTAACAGAAACTCGTGTGTGGTTTTGGTTGATATAAATGAAGTCGCTACAGTGCGTACTACAATCAACTTGTAGATCACGTCTTAAAAAGATACTTCGTTTGAAAGTTAGTTATCGTAGAGAAGCTGAAAAATAGCTTTTAAAAACTGAAAAGAAGAGACCTAAGATAACTAGGCAACCAGCAAGAAAAAACCTTGTACTTTGTTGCGATCAATGTGAGTACATGTCCAGGTGGCAGACCATGCATGTGCTAAGAAGTCAAAAGTAGTTGATGGATCATCCCGGCCTGGCTACACATTGGTTATTGAGTATTTGATTCTACCCTAGGGTCAGAGCTAGCTAACATTTGCGACACTACGCTGCGCTATTTATAAAAACCCTTACCATAATCGTAGCAATTTCAGAGGTGACTAGTGCCCAACCCAACCAAAGGGACGCCGCTTTCCTGCTCCGGGTTTATGCACCGCTCCATGCTCCCGCACACATGTCAACCATTTGTTGGTTGCTTCCAATGGATAGGCTGGCTAGGTTGCACGCTTGATGCCACAATGACCAGGTGCTTGACATGATGGCTAGTCTACCCCAGGCGGCAAGGGCAGAGGACTAGGCACCCGACAAGGTAAGCTTCTTATATATGGGATCAGTCCTATAATGGATGCTGACAACAACCACTCAACTTTCCCATGAAATTTAGTTATTTTTAACTACTCTTATTTTGACCATCTTGAGCTAAAGATATCATTTTGATTCTTGAACATTATGCAAAGCAACCACTTGTATATTATTGATAAATCGAAGGGACATCATTACAATACATATATTTGAGCTGATGAATATACTTCTTATGCTCCAGCAACCTAAGTTAACTACAGACAATTTTCTAATCACCATTAAGACAACTGAAGATTATTGTTGCAAAGGTACAATATAGCTGGTAGTGCGCCATGGACCGGATGTGGGTGTGACTGTGGGGAACCGAGTAGGTTGGGTCTACCATGGACCACATATTCCCCATGAATACCTTCCTCCGCATCACCCTGCCCTCGCGTCGGGCTTCTCTGTGTCGGACCTCCTCTATAAAATTTAATTTGATTTGCATTGTGAACCTTTGATGCAAAATTATTCTATTCTCTTGCATACAAAGGGCATTTTACCATATCTTTTGAAGGAAAATTTCTTTCTCAAGAATTCTTTTTGGGAAATGCTATAATTAATCCAAGCTTGAGGATGATCATTTCATATCAAGAATCAATGCTATCTCATTAACAAGTATTTATATTGAAGTATCTAGCCTATAACCTTGTGTAGGTTACATTGCATTCATGAAAATTCCATTTAAAAAATATTGTGTTTTTGCTCTTATTCAAAATTTCATTATTGCAATGTTGAGCAATACGGGAAAGTGAATCATTAGGGGCAAGTGCTAAACCATAATCATGTATATCACATCCCTAAGTTTGTCCAAATTGATCAAGTGTTAGTATTGTTTTTCAAAATTAAGCCATTTAGCTAAAAGTCAAAAATTCAAAATTATTAGTATATCTTTAAAAAACTAGTTGAAAATATATACAACTGCATTTCAAAGGTTTTGGCTTTGGAAGAATGTATTTTAACTAAAATTGAGTTTCGATTCTAAAAGTAGCAATCTAGTATCTTGTTTGGGCTTTAAACTCAAAAATTGATATTTTGCCATATCTTTTGAAAGAAAATTCATTTCTCAAGAATTATTTTTGAAAAATGCTGTAATTATTATAAATTTAGAATCTACAAAATTTAAAATATTTGGACCACATTTGAAAGATTTTTGAATTTCTCCTGTCTTTATGCAAAAAGATTGCAAAGAAAGCATATTTTGGCATAACTTTTGAATAGAGACTCCTTTTTTTAAAATTCTTGTTGGAAAACTTTTTTAGGAGACCAAAGTTTGTTTTTACCAAATTTGAAATTATTTCAAGCGGAGGCTACTAGATTTGGCAATTGCACGGTCCTGCACCTGTAGAGGCGGCTGCCACATTCTGATGAGTTATCGTGCAAGTACTGTTCCTATTTGCTCCAAATCGACGCCTTCTAGGCATTTTGGGGGGCCTACCACCGCCATAGGTCTCTCTTCTCTCCAATCTCCAGCCTTGTTAGAGCCCTAGCTCGCTCTAAATCAACCCTCTGTCATCGATCTATCCTCCTGTGTCGCCATAGGATCTAAGCCATAAGATTTTTTGTATCATCTCACATGTCCTAGCGATGTAATCTAGTCACAAATTTGGCTAGAAAGGGCACAATCACAGAAACACAAATCTTGGTCAATAAAAGGCAAGAACTAAGGTAAAGTCTTGATTCTTTCTATGGAGTTATCTAGATGGGCATAGATCGGTCTCAAGTATCTACTAATGTCTCTTATATAGCATGGATCACAACAAGACACAAGAGCACGAAAAAACAAATCACTAAAGATAAGAACAAGAACTCATGCAAAGAGAGACAAGAAAACAAGAATTGCAAGAACTTGATCTATTGCATGAAGATAAATGGTTCTTACAGCTTGCTGGTTTACAAATGACCCTACACAAGTTCCACTCTTACTCATACCATGAAGGATAGGAGGCACTAGCCTAAGCTTAGAACTTAACCATATTTCCTTACTTACCCTAGCTAGGCTTCTCCTCTAAATAGGCTAACCAGCCTCCTTAGTGGGTCTGGACCTGCTAAGAATTGGGAAACCCATTAACCCCACTCATATTAGGTTTTACACTCACTCACACGATTTGCAAAGCGCTTACAAGATCAACAAGGCTGACACACTAGGGATTGATCCACACAATACACACGACCCTAGCCTAACCCTAAACCACTTCCCTTCTGTCTCCTAGCACCATGGTTTTGTAGTGGGCCTCAAGTCCGGTTTTGGACATTTTTTTCAAAATGCCCCCAACAAAACTTCTAGGCACCTTCCCTTAATTCCGTGTCCATCTTATTGTGCAAGCAATCATTCATGCCACGTGTAGGTTGATCAATGGCTTTTCATCCATCGGTAAGTCTCTCTCATTTCGGCTCCCATTGGACCATGCCTCACTTGAACCGACGAAGCCAATTTGATCTAACCTGTTTCTCAAATCATCATTCAACCACATCCCTTGGCTTTGCTATGCACCATGTTTGAGCCCAACCATCCCACACAACCACCTTGATAGCTTAGACTTTGATCTACCATGATCTAGTCCTGGTTGCCCGTCATTGACGATAGTTGCCTCTAAGCTTTTCTGCACATCTAAAAACCACAAAATCATTTTCAAACATAAGTTCTTTATAAATTGACCCACGTTAATATAAACATGCAACACAATACAACTAGGAAAAGAGTTCCAAGATCATCCCACAATCAAATCTTCCATAATTCCCAATTTTCAGAACCAAACTGCCTCAGCCGATATGACCGCACACCCCATATCGGTCATACCACAGCAGTAGTACCATAAACCCCTGGCTAGTACTACCGGGCCTTACCCATTTCCCAATAACAGGTGAACATTTGGACCGCATGCCAAGTCCTGTACTACCGTCCCAGTAGTACTGCTAACCAAACTCTGATCATATTGTTTCTCTGATAGTGCCGCAATATTGTACTGATACTGCAGGACCTCGCCAACCCAAAAAAAACTGTCATGAAAGGATGTAGCTGCAACTTAGGGCAACACTTATTCTCTGCGCCTTTTCATGGAGGAGTTTGTGCTACGAATGGCATCGTACTACTGACAACGTACTAGTACCAGGAGAGTAGTGACTAGTGAGACCATTACAGTTATTATTTATGATCCTTGTGACGACGTTATCGGATGCTTCCAAGCTAGAGGCAGACAAGCAGACACCAACAACGATAAACGGAATTCTTGTCACAACTCACACCCCAGCTTGGTTGTTGCGCATTAGGGCTACACAACAGAACAAAATCTCATCATCATCGAATAAAAATTTCGATTCCTGTAGTGCACTATTTACATCTTGATTGATCTTTCCAATCAGATGAATAAAACGAAATTAGAACAACGGCGGCGAGCGGCCACCGGCGTCGTGGAGGTCAGTGCGAGCGAAGCGGACAGGCGCCCACCGTGCGTCTCTTTTACCCGTTTCTTTTTTTCCCCCGTTTCCCTCTCTATTGGAGCAACGCAAACTGCTGCGGCCCACTTGATATCGTGGCCCAGCTCCAAATTAGCACTAGGACGGCCTAATTACGCTGCATCATGGCTTGCTGGCCTAACAATCATAGAAAACCGCACCCAAACCTGCATGAAAACACCATAATTAAAGAAAAATCACACGCAAACACCAATCTTCTTAGGAAGACCAGGAGAGAGATTAAAACTTGGTCCCTTACCATTTATCGACGACCCTCACCATTGCTAGTTTAATTAGTTTCACTTTCATTAATACAGTGAGCGTCATTGCAAAGGATTACAACAGCCTCTCCTAACAAAACAGTTGCTTACTTTCAGCTGGCAAAAACTATATGTGCGCGTGTCATCAGCTTCTGTATTACAATAGGGAAACCAGTTCAGTTTTAGGTAGTAAAGGGAGCAATCGCCTTATGCTAAATTACAGAAGAGGGGAGAAAGAAAATTATTGGATTGGCTGCATACTGCATACTGCATATATATATATATATATATATATATATATATATAGACACACACACCGCCTCATAAATGAGCTCAATACATAAATTTTTGTAATTTTTTGAGCTCATTTGATGTATTTAAAATTTTAAATAAACATTAAACTGGAAAAAAATTAGGCAGGTAATTAGGCCGGCTGGCTAATTAGCCGGCCGCCTGGGGGCTGGCGACAGGCTTACCTGCTACCTAATTTTTGAGTAACATTCACCATGGATAAAACTTTCCTAAAATTATACTGCGAGGAATATTGTGTCGGAAGGCTGTACATAAATTTTGTAATTTTTTGATCTTATTTGATATATTTAAAATTTTAAATAAATATTAACTGAAAAAATTAGACAGGTAATTAGGCCGGTCTAATTACTTGCCGCCTGGGGGCTGGCGACAGGCTTGCCTGCCACCGGGCGAGCCGGGTGACAGCGCCGTGCGTCGCCTCGCGGGTGCTGTCGCCTGGTCCGCCGACGGTAAAAATGATATTTTTGTCAATACGTCTTGTATATTGTTATTTTTATAAATACGGTATGAAACAGTGTTAAAACTGGCTTTAATTTCTAATATGACACCAACCTGGTGGGAACGGGCGTGACTGCATGCACTCATTTCTGTGGTTCTGATCAACCCTACCATGCACATCGACCTGCTAGGTGTGGGTCAGTGCTCTTTTCCTTTGTGATAGCGCTGTGATTGTACGGATTCTAACATACAGAAATATCCTACCATGGCCTATCATGACATTTTTCCCATCTCTTCTAGCCCATCTTCATCATTATTTGCAAGCCAGCCTATTATTGTTCATCTATTGTTCTATAGTTTCTTCGTTTTTCTTTTGAGAGGACGGACACGCACACGCATCTATTGTTCCTGAAGTTGCTTATTTGTGATAGTAGGAGGTAGGAACTAGGAGGGCCGCATGCATGCGTGTGATCAGTGAAGATTATAGGCGTCGAACTAGATAGGCTATAATTTGAGATCTAGATTTAAAGTTCTATGAAAATTCTTTTAAAAAATCATTAAAAAATACAGGTTTAATCTAAAAATAGCTGGCTCAATTCGAGGGCTTGTGCCGTGGCTAGCTCCGCCACTTTGTGTGACGAAGCAATAGTGGCCTCAAAAATAGTAATAGCAGTAGTTGAATTTCGCCATTATAAGACGAAAGGAACACCTTAATATGACACCAACCAGTGGGGACGGGCGTATTTTTTTCATCTAGGCCCCACAAGGCTAGAAGGTCCTGAAATAAGGGTTTTCGGCTCTGATATAATACCAGGATCGAGTTTCACACACCAATTAGTCCATCTAAAACCATAAATTTTTAAGGAAAAGTGATAAGTATTTTTCATATTCGAACGAATCTCATTCCAATCAGCGACGGATCAATTAATTCCTTCTCCAGATCAGCCGAGTTATCCATTCCTGAAACCCACACCAAACTCTTTTCTAACAAATTCAACCTGGCCTTAGTTCAATCATCGTTGAAGCTGCACCGTACCGATTGCGCTATGATACGATCAGATCACTCTCAACGTTTCTTTTAACTAGGACTAGCTGTGTCCCTCTTGTCTGTCTCTCTCACTCACTCTCAACACTACAAACATACACACACATAATATATAGCAGGTTCATCATTGCATTGCCAAGTCTTTGCCTGCCTTTGTTCACTCTGTGACGACGACCCAACTTAATTTACAATTCCTACTACATGCATATGCATGTTTCACGCTTACGTGCTGTCTAAACCCTCTTTTAGCTCATAATTAACCATCCACTTGCATGCATAGGAGTATACAACAACTTATCACAGGCTCACAGCCCGTGGCTTGACCTAACCAACCAACTCCAAGTAGCCAAGACAAACTCTAGCTAGAAGCAAACAAAGCCTACAGCTATATACTGGATTGATTTGATCCTGGCTAGCTGGGATCGGGAGAAGCAGATCAGCAAGTAGCTAGCGATTTGATCGTCATGGCATTGTCGCAGCTGCAGGAGCGGGCGAGGTTCGTGGGGACGGCGGCGGCGAACGCGGGCGTGCAGTTCGACGAGGAGCGGTGGCTGAGCCGGGTGCGGCAGAGCATGGAGCGGGCGGTGGCGGAGGAGCTGGGCGCGGTGGCCAAGGTCTTCGACGTGCCGCGCGCGCTACGGGCGACCAGGCCCGAGGCCTACGCGCCGCAGCACTTCGCGCTGGGGCCCTACCACCACCACCGCGCCGAGCTCAGGGACATGGAGCGCTACAAGCTCGCCGCCGCCAAGCGCGCCGAGAAGCTCTTCGCCGCCAACCGCAAGTTCGACCACCTCGTCCAGCGCTTCCTCGAGCTGCAGGACAAGATCCGCGCGCCCTACCACAGGTACGCCCAGTAATCCAGTTTTAATTGTACAGTACGTAAGCTTTTAACATTTCATATTTGCTTGCTCCTGTAGAATGTAAGCTCCCTCCTGGCACCTGCGATTTAATTTCTGAATTGTGTTGCGGTCATGCGTATATTTCCCAAGTAAATTCCTGATCTCAATTAAGCGACGTACATTAATTCAACCATATCTATGTTGGAAGTAATCTTATTTAGAAGTCGTGTACAAGTTTTTGGTCATAGTTATACATGAGTTTGTGTCATAGTCGAACTCGAGTACGAGTCGTAGTCGTAATAGAGTCGTAGTCGAACCCGAGTTTGAGTCATAGTCGTAGAACTTATAAGAGCAGGGTATAAAAGGCAAAGCAATGTAACCAAGAAAAGTGTGAGAAAAAAGGAGAAAAATAAAGAGAAGAAAAGACAGAGCATTTTGGCTATGGGAAACAATGGAGCATCGACTTCGTTGTGTACTCGTAAGACGTAGTCGTAAATGACTTATGACCATGGCAAGTGAAAAATCGCAAACGTGATCGTAAAGCATTACGATCATGGCAACACAGCCAGAAGACATGGTCGTAAGGTGCTACGACCATGGCCATGAAGACGTGAACGTGGTCGTAGGGTGTTACGACCACGTTGTGAAGAAGTGAACGTGGTCGTAGAGTGTTACGACCACGTTGTGAAGAAGTGAACGTGGTCGTAAAGGTGTTACAACCACAGTGAACAGTGATCGGCAGAATCACTGCGTGGTCGTAGGAAGCTATGACTACGGTGATCGCGGTCGAAGGAAGGTGAACGTGGTCATAGCTTTGGCTAAAGTTTACGACTACGTAGTCAGAGCAACGAGGAGTGATCGGAGGGCCTACAACGTGGACGTAACGGCTATCAATGTGGTCGTAAATCTGGCAGAGCAGTCGTAATGTCATAGGAGGTGGTCGTATCCTCTTGTACGTGGTCGTACGACTCCAGAAGGTAGTCGTAGCGGTCACAAAGTGGTCTAAGAGATCCTGAAGCAGTCGTATAGATCACAACAGTTGGTATCAGAGCCATGGGAGAGTCTTCGAAGTCCAAGGAGAGCGTTGTATCGCTGCAGTATCCTGTTCTCACCTCGGATAGCTATCTGGTCTGGGCCATGAAGATGAAGGCCAATATGTGTGCTCAGGGAGTCTGGGGCGCAGTTGATCTGAAGGGGAAAGACAAAGAGATTGACGATCGATTGGATCAGACAGCGTTGGTGGTAATATACCAAGCTGTTCCTGATTCAATGATGCGGCAATTGATCAGCAAAGACATGGCACGAGAGGTCTGGACTGCACTTCAAACAATGCATGAAGGCGTAGACAGGGTAAAGGAAGTTCAACTCCAAACTCTACGGAGCAAATTCGAGGCAATGAAGATGGGAGACAACCAAACGGTGGAAGAGTTCTCTGGAAAATTCAATGAAGTCATCAACGAGATCAAATCTCTTGGCGACAAACTCGAAGACGAGGTGGCTGTGAAGAAATACTTGAGAGTCATGCCAGAGAGGTTCCTTCTGGTAGTGTCTACACTCATGTATACCCAAGATCTCACGAAGATGAAGATAGAAGAGGTAACTGGGTCGCTCAAGGCACACGAGCAGCTCTTGAAGGGGTACCAAACATGCAACGAATAAGTGTTGCTTGCAAAGGAGGACACCAGGTACTGAAGCAAGCCAAATTATGTAGACTCGTCATCAAGGGGTGGTCGTGGCTCATCTTATGGTCGTGGCTCACCCTTTGGCCAAGGCTCATTCTCTGGTCGTGGACAAGGACGTGGGTATGGCTAGAGAGGCCGAGGCTTCCAGTATAGAAGAGGTGGAAGAGGAGGCCGTGGAGAAAGAGCTGGGTGAGGTGGCGATGACAAGCTGCAAGACAAGTCATACGTCCAATATTTCGAGTGTGAAAAATTCGGCCATTACACTGCCGAATGTCGAAGTCATATTCAGTGCCACAACTGCAAGAAGTTTGGTCAGTATGCAGCAAACTGCAGAAGCAAGAAATGAGTAGAGGAGGCAAACCTCACTCACACCCATGAAGAGGGAGAGCCGACTTTGCTTATGTCCCTCTGTACTGAAGCTGTGCCGACAATGGTAATGTTGAATGAAGAGAAGGTGGTTCCAAACCTGATAGAGAAGGGAGAGAAGACTCAAGACAAGCCAACTGTATGGTACTTAGACAATGGGGCAAGAAATCACATGACAGGTACTTACTCCATGTTTCATGAGTTAGATGAAAAAGTACTCGATGTGGTGCAATTTGGAGATGACTCAATTGTCCAGATCAAAGGAAAAGGCACAATTCTCATGGAGTGCAAGGATGGAGGTCAAAAACTGATGTCAGATGTGTATTATATACCTAGTCTTCGTAGCAATATCATGAGTTTGGGATAGCTAACTGAAGAAGGGTGCCGAATTGAATTGAGAAGCAATTACTTAAAGGTATTTGACAGCAGTGAGCATCTATTAATGAAAGTGCAATGATCGGCAAATCTTCTGTACAAGATTCAAATTAAAACCAGCAAATCGAAATTCCTGAAGATCTCAGCTGATGATTCAGCATGGTTGTGGCATGCAAGATTTGCTCACATGAACTTCTAGAGCCTCAAACTCATGGCAATAAAAGCGATGCTGGTTGGCATACCAAAAATCAATCACCCAGAGCAAATTTGTGAAGGTTTTTTGGTGGCAAAACAGGCTCGCAGTTCTTTTCCATCTCAAGCCCAGTTTAGAGCATCTCACCCATTAGAGCTAGTGCATGTTGATTTGTGTGGACCAATCACACCACGAACGGATGCCGGAAATAAGTACTTCATGCTCATAGTCAATGACTACTCTAGAGCTATGTGGGTGTTCATGCTAAAAAGCAAGGATGAGGCTAAGGTCAACTTTCAAAAATTCATAGCACTAGTTGAAAATGAAGTTGATCACAAGGTCAAGGCTGTTAGATCAGATCAAGGAGGTGAATTTCTATCAAAGGAGTTCAACTCAGTCTATGAGTGAAAGGTATAGCGATATTCTTTACAGCTCCGTACTCACCTCAACAAAATGGAGTCGTGAAGAGAAGAAACAACACTGTGATGGCCAAAAGCAAATTCCTGCCCGGGAGATTTTGGGTAGAGGCAGTGAGGCACGCAGTTTATCTCCTTAACCGTACCTCCACAAGAGCACTTGAGGGAACTACTCCATACGAACTGTGGTTAGGAAGAAAGCCGAATGTTCTGCATCTAGAAGTTTTTGACTGCTTAGCACATGTGAAACCAAACACTTATTTGAAGAAGTTGGATGACAGGAGCAAGAAGATGATCTATCTTGGCTCTGAACCGGGCAGCAAAGCGTATAGGCTGTATGATCCAGTTGAAAAGAGGCTTCATATGAGTAGAGATATTGTGTTTCAAGAAGACAAACATTGGGAGTGGGAAGAACATCAAGACAGAAAGAGATATGCAGAATTGGGTTACGTTTGATGTGGAAACAGCAGGTGCCGACAATATAGAAGACATAGGTCCGGGTTCACCTCAAAGCATAAGCCCATCAAGTGCAGAAGCAACTACAGGAGAAGCTCATGAGGCATCACCTGAAATCGAGAGCTCAACTGAGGAAAAATCAGTTGATAAAATACCAAAGATGAGAAGTATTAGCAAGATTTATGCGCAAACAGAACAAATGCAGACCGATGAGGTATTGCTTTATACCACACCCGAAGAACCTGAGAGCTATGAAGAAGCTAAGGATGATGAGCATTGGAGGGCTGCTATGCAAGAAGAGACGAGATCAATTGAAGAAAATAACACATGGAAACTCATTGATTTACCGAAAGATTATCGAGCTATTGGTTTGAAGTGGGTTTTCAAAGTTAAAAAGAATTCTCAGGAAGAGGTTGTGAAACATAAGGCATGACTTGTGGCTAAAGGCTATGTCCAAAAACATGGTGTGGACTATGAAGAAGTGTTTGCACCGGTGGCTCGTATGGAGATGATCTGTGTTCTCATTGCCTTAGCAGCTCATGATGGATGGGAAATTCACCACATGGATGTGAAAACAGCGTTCCTGAATGGAGATATTGAAGAGGAGGTATATGTAACTCAACCACCAAGGTTCCAGATCAAAGCACAAGATGGAAAGGTGTTGAAACTAAACAAATCGTTATATGGGCTCAAACAAGCGCCACGGGCTTGGAATATGAAACTTAACAAAAGTCTCACATCACTTGGTCTCAAACAGACTAAAACCGATCATGCTGTGTATACAAGAGGTGATGAGAATGTGAGGTTGTTGTGGGTGTTTATGTGGATGACTTGATAATCACCGGAACAAATCCGAGGGAGATTGTAAAGTTTAAAGAAGAGATGTTGAAGCTATTCAAAATGACTGATTTGGGATTCCTGAGTTATTACCTCGGCATTGAAGTGAAACAAAGGCAAGCAGGTATCTCACTTTGTCAGTCTGCATATGCTTTGAAAATACTGGAGAAGTGCGGCATAGGGGAGTGCAACCCGTGTCCAGTTCCAATGGAGAATCGCCTGAAGCTAAGCAAGACAAGTTTCAGCTCTCCAGTTGACGCCACGCAATACAAGAGTATAGTTGGGAGATTAAGGTATCTAGTTTACGCCCATCCAGATATTGCATTTGCAGTTGGGTATGTTAGTCGGTTCATGGAGAAACCAACTCATGAACATTTGATGGCCATTAAACACATTCTGAGATATATAAAGGGCACTCTGTTCTTTGGTGTTCAGTACAGGAGAGGAGGTGGAAAGATATTGCAGCTGACCGGCTACAGTGACAGTGATATGGTAGGAGACGTTGATGATCGGAAAAGCACAACAAGGGTGATGTACGTGCTGGAAGAGAGTCCAGTTAGTTGGCAATCTCAGAAGCAAAGAGTAGTAGCATTGTCTTCTTGCGAAGCAGAGTATATCGCAGCGAGCATAGCATCATGCCAGGGAGTCTGGCTCGCTTGACTATTAGGAGAATTGTCGGAAACGGAAGTCGTGAAGGTTGTACTTAAGGTAGACAACAAATCAGCTATATCGTTGAGCAAAAATCTGGTTCTTTATGATAGAAGCAAACATATAGATACAAGATATCATTTTATCGGAGACTGTGTTGAAGAAGGGAGAATCGCTATCGAGTACACCAATTCAGATGAACAGAAAGCCGACATACTGACTAAGCCGCTTGGTCGGATAAAGTTCTTGGAGATGAGGAGGAAAATCGGGATGATTGAAGTCACTCAACAAGATTAGAGAGAGAATGTTGGAAGTAATCTTGTTTAGAAGTCATGTACGAGTTTTGGTCATGGTCGTATACGAGTTCGTGTCATAGTCGAACTCGAGTACGAGTCATAGTCGTAACCAAGTCGTAGTCGAACCCGAGTTGGAGTCATAGTCGTAGTCGTAGAACTTGTAAGAGTAAGGTATAAAAGGCAAAGCAATGTAAACAAGAAAAGTGTGAGAAAAAAAGAAGAAAAAAATAAAGAGAAGAAAAGACATAGCATTTTGGCTCTGGGAAACTATCGAGTATCGACTTCGTTGTGTACTCGTAAGATGTGGTCGTAAATGACTTACGACCACGGCAAGTGAAGGATCACTAACGTAATCATAAAGCATTACGATCACGACCACACAGCCGAAAGACGTGGTCGTCGTAAGGTGCTACGACCACGGCCGTGAAGACGTGAACGTGGTTGTGGTCATAAAGGTGTTACGACCACAGTGAACAGTGATCAGCAGAATCACTATGTGGTTGTAGGAAGCTGCGACTACGGTGATCATGGTTAAAGAATGGTGAACGTGGTTGTAACTTTGGCTAAAGCTTATGACTACGTAGTCAGAGCAGCAATGAGTGATCGGAGGGTCTATAACGTGGTCGTAACGGCTATCAACGTGGTCATAAATCTGGCAGAGCGGTCGTAACGTTACAGGAGGTGGTAGTAGCATCTTATACGTGATCGTATGACTCCAGAAGGTGGTCATAGCGGTCATAGAGTGGTCTAAGAAATCCTGAAGTAGTCGTATAGATCACAACAATCTACACTGTAGGTTCCTGGAGCTGAACGAGCAGACGCTGGCATGGATGATGGCCATCGACACGAGCTTCCTCCTCGACTTCCTCGAGGGCTACCACAACGACGAGGCCACCGACATGGTGTCGTCGGCGACCAACTGGATCAACGGCGTCGTGCGCGACGCCATGATGCTCGAGAACCAGATCCCGCTCTTCCTCTTCGCCAGGGCGCTCGAGCTCCGCCACGCCTCCGAGCAGGCCGCCGCCGACGCCCTGCGCGCCGTCTTCGACCGCTTCATCAAGGAGGTGTCCCCCATCAAGACCAGCGCAGCCGCGCTGGACATCGTCGACGACTTCGCCAGGCACGCGCACGTACTCGATCTGCTCTATCACTTCCTCGTCCCTGCGGCGGCCTTCGCCGAAGACGGCGGCGCCCAAGAGCCGCCGCCCCTGTTCCCGGAGGAGCTCTCCCTCGACATGCCCGAGCAGCAGCTCCCGGACTACGACAAGGTGAAGCAGGCGTGCGTGCAGGTGTCCAGCTTCGACGTGGCGCCGGTGCGGTTCATCAAGAAGAACCTCATCTCTCGGCCGATGAGCCTGGCGTCGAGCCTCCCAGGGCGGATCATGAGCAAGGTGCCGCTGCTCTCCGCAGTGGCGCCGCTCGTCGGGAGGTTTATGGCCTCGACGGACGTGGAGGCGCGGCTCAAGGGCGTGAACCTGAGCAGCATCATCAACTCGCCGCTGGCTCAGGAGATCATGATCCCGTCGGTGGAGCAGCTGGCCGGTTGCGGCGTGCGGTTCGCGCCGGCGCCGGAGGGCATCGCGGGGATCGCATTCGACGTGGCGACGGCGACGCTGAGCCTCCCCATCATCACCTTGGACGGCAACACGGAGGTGATCCTCCGCAACCTGGTCGCCTACGAGGCCGTGGCGGTGCGCGGGCCGCTGGTGCTGGCGCGGTACACGGAGCTGATGAACGGCATCATCGACACGGCGAAGGACGTGAAGATCCTGCGGCAGTCCGGCATCGTGGTGAACCACATGAAGAGCAACAGGGAGGCGGCGGACATGTGGAACGGGATGTGCCGGGCGATCCGGCTGAGCAAGGTGCCGCGGCTGGACGGCGTGATCCGGGAGGTGAACGCGCACCGGAGCCGGAGGGCGGCGGTGCGGGCGCGGAAGCTGCTCAAGAGGTACGTGTTCCGGTCGTGGAGGGTGCTGACGCTGCTCGCCGCCGTCGTGCTGCTGCTCATGACGGCGCTGCAAGCCTTCTGCTCCGTCTACGAGTGCAGACGCTGGTTCGGCGCCGTGGTGCAGCTGCCTCAGCCCGGACCCGGAGGAGGAGGGCACTAGCCAAGTTTCGTTGCAAAGTGGTTGATCATGCACATGGCGAAATCGCAATGAAGTGTGCACGTTGGTGACTTGGTGTGGTTCTTGATATTGTGCATTTGGGTTCTCTGTTTCAGTAATCTAATATAATCTGCATCCTTAGTTCCTTACACACATGTATTGTCAATTTGGTCATGTAAATTCATGTGGATATATATAAATTTGACTGTTTTTGTCTTCAAAAATAGTCGAATGTTGTATAGACACTCTAAGGTCTCTGCTGCTGCTTCTTTTTCAACGTTAAGTTCGGCTTCTTCTCTACTTTAGGCCCAGAACTCTTTCTTTTTTTTATGAGAGGGCAATTTGGCCCACGATATAGGGATATCTCAGCCCAACCTAACCCAAGATCATATATCCTCCATGCTTAAATAAATGCAGGCTGAAACCTGCACTGCACGGCCTGAAAATGCTTACCTTTGGTCCAAGCCACAGAATTGAACATTTCGGCCGTGGACATGCAAGTATGCAACACAAAATGTAATTTGTTCAACCACCGCAATCAAGTGATTTATCACTACTATATTTTACTGTAAAATTCCAATGTATTTTTTCCAAACCAAAACTACCGTGTATGTTATTATATTATTGTATATAAACTCAGAATCTACTTGTCTGGCACGAAAATTACCCCTCTTAGTCCTATATAAAGGCACACCTCCCAAGACTATATAAGAGGGGAGGGAGGAGCTGCATATATATATACACACATGGATCGTATCTACCTATCAAGCTATCACAGATAGTTTATGTATATTCAGTTGAATCCTCATTATTTTTTACAAAAAATATAGTATATACTAGATATGTTACACATATATACTCTTAATTGAGCTAAAATGCTATATATTTATATCAAAATATACATATAAGCCCAATCCAACTCACACCTCTTTCTCTCAGCCCACTAGAACTCCTTCAATGCCCACCAAACCCACCATAACCCAAATCCTCTAAGGCCTCAACAGGCCACCCAAGTGCTAACCCTAACTGACTTATCTCTCTCTCTCTCTCTCAACACGGTGGCGCCGCTCACGTGCAGAGTGATGCGGCCGGCTAGACAGGAGGCATGAGGTAGTGCCATAGTGGCGCAAACCCACAATGGCTGCACGCGGCGGTGACCAAGGAAAGGGAGAGGAAGCGTGCTATGTGCAGTGGCTGCTGGCGATGACGAGCTGGTGAGAAGGTAAATCAATTTCCATATCAGGGCCACAGGTGCGTTCTAGAAGCAAAGTGAGAGGACGAGACGATGTGGGTGAGCAGAAAAGTGATGCGGCGAGTTGAGTGGCAATGTGGCTAGCAGGGAGGTATGAAATACACGTCATTGCGGTGAGGTTTTTGAAAAACCCCAAAATTTCAACCCTAAAATTTTTTTGTGATTTTTGCTGCATTTTTGAGTGTTTTCTGGAAACTTTCCCTTTTTGGAAAGTCGCCCGAAATTCCGCTTTCCCTTTCTGGCCAGACGCCTTCCTTTCTCCTTTGGCGCCTCCTCCTTTCCCGCTTTCCCCGCCGCTCGGTTTCCCTCCCGTGGGCGCCTCCCTCTTCCCCCCTGGCGCCCCTGCTCCTTTCCGCCTCTCCCCTTCCCTGGCGCCTCCCCGCTCTCTCCCTCGCAGGCGCCGCTCTTCTCCCCGCCTCCTCCCTCGCGCTCGCGTGCACGCTGGCGCCCGCGGCCGCACCGCCTCTCCGCGCCCTCGGATTCCTCCACGCCCGCGCCCCCGACAGCCCCGGTCCGGAGCCGACCGCACCCCTGTGCACGCGTCACCTCGCTCCTGCCCTGGTCCCGCTTGCCAGAGGCCGCCTCCTCCCTCGCCTGCGCTAGGATGCGCCTCCGCCATACCCGCCGCCCACCTGCTCCCATCGCGTCGCCTTTAAGCCACTGCAGAGCCCAGTCACCGCTCCATCCCACGGAGGAGACGCGCTGCCAACTCCCGTTGACTCCCTGGCCGCGCCCGTTGCCTTCTACCCGAAGGAGCTCCTCCCTCCGCCCGGGCTTAAAAGCCGCTCCTCGGCTCCCTCCTCCTCCTTTGCTCTCCCAGTGCTCCCACTGCCTCCTTTCCCTTCCTGCCACCCCAGAGGACCTCCCTGAGCCGCCGATTGAACCCCCGTCGCCCCAGTCGCCGCCGCCATCCTCCCCTGCGCCGGCGACCCCGTGAAGTCGATCTCCTCCTCTCTCCCTCCATTTCTCAATTGCATTCGTCCAGAGCATGCTCATCCTCCCCTAATCACTCTACCGTCCTCCTCTAGCCAGGTAAAGCCCCGTGGAGCGCCGCCGTCGAGACTCCCTCTCCGGCCGTCGCACCTCACCGTGGCCAGCCCTCCCAGAGACTTCTCCGCCGACTCTACCACAGCCATTGTAATCCCCTAGCTCCCCTCACCGTAAAACCTCCCCCGATTCGGCCCTTAACGGCTCCGGTGGCCCCTTCCCCGCCGGAGAACCGAAGCCTTCCCCCTCTGTCCCCTACTTTCCCCTTGGGTCTCCATGCCCTCCAACACCCCAAAACGAAGTCCCCGTGGCGAGTTCTCCCCGCTGGCACCCTCCTTTTTCCCCGGCGAGCCTCCTGGTGCCCGGGCCGCCACCGCCACCGTCGCACCGCCCCGGGAACACTGTAGCAGCGAGAGGAGGAAGACGACTCCCCTCGCCGCGATGTGGCCCCTCTCCCACCGTCCGATCTTCGTAAAACCCCCGCCCCGCAGTCGTCCGATCTTCATACCGGTTCGCCCGTCCTCGTTGTGTCGTAGCCGTTGGATCTTCAGAAAAGGTCGTCCCGCACCCGTCCGATCCCCGTAACGGTTCGCCACCCTCCCCGCATCGGCGCCGTCCGTCCCGGCCACGCGTCCGCCATCTGCCTCGGGTGGGCGCGAAGCGCGGATGGGCTGCGGCCTCTCGGCCTGCCCCGTCCCCGCGCGCGCGCGTGCGCTCGGGTCGTCTGGGCCGCCTGGGCTGCTCGGCCGCGCGGGCGAAATCCCGGCCGGGCTGCACTGTAGACCGGGCCGGCCCACCACTGTTTGAATGAATTTCCAAAGGGTTTATTCAATTCTAAAATCCCAGAAAATCCAAATAAATCCCAGAAAATCACAGAAAATCCCAAAAATTCCCAAATTTCACCACTTTGCTCCAAATAATATTCTTGACCCATTTTTGACCTCCTTTCCACCAAAATCATTCCAGATAAATTCCTAAAATTTCATTTGAAGGATTTATGCATTTTACTCCATTTTAATAGATTATTTTTCCTCGCTTGATTAGGCTCAAGCCGGATTTATGTTATTTTCTGTGTTTGCGCTAGTGTCGGAGATCCCGGAAGCTCAAGTGCAGTCGCAAGATCCAAGAGCTTCTACGTTCGAGCTAGCTGAGATCATCCGGATTGACGGCAAGTCCCAAATCATTTGATCATGTTGCAACCCATGTTATCTAATTATGCTATTATGTTATTTGCATTGAGCTATTTGTGAAATGTTAATTCAAAGTAAAATAAAATGTTTAGAATGACCTGTTAAGTAGTTAATCCTACCACCGACAGATGCCATGTTAAACTTGTAGCCATGCCTTTGTAACCCTAGAAATAATTATCTGTTAATCTAGATAACTGTAGATTATTATTATCACTCAAAAGTCTTATACTAATAAGGTCGTGGCAGCGAGCCAATAGAATTTGTAAAACCCGACTCTAAGGTAGAGTGGTATGGGACACCGTATCTTAGAGCGGAGAGTGCCGGCGTGCACAAGGTAGGGTAAGGGGGTTTGTTGTGCATCGCAAGATGATTATTCACCCATCTCTTACCCTAGGATTGAAGGAAGGGGGGGTTTGTGGTGCATCGCAAGATGATTATTCACCCAACTCTTACCCTAGGTTGGGTCGCGGGCCTGGTAAGGTTGCGGGCCATGTGAAAATATAAAGACTAAAACCCTTACGCTGAGCAAATGTCATAGTGATCGCTCAACCACAGGTGTTGACTTGTCAACCCTGGTTTAGTACCTGCTCAACTTAAGTGAAACCCCGCATTAGGACCCCACAACTCGGGCCCGAGGGTGTGCGGGATTATTACCTATCAGGTGAATTGTATACCAAGAGTTGAGCAGCGAAAAGACCCGGTTCCTTAACTCAGTCATGAGGGTTAAGGGTGCGTGTGGGTAAAGCTGAGCAAACTCTGCAGAGTCAAATAAATGGTATTCGAATACGCCGTGCTCCCGGTTATTGGAGCTGTGTCACTTGGGTGATTCCAGCAGCGAAGCTTAAGTAGTTTTGTACATGCTTTAACTTGATTAGTTGGTTAATGAACTCTTCATGAAAAACCCCTGAGATCTTAAGAAGTAGTTTTGAGTCCATTTTATAAAATGTTTGCAAATAAAACTGCATCCACTCAAAGTTAATAAACCAAATATATTTCCCCTCCTTTGATGTTCCGTGCATGTAGTAGGTTAGGATCCCTTTGGGATTTGCTGAGCCGGTTGTTTGGCTCACGGCTTGCTTAATCTATTCTTTAGAGGATCAAGACGAAGGTGAAGGTCTCCCCGTCGAGGACGTCCCTAAGGGTCTCTTCTTCGACGAGGACCCGTGGCTTTAGGTCTTGGCCGCGCTCAAGCGGGTCTTGGAGCTTCTGTAATGTAATTATACTTTGGGCTTGCACGCCCCGCTGTCAAAAGCTGGATGTTATTCCATATGTGAAATATATGCTGGCCTTTGGTTGTAAGCATGCAATGGTATACTCTTGCGCGACGTTCCATAACTGTTCATGCGTGAATAGTTACGGAATGCCGTGTCCGTACGCGCCCCTGGAAACGGGGGCGTTACAGTTTCATTCCTATGTGAGTTGCGTTCGGTCTTCCACTCTCCTTCTCAATTCTGAAATCGGCAAATCCTAAATAGTCCATTGAATGATTGTGCCTTTGTGAAATGTAGATTGTAGAACCTTCAAAAATGAAAAAAAAAGTTTGCAAATTTAGATAGTGTTGGTTAGACTAACATAATAAAGAAAATTTCCTTTGAACTTTTAAATTGGTTAGCATAAAATTTTAAACAAGTTAGCAAGGTGGTTATAAGGAACAATGAAATAACAGTTCCTAAAATTGCATGAATAGTCGTAGAGTTAAAATTGTATTTTGCTGAATTATTTTATAATTTTTCTACATTTTTTAAAAATGTTTTTGGTTGGGACAATTTATACTTTGATTTTTTTTTTCCCATCGAGCACCTTTCCTTTTTTTTTCTCTGAGCAGTTTTTTATGAACTCCTAATATCTATCTTGAAATTTCTGGATCCGCCTAATATAGTTGAAAGGCTGTTAACACTATTGCGTGCATCTCTATGAATCATGTTACTGTGTGATTGCTGATCTGCAATACGGCCCCAACCCTACAACAGTATGAATCGCGACTTGCAGAGCCAGGACTTTGGCTCTCCAGTCTTCGCACGGTGCAGCGCGTCAAAGGATGGAAAACGAACGGAAGGGAGGCGTCAACCACTGCTCTGCTGCGTCCGTTTCTTGCTCTCCACGCCCGACCAGCCCAGCCCAGCCCAGCCCGTCTCTGCGTTCCTTCAACGCTACCACCGGAGAAAGTCAAGGGCAGCACTCGCATCTATACGGTTTCACATAGGAAGGTTGCACCGCACCTGCAGCTCGTTGACCTTTGACTGTCTTGAAATAACGGAGGAACCAGCAATCTCAATGTCACTCTCAGCCCCTCGCACACGAAATCAGCACGACTTTAACAACTACTCATTAGAGCTTTGTTTCTAGTTTGTAACTTCTTGTTTTCATCTTTTTAGTGATATATTTTTTTTGTCTTTTTTTGCCTGTCTTATTTCCTCTTATTCTTTTTTATTTTCATTGATGATACACCTTTTTATTTGTCATTTTTTTAATTTTTTAAATTTAATTACGCTGAAAAAGGCTGCTAGCAATTACAATGTATTTTTAGCCAGCATAATAAGCTATAAACTAGGGCTTTTAAGTCCAAATGAATACCACTAATTCTGTTCAAAATTATGTCTAGATTCGTCCACATTTGCATGCTAAAATGATCCTACTAAAACATGGAACAATGGCGTATATTGTTGTCAGCGAGTAAGGCTTCTACTTGGAACGCAGCAATTTTGTAGAAATCAGTTCAATTTTTGCTGTAAACATGAACAAAAAATGCAGCCCTAGCTCCGAATGTTGCCTAAATTTTCTACATCGGCCACGGTCCTACTACAGGTTCGACGCGTGCAATGGGAGGTCACATTTAGCACTGTAGCCTCGTACATATGGGAATACTAGTTATATGTCTGTGCGTTGCAATAAAATTTATTAGATGTATAGAGAATCATGCTATGGAAGAGTGTTGCTTTGATCAGTTGAAAAGTGAAGAGTAATGAGAAGTTGAAGAAATAGAGCGGTTAGAAGAGAATGAACATACGACCACCAACTCGTTCTTTTATAATAGTAATGATATCTGCATACCTATCTCATTTTACTCTTGTTGTTTTAAAAAAACTGTGGTGAACTTCCACCTAAACGTTAATCGAATCACCCAATTAGTAGCCGCTTTTCAAGTGGCGGGTGAATTGTTTCGGCGATTTAATTGCAATTGTAGCATGATTCCACTCCACAACTGGCCTGGGTCAGTTCTTCCAAGGAATCCATGGCTGCGTGCATGCTCCTTGGAAGAACTGACCTGCTTCATGCATGCATCAGCTTCAAGAGTCCATCAATGGCCTCCGTGAAAGAAGGACGAAATGTATGCCATGCATGTAGTGCTAGTAAATCACAGCGTATGGAGAATCAGGTGAGCTCTACTATGTCCAGTAGAAACGGAAATCCCCTGCGAAAAAACAGAGTAACATGCAACAAAAATTCGAAAATTGAATGGATTACAATTTACAAAGAGAACGAGGAGAACAAAATTTGTCGCGGCGAGCCGCAGGAAATCGATCGAGGAGCGACGCCCGCCGGTCATGGTGCTGGGTCGTCGTTGGCGGCGGCCGTGGACATGGCGGAGAGGCGGCTGGGCCGCGGGCGGAAGGCGGCGCGGCGGCGCTGGTGGTGCGAGGACGGGTGGATGAGGGCAGCGAGCGCGCGCCGGACGTGGTCGCCCCCCTCCACCGCGGTGATGCGCACCAGCGAGTTGGCCATCGCCGACCGCCTCGCGTGCAGGCTGCTCGAAACCGACGCGGTGGACTGGTGCGCCAGCCCCCTGTGCAGCGCGCAGCGGAAGGAGCCCGGGTGCGTCGTCGGCGAGCACGCGCACGCCCTCTTGGCGCCGCCGCCGACCGTCGGGGAGGGGCTGCGGCGGCCGTGCGAGACGGCGGCGAGGCGGACGGACGGGAGGTTGCTCGCCTGGTGCGACGAGCAGGCGAGGCCGACGCGGCGGGGCAGAAACGTCGAAACCGGCGGTGGCCGCTCGCGCGCGGTCGATCTCGCCATGGAAAGCAAACGCGGAGGCGGGCTTAGCTAGTGGAGGCGGGGCGGCGTTTCGGCTGGTGTGCGGCCAAACCGAAGGCCGCGGCGGCGGTGCGTATTTATAATTGGAAGGGAAATCGGAGGAGGAACCGGTCCAAGTCCGACCGAGCATGGTGGGGTCGGTTGGGCCGACACGACCGTTCTGTTGGAATCTCCAACCTGACTGGTCTCCTCCTTCCCCCTCGCCCTCCTCGTGGACGCATACATGTCGACCAATCTCCGGCTTTGATACTGGTGCTCATATTTTTTTTTTCGAGCTAAAGTCTCGAGCAGAGAGTATATCTAAACTAATAAAAGAACGAGTTGAGAGTGATGATGTGTCCTACGCTCTCCCACCCTCTCACAGAAAAAAAGCGCCGACATGTGGGGCCTCTCTCTGCTTCTCTCCTCCCGGGGGCGGCCACCGCTCACGTGCCGACTGCGCTCCCGTGCCGCCGTCGTCGCCCCCGCCGTCGTGGTCGCACTCGCCCGCGTCGTCGCCGGGATCCGGCCGCCTCCGCTCTCCGCCGCCGGATCCGACGACCCCGCACCAGATCCAGGCCGCCGCCGCCCGGATCTGGCCATCTCCGACGCCTCCCGCCCGGATCCGGCCTCCTCTGTGCGGGGAGGGGAGCCGGCGGGGGAGGCGGCGAGGGAGGGGCGGTGGGGGGGCCGAGGGAGGGAGGGGGCGGTGGGGATGGGGCGGTGCCGCAGCGGGGAGGGGGAGCCGGGGTCCCGGGGAGGGGGGGGAGGGGGAGGGGGCGGGGGAGGCGGAGCCGGGACCGTCGCTGCCTCGCAGGGAGCCGGGGAGGCGGGAGGCGCTGAGGCGGGACCGCGGGAGCCCGGGACGCCGGGAGGCGCGGGGAGGCCGAAGGTGCCAGGCGGGACGCGGCGGCGGGGAGCCCGAGCCCCGGTGCTTGGTGGTGCGGTTGGCCGAAGGCGAGCTGATGGGCGCCGATCTGAACCGGGAAGGAGGAGACGGCCGGTAGATGGTGGAGTAGCAGATGAAGGCAGAGAAGGAGAGCGGCCGGAGGAGAGGAGCGACGGCGCTGAAGTGGGGCACAGAGGAGAAGCGGCGGAGGGATGAAGGGAGGTGCGGCGGCGCGCGGGTGCTGTGAAGAGAGCAGGAGCGGGAAGATGGCGGCGCGGTGGAAACGTGGCCGCCGGCGAGGTATGGCCCGGCCTCGCCGGCGCCGCGGGTGGAGAAGAAGAGGGGGGTGAGAGAAGCAAAGGGGAGGCCGAGAGAATCAAGAAGATCGGGCTCATTTTTCTCTGCTGGCGGCGCTGGGGGTTTTGAGGAGATGAGGATTTTGGCGATTTACGATTTAGTCCTCGTAAAATTTAGGGTTTACAACTAGCTCCTTCCCCCAATTGATTTCTTCTATTCTGGCCCTCCGAAAGCTTCAATTTCATCGCGGTTTGATCCTACGCATCCGTGACGACACGCACAATTGTACGGAGCAATCCCAAAATGCCAAATTTGTCGTTTATGCGCCTCGATTGCGCCGGCCTGTGGAAAAGCACAAAAAATGTAAAATAGTCCATTTCGAGCAATTAAATATATAAAAGCGTGTAAATGATGATAAATTGTCCCAAAATACGAAAAATAATGGGGTAAAATGACATCTAAATATATGCAAAAATGGCGCATGTCAACCTCACCGACTGGACTGACTGGCTGACCGAGACCGGAGACACCGAGTGACCGACAGACCGAGATTTATTAGGTTCGCAAGTTGCAAATTACAATTCATTTCTTAATTAGTCCTCTAACTTTAGAATATAGTTATATAGACATTTCGTAATGTATATACTCAATTAAAATTCAATTCATAGGAAAATAGATAAACGAATTTGCTATTGTATTACTAATTTTTTTATTTTGATGTACAGATTATTATCTACCGGAATCATATTTACATGTTTTTGGGATTCACTTGCTATTAGCGAGATTTCTCCGTTGTATCTCTCTTTTTTACTTTGCTTTTATTCATGTATGAAGCTATGAATTTGATTGCACAAGAATACAAAACTATGTTTCTTACAAAGTAGTTTAGTTATTCGAAGTGTAGAACCAATAAATCTATAAACACTTACGATCTAGCATAAGAATGTATAATTTTTTAGCACACCCTTATTTTTCATTCTGGATTCGCCACTGACTGTAGAGGAAGGCGAAGTGAGGCGTGGGCAAGAACACCATGGTGGCGGCATATCACTGCCAGCCTCCGTGTGCACCCGACGGTTGCCCGTGCTCCCTGGCGCTGGCGCATGGGAAGGCTTCGAGCCCCGTCACGATGAGCTGACTGCCATCACCACCAACACCCTCAACATTAGTAAAAACCAACTCAAATCAAAGAGTGAATCAAGTAAAATCCAAAAATTAAAAGTAAACCAAGAAGGGAAGGAGTAGAGGGGATGCACGGATCCCTGCGGCCGGTGTTGAATCTGTGGTGCTAAGGGCCAAATCTGGCTGAGGTAGGCTCGAAGTGGCCAACAATGGCCAATCAGGCAAGGGCAGCGGCCGGATTAGAGGTGACTAGGCATGAGAGGGAGGCGATCGAGCGCGATAGAGAGGGAGCTGGCTAGGAGAGCGAGTCCACAGAGTGGCACAGAGGGGAATAGCGGTGTCGGCAGAGGGGTAGCATGGAGGAGAATCGTTCAGAGAGAGAGACCAAGTAGGGAGTGGAGAGAGAGAAGGGAGCCAAAGAAATGGGTTGAAGCCCATTTGGTCAATAATCTTTATAATTTATTTATAGATTTATAGTTTTATAATGTCAATAATTAATTTATTTGTAGATTTTTCTATAATGGAGAAACGAACTTTGTGTAATTATTTCGCAAGCAATTCAAGTGACTGCTTCTCTAATTTTGATGTTGATAAACTTGTTTGACTTGCTGAGATTTATGCTGATGATTTCACGGATGCTAATCGGTTCTTATTAAGAAATCAGCTTCAAACTTTTATTTTCAACGCTATCAATGATAAATACTCATAAGGTTACAAGAGATACGTATATGGGAGGATTTTTTTTATAAATAGTCTTTATTTTATTCAAAATTATAGAAATATATCCGCGCGAATATTTTTTACACAAATAGCTTCCAGTCGCTTAACTGTCGGGCGACTGGAAGAAGCCGCCGAACGGATGGGCGACATGATTCCAGTCGCCCGCCGGTTGAGCGACTATATGCAATAGCCTATCCAGCGAGCGACTGCACGCTGCCCATGCATGCTGCGAGACTGAACCTTTTGCTTCCCCACTGTTTCGATCGTCTTTTCATCAGCGTGCAACGCCTTGCCTCATACTGAAGTAAGTAGTTTTGGATTTCATCCCTATTTTTTTTACATTTTTAAGCGGTAAGGCGTGAGGCGAGGCGACGCCTTACACACATCGTAAGCCGAAGAAAACAGAGTTCTGGAGGAGTAAATCGGAAGAAATCCAAAGAGGAAGAAGGACCTAATTGCAATTTTGTAGAACTCTAGAGATTAAATTGCAAAAATTCCAAACATACCCATCCCTTTTAATCTAGCATCGTACACAGCAGTCAGTAAACTTACAAAATCTATGGACAAGACCTAATTGCAATTCACGCAAGCATTTTGTAAGTTTGCCCTTTTCGGTGAAATATTGTTATTTTAATTTGTTATGTGTTCAGATTTTCAGAACATCATGCCTTCAGTAACTGCAGCAATGGTACAATTCTAAACTGTTACTGCAGCAATATACAATAGTTTTTCAAATGCCAACTTCATTAGGAACTCTACAATTTTAAGGTCTATTAAGTTGAGTTTTAAAATTTAAATTTATTGGTACTTGGTAGTTATGCTAAGCAAATTGCAAGATGTATGGATGTGTTTCTGAAGAGAGTTCCTCTCTCTGTTCCTTTTATAAACACATTTTTGGTTGGAATTAATATCTGCTCATTGAACAACTCTGAAAGAGAAATTGAACAACATTATTCTGATTCCTTTTTAGTGAGACTTAATTTCCAGACTACTGGAGTGTGGTACCAGCCCCTTAGTGTGCTGGCCTATTTAGGTAACGCTGCAACGGAGACTTGCCAGCGTTCCTCAACATAACTTGGAATTCTCTAGAGGTACTGACTGCAAGGCTAAATTTTTTTAGAAAATTTTTAACAACGTGCTTCACATTTGACTATTTAACAACGTGCTTCAAATTTTACCACTCGTTAATTTTAGAACATGTAGTATGATAAAGTTTTAAAATCCGTAGCAACGCACGGGCATTCAGCTAGTGTATACATAGATGTGCTCAGTGGTTAAAGTACGTGCCTATGTTCGTGAGGTTCAGATCTCTATTTTAGATTAGTTATATGCTAGAGACACACCCACATAGACGTGTGTGAGCATAAATTTGAGATGAGTCTCGAGCAGAGAGTATATGTATGCATAGATGTGCTCAGTGGTTAAAGTGCGTGCTTATGTTCGTGAGGTTTAGATCTCTGTTTTAGATTAGTTATGTGCTAGAGACACACCCACATAGACGTGTGTGGGCATAAATTTGAGATGTGTATCATTATGTCCTTGTGCTCTTAGGAAAAAGAAAATGATTTTACAATACCTCACATCGTATGTACATGAGTTTGGACCTTGTTCAGAGTATGATATGCGGTATTAACTTTGATTTCACTGACCACCCCGGAACTCTCACAGTGATGTTACTCTGAAAAATCCACCATGATGTTCAAGCCGAGATGCTGCAAGAAGATGCCGACGTAACATTTCTGATTTTTCAAACGATTCTTCTGTTGGCTTAATCATGCATTGGGTGCCCCTCATGATTTTGCTGCACACAGACCCCATGGTTACGAGTCATCAAGATCAAGCAATTCATCCAAGGTAAGGTATTGGAGGAAAACAATAAACTAGACAAGGCAGACATATTTGGCATTTTTGCCTTTTACTCCCATTCTCACGTCGGGTGACTGCATCCCTGCCAATTTTCTTGTGTGTGCGATCAAAGCGTTAAATTTCCCAAAATATCCCATTCAAGCTGAGATATTGCAGAAACTGAACCCTGATCCCTCCTATTCTGAGGATGGATATCGTTCAGTTCTATCTAATTCTCACTCCCAATGGCGCGTCTACGATCCTAGCCTGTTGGTATCTTGTTGTCTGTACCCACCAAGCGATCGGCTCAAGGTGAGATATTGGAGAAAAATATGCTGATCAGTGACCATGGTTGTTTGCCCATCCGTTGCAAACTCTGACGATCAATCGGTCTGTTTCCCTCCAATCCTCACCTTCGGTGCCTGGCTAACAATCAGTTGGAAACTAGTACAAGAGGCAGCATGGGAAGCTTTTGCTTCAGCTAGAGGCAGATTTATAGCCATCCTGAGAAGAAGATAACCACCATTCAGAGTTCAGAAAGAGCAGCAGCATCTGTTTCTGTTAACCTGCCCTTCTTGCCCATTGTGCTTCGTCCTGAACTCTGTTTAAAAAGCTGTAGAACTTGCTACCCTGTACTGCCTGTGCTAGTGTTCCTGATACATGCAACTGATCAGGCTTCAGTTAACTTCAACCTGGTCTTTTTTCGTGCAAGCCTTTTGCATGTTCTCGACCAAAAAAAAAATGATCCAAAAAAAAAATGATCTTTTCACTCAAAGCACTGAATATGACAGAAATTTTAGTCAGTCACTAGCTGTGCCTATCTCTTGATCTTTGGGAAACTCATGGAAAATTGTTGGATACTCTAGTACTGAAAAATTACTGCATGCATGAATGACACAACAGATTAATTACTGAATTAGCAGTGGCCTAAAAAATTGTTGGTCAGAGCCAATCTGCAGCTGTAGGTTTGTATTGTATTTCCTTGTACTATTACTCAGGGTTCTTAATTCCCAAGTGCTTCCTCCTTTTCAGGGTTCGTGGCAGATTAATAGTACTAGTGCTTATTACAGATCACAACTAATCACTAATCCTCTCTTCCATTCTCTTAATGACTCGACTAAGTCTCAGGTCGATCTCAGTCTCACCATCCATCCAAGAAACGGCAAAAAGAACAAGAAGCTGCTAACTTGTCCTGTCAATTAATCCGTTTTGGTTTTGCCATCGATGGATCAGCGCTAGTTGCTCGAATCCTTCTCCATGGATAGCTAGCTTCACCTCGGTTTCAGGCGGTCCAGGGCGAGGTAGGCGACGACGCGGTAGCCGAGGAGCAGCAGCGCCATGACGCAGACGTCGACCCAGTGGTTGGTCAGCCCGACGGCCTTGATAGCCGGGAACTCGGCCACCGGGCAGAGGGCGCCGCCGCACTCGTAGTAGCCTCCGTCCCGGAATTGTATGCCGATGAGGAGGCGGTAGCAGTAGAAGCTGTAGTTGAGCCACCTGAGCCAGCCGACGAACGGCGGGATGTGCTGCACGTAGTAGCCGCCGGCGATGAGGAAGACCATGGTGATGACGGAGGCGAGCGTGGTCCCCTGCTTGACGTCCATGAGCACGGCGCCGATGGCGAGCCCGAGGCTCTGGGCGACGAGCACGCTGTAGAGCACGACGAGGAGGGAGAGTAGGAAGGACGCCGGCCGCGGGTCGAGGCCGCCCATCCAGTAGAGGATGAGCACGAAGGCGGTGGGCAGGCCGAGCTCCATGGGCAGGTCGGTGGCGGTGCGCGCGGCGAAGTAGGAGGAGAGGCGGTACATCCCCGACGAGCGCTCCTTGAGCAGCATGGGGCGCTCGAGCGGGAAGGTGAACACGGCGTTGTAGAGCGGGAAGAAGCCCCAAAAGACGGAGAAGAAGAAGATGAGCGCCGTCCTGTCCTGCAGGTGCGCAGCCGGCGTGCGCCACCACAGCAGCCCGGCGAGGCTCGCCACGCTCAGCACCTGGAAGATGCGCAGCTTGTTGAACGACTCGTGGCGCCGCTCCTTGAGCCCGCGCCGGAGCAGCACCGAGAACTGCGCCCACCACCCCGTCGTCCACTCCGCCGCTCCCCGCCGCGCTGCCGCCACCTGCCCTCCACCTCCCACCGCCGCAGCCTCCCTTGAACATATATCCAGCTTCACCGCCGGCGCAATGTGGCGCTCGTACGCGGCCGCCAGCTTCCCCCTCACCTCCTTCTGCTCGCCCTCACTCCCGCCGCCGGTCACCACCACCACGCCACCGCCGTCTCCGTCACCACCACCGCCGCCCATCTGCGGAGTGATACCTGCATGCACAATGCACGTCGTCAGTCAGTCAGTCACAGTGACTTAACCCCGCACGAGCGAGCGAGATCTCGACAAGTGTCCGCCATTGTTCACAAAGATTCAAGATCGGAATGGAGGAGGGTATGATGAGGAGGGCAATATCGGAGGCGGTAGACTCGACCGGGTGGAGTGGTCTCCATGATTGGGAGTGCACGGAGCAGTGTGTGTGTGTGTCCCTGTCCATGTCTCTCCCTCTCCCCTGCACTCCACCCCACCCAACTCGATCATTGCCATTGCCATTTCGGCTCCTCGGTGCGCGCCCCCTCTCCTCTCCTCTCAGTGGCCGCCGATGCTGGCGTGCGTCCGTATATACGTAATCAATCACAAGCGCAACGCAACGCGAACGCGATGATCGCGATCGCGACGGTGATGGGTGCGGATGCAGATGCAGGGAAAGGGACGGCGTCGCCATCGTCAGGGCCCCCATGGGGCAGGCGAGCCGCTGCATGCGCGCACCGTATCAAGCACACAATCTAAACACACATTTGGTTGTGCTGCTCACACTCCCCGGGCCCTCCCTGCTCATTTCTTTATTTACGGCCCCGTTTGGCACAGCTCCACCACCAGCTCCTTGGAGCTGTTTGGAGCTGTTTGGAGCTGTTTTGTGCCAAACGGGGTAAAGCAAAATAGCTCCACCCAAGGAGCTCCTTAAAATCTGCTGAGACAAAAATAGCTCCACCCAAGGAGCTGAAAAAAGTAGCTTCACTTGGCTCCACTTGTGAAGCCAAAAAAAACAGCTCCACTTGTGAAGAGGAGCCCTGCCAAACAGGGCCTTATTTTGGGGGTGATGTCTATCAATACCCTTATTTTGGAGCCCCGTGGTCGTATTCGATAGCACTTTCTTTTCCGAGGGTGTCTTATATAACTTTTGGCTATTTTCTTTTTTAAAATTAGCTATTTTTTCTAACTATTAGATAAAAAATCAAGAGTCTAGATCATTCTATCTACTCCTGTATAAGATCTCCTCAACCCGAACCCTACCCTAGCCACCGCCGCCTCCCCTCCTCGCCGATATCACCTCTGGCGCCAATGAGATCCACCGGCGACCACCTCCCCCCTCCTCCTCCTTCTCTCCCGTCGTCTTCTCCTCCCCTCCCGTGGCCTTCTCTTTCTCCGCCGCTCGCCTCCAACACCCCACCCCGCCCTTCTTCCCCGTCTTCGACGGCTAACGCTACTAGATCCGCCACCTAATGACTCCATGATGTGTCTGCCCCATTGCTCCCGCCCGTGATTGAGGCAGCACCACCACCGCCTTGTCACCCTGCCACCTCCGTCTCCCACCACCGGTCTACCGCCCCCTCGGCATTCCTCTAAGCTCAGGGGGCTTGGGTGAACCCTAACAAGGACCCTGAGCCATAAATTTCACGGGGCGATGGCACGTGAAAACGACGACGTTGCCAGAGACGAGAAAGACGTTAGTTGTGAAGACAGCGTACGAATCTCCACGGAAATCAAAAGATCAAAAATTTGACTGACTTTACCCTAAAACATTCGAATGTGATATAGCTCTTCCATTATTTATTTTTATTTTCAGCTTTTATGTGAGGTTGTTAACCGTAAGGGATCGTGTCCGTCTTCCTTTATATATTGGGAGTGTCTATACAACATTCGACTATTTTTGAAGACAAAAACAGTCAGATTTTGAGCTGTTAGATGGAGATCCAACGCCCTAAACCATTTTTTTGGAGGGGGGCTTGTATGGGTGGATCCGTTGGATGGAGATCTAACGTCCCAGATCAATCTAACTGTTTTTGTCTTCAAAAACAGTCGAATATTGTATAGTAATACTTATTCAGGTCCCATTTCGTCCTCTTCACTTATTTCGATCCTGATTTGAATTGGAAGGCATCACAGAAAGGGGAAGAGAGAGAGAGAGAGAGAATGGATGGTGAGTGGGTTGTGCGTGCCGTACCGCTGGCGAGGTCGAGCATGAGGTCGGCGGGGTTGAGGGAGAGCTGCGAGGCGAAGCCGACGGAGGTGAAGTAGGAGAGCGCGTCATCGGCGCGGCCGTAGTAGATGGGGCACCCATCGGCGGACAGCAGGAGCACCTTATCGAACATGTGGTAGAGGCGCGACGACGGCTGGTGGATGGTCACCACCACGGTGCGGCGCCCGTCGGCCGCCATGCGCCGGAGCGTGCCGACGATCCTGGCCGCGGTGGTGGAGTCGAGCCCGGAGGTGGGCTCGTCGAGGAGCAGCAGACTGGGGTCGACGAGCATCTCGAGCCCGATGCTGACGCGCTTGCGCTCGCCGCCGGACAGCCCGCGGACGCCGCGGACGCCGCCGATCATGCTGTGCGCCACCTTGGCGAGCCCCAGCTCCAGCATGACCGCGTCCGCCTGCGCCCGCTTCTCGCCGGCGCCGAGGGCGCGCGGCAGCCGGAGCAGCGCCGTGTACCACAGCGTCTCCGACACTGTCAGGTGCGGGTACAACACGTCGTTCTGCGTCACGAAGCCAGTGCGCCGCTTCACCGCGCCGGAGAAGGGCTGGCCGTTGTAGGTGATCTTCCCGGACAGCAACCCCCGCCGCGGCGCGCGCCCGCCCAGCGCCGTCAGCAGCGTCGTCTTGCCGCTCCCGGACGGGCCAAGCATCGCTAGCATCTCCCCCGGCCGCACCACCCCGGACATCCCGCTGATGATCGTCTTCTCCCGCGGCGGCGCCACCGCCGCCTTCTTCTTCTTCGCCTCCCCACCGCCAATCGCCGCGCACGCCGACGACAGCCTCGCGCACCATCCGCCCGCCGGCTGCCCGACCCTCACCCTGTACACCACCTCTTCAAACTGCGCCAGCACGTATGCATGCACACGTCTCATCAGTCATCACTCATCATGCATAAATGTGCGTGCACGTGTACCAATACACATATAGGTGTTTATGCATGTATGTGAAATTTACCTTGAGGACGAGAGGGAAGGAGTTGGCGGCGGCGGGGCAGAGGCGGGCGGTGGCCGACGAGGGGCTCGAGGTGGTGGGATGGACGGCGCCGGAAGGGTTGGTGGTGGTGGTGGTGATACAAATAGTAGAAGAAGGGGGAGGAGCACTAAAGGTGATCACGCTAGGAGGAGGCGTTCGGTGGCCACCACCTCCTGCTGTCTGGTGCTGCTCATCATCATCATGCAAGTCCAGAGGCGGCATGGTGATCTTTCTGTCTCTAGCTCCCCTGCTGTTTTTCACTGCAGCAGCTATAGGTTATGATGAGGAGATGAAATGGAGCAAGGAGAGAGAAGCCAGGGAGGCTTTGGGTTACTAGCTGCTCCTACTGCTTCTACTTGGTTGCAAGTACTGTCTTGTTGCAATGCTGGGCTGGGCTGGCTGATTGCAAGGTATTTATCATGGGCGGAGGACCTGGGGAAAAAAAATCTATGAGACGGGACACTTAACTCTCATGTCTTAGGATCTCTCTTAGATTGTGCCACGTGGACTAAAATCAATCTCAACGTAGTTTTCTCCACATGCCCACGGCGTCCCACCTCTCAAAGCTACTTGACACTGATTTTATCCAGGTGGCACAAATATAAGGGTCTATTTTTTTTTGCTGCGGCTTGTTGTTTTTTGTTGTGGTTTGTGATTTTTGAGCTGTTTGTACGAGAGATTACAGAGAAATAAAAACTCACGTGCGGTTTTTGCCGATATAAATAAAGTCAGTAAACTATGTACTACAATTAACTAATACACCTTATCTTGAAAAAATACTCTGTTTAAAAGTTATTCACTGTAAAAAATCAAAAAATAGCTTTTTAGAGACTAAAAAGAATAAGGCCTAAGAGAGACCTTAAGATGTGAGAGTTATGGCCCCGGTTCATACAATTTTTTTTATTCCTGGGGAGAACCTACCAAATGGGGCAGGGGTGCAACACTTGTTGCTGTCACTTCTTTTTCAATAGCTAGGATGGCTCACCTAGTTAGTTAGTAGCTCTTAATTAGTGTATCGTTTACCGATTTGTAATTAACAATTTGTGTGGTGTGTGAAAGTAACATCACTAGCTATTGGTCTATCAGTTACAAGTGGTATTTGTTGTGAAAGGAAGCTTACAGATGTCAATGTAGTGGTAGTGTGTGGGAATGCGTGGATGGGTGGATGTATATATATATTCAGTAGATAACATAACTCTTCCTTTTCAGACAATAGAAATTGTGATGCAGTGTGCTTGTTGATTTAAATTGGGCACTCGGTTTGCAACTGAGATTACCTGGTTTCAATCCTATTTCTTATTTGATGGGATCCAAAATACTCATAGGAAATTCTTTAAAAATAGAGGAGGTAGAGTAAACACCATAATGAATAAGAAAAAGAATTAAAGAGAGAAAGTCACAGCAACAAAAATTGAAAAGAAAAAAATAATTTAATACTCACTATGAATTGTCCTTTTGGTGCATAGGTAAGTTATAAATTGAAGTTTTGTATAATAACACTCATGGAGTCCTCCTAGGTATTTGGCCCCGTTTGGCACAGCTCTTGCTCCGAGATCTATGCTGGATCTGTAATTTGTTAACTAAATTAAAGTGATTTAAATATTTTTATTTAATATATAATATAAATGAAATGAGTCATGTAAATGCACTTAACATGCCTGCAACTCTAGATCCAGAATTTTCTAGAGCTACAGATGACCAGCTCTAAAAAATCTACAGATTTTCTAGAACTAGAGCTCTGCTAAACAGAGTCAAAATATGAACAAGATGCACCTGTAAGCCTAGAGCGGACACGCAATGCAACATAAGTTCGCATCGCTGTATGTGCACACGTATATCGCATAAGTGGTTTTGGACACTTGTCTTGCAGCGTGACAGCTCAACCCTTTCGAGCAAAACGAGAACAAAACATTAGTTCTTAATTAGTGTGTCTTACATTGTGACCCATTAATAAGTGAATTTAGTGGACTGATTGTGGAGACTGACATAAGAAGATCTCAACCCTCGTTTTCATCAAAATATTAGGTCTCTAGTGTTTCCCTCTTCTCTAGCTAGCTTCTCTGTGCTCCATCTTATTATAGTCAGCCACGTACCTTCTAGACCATTTCCTCCTCCCAGGCTTCACTATTATACCGCATACATGTGCCTAATTAACAATTTCTAGATACCTTAATTTATATAACCATCTTAAATAATTATCTTAATTATAAGGAATGTATAGTTCCTTCCAAGATACATTAAAGTTTGCACAAAGTTTCAAATACCAATAAGTGCACAACACACACACACACACACACATATATATATATATATATATATAGTATAAATAACAGGGGCACCTAGGTGTCTGGACACCTAGTCTCCCTACCTTTGGATTGCTTTTAGATGCGTGCTAGTGTGATTGAGACTTTCCATCCATGATTAAGACTTTCCTTCCATGATTGATTTAGCATACCTAATATATTACATACCATACATACCATTGCTCTAGCACGTATCTAAAAGCAATCTAACGGCAGGGAGCCTAGGTGTCTGGGCACCTAGGTGTCCCATTTCAGCGTCCTATATATATATATATATATATATATATATATATATATATATATATATATATATATATATATATATAGGAAAATTACGTAATGCACCATGGTGCCTAGGCACCAACATCCGATACACGTGTATGATTGATAATTTTTTTGAGTTTGGGTATGAAAATGTTTTATACCCTTGATATATTTATGGTAAGTTAGTTTTGAACTCAGTTCAAACTAGTTTGAACTACTTTTGAGTTCAATGCAACTACAGTGAGTATATACCATAAAAATAGTTCAAACTAATTAAACTGAAGTTGAATTTAAATTTTTTCGGAGTTTGATATCTCAAATATACTTTTTTTATGGGTATATGAAGATACCCACATCAAACGTTGCGAATCTCGAAGCAAATCAACGGGTATTGATATTGGTGCCTAGGCACCATGGTGCATGAATATATATATATATATATATATATATATATATATATATATATATATATATATATATATATATATATATATATATATATATATATATATATATAACGCTGAAATGGAACAGCATATATAGTGTCTAGGCACTAAGCTTCCCTGTCTTCAGATTGTTTTTAAATGTATGCAAGTGTAATATACCAGGCAAACCTGTTAGCATTCATTAATTCGAAAAAACGGCAATTTGAAAAGGAAGTCACTGATTTAGCATGTTGAATCAATCATAAATGGAAAAGCTTAATCATGGAGTCTGGACACTACGGTGGCCCTGTTGTGTGTGTGTGTGTGTGTATAGGACGAGTGTTTCATGCACCTTGGTGTCTAGGCACCCATATCAATACCCGTTGATTTGCTTTGAAATTCGCAACGTTTGATGTGGGTATCTTCATATACCCATAAAAAAGTATATTTGAGATGTCAAACTCCGAAAAAAATTTAAATTCAACTTCAGTTTAATTAGTTTGAACTATTTTTATGGTATATACTCATTGTAGTCGCATTGAACTCAAAAGTAGTTCAAACTAGTTTGAACTGAGTTCAAAACTTACTTACCATAAATATATCAAGGGTATAAAACATTTCCATACCCAAACTTAAAAAAATTATCAATCATACACGTGTATCGGACGGTTCTTGATGTGGGTGCTTAGGCACCCAGGTGCCTTATGTAATTTTCCTATATAGATATATGTATGTATATATATATAGAGAGAGAGAGAGAGAGAGGAGCACAAGATTCATTGACATCCTAGCTTATATACATGTGAGAACCATAAGGTGAAAAATCATATTATATAGGAAATGCAGAAAACTCATGCGTACATGCATGCACGTTTGTACTAAAAGTGTTGCATATATATGAATAAATATACACGGACTATATGGTCACCTTAGGCAATCTAATTGGGTGCATGCCACCTCAGGTGCTCCACACTCACCTCCAAGGTATCTCTAGTCTTCTTTTATATGTAAATTGCAACACATTAGATACAGACAGTATATTATCTATAATTACTACCTACTTTCTGCACTACCCATCTCTTATCATGAGTCATGACTTGAACGAACCCAACAATTCTTATCTAGGGTACATTAATTGAACCTCTCAAGTAAATGTTTATATTGCTTGAGAAAGCCAAAGAAAGTCATAAATTAAGTTAAATTTTACAAAACTTCACTATTTAGGCTAATTTGGGCATGCATGATTAAAAACAGACAGAATGAGAGACAAGAAATGCTTCCTTTCACCTAGCTATGATAATATGTGTGTATGAAGGGAAGCATAGTTAGAGGTTGTGGTGATGGATAGCAAACTAATTAAAGATCATGCGAATATATATGAACTCGATCGAAATGGAGATGATTGCGATGTCCAGCTGCTGTGTGCGCTCTGACCCAAAATTAATTCTGGAAAAATATATACAATGCAAGTACATGTACGCCCTCATCCATCTTTTCCCTTTTCCATTCTTTATTTATTTCTTCAGAAGTTTTAAAAATATTTCATCTCCTTCATACACAATCCATCCATTCTTGTGTGCAATCTAATCTAGCGCACCAGCACCTGCCACCTTTCCTTTCTTTTTCCTCTCTTTGGTCCCATTGTTCATTTCATTGTTTATTTGTTCGACAGTTCAACTACAAGATCACTGTGTATTATAGATCATAAAATACAAATGTAGCCACCTAACTAGCTCCAAATTAATTAACCCATTTGGAACAGAAATAGTTGTATTGAGTTATGTAACTAGCTCACGGGTTATATCACTGCTAGAAAGCGTATTACTGTTGAGAATCAGCTAGGAAATAAGAGAGATCTTGAAACAAGATTTGCCTTTGGCCAGTGATGTCATATTAACATTAAAGCCCATAACTTTGGCTATCTGAAACTCTTTGTGCATCTATCATACAATTCATTGGATCAATAGATAATACACACAGACATATTACTGAACATCAAACATATATCTTACAAAAGCAAAACTAATAATAGTAGTGGACAATGTATAAATAGACCTAACGTTCCTTGACTTACACTGGACTCATTAGGCCAAAATCTTTAATGAGCAGTAGCAGAAAACGCAAACAACATACATATAGGATCCTCAGGATATGCCCATATACAATCGACTAAAGCTCATGACCTAGTTTTTGGCACCTTCGTCTTCTAGTTTTGTCAACACCTTTAGACAATTGCAAGGCTTTTCTTTCTCCTTTTTACTTACTGAATGATAGTAATTGAGCAACAGTGAGTATGAAGGTACTTAGCAAGCCAACACACAAAATACAATTATAATAGATATAAGGCTGAACAAAGAGAGTCTTTAGATTCTTTTATTTACAGAAAGCTACAATTGAAATACAATAAGTAAAAATCTAAGACATAACATTTTAACTAAATCAAAATTTAAAGAGTGTAAGAGTATACAATAATAATTGCAGCAAAGGTTCCATCCACCTTTTACAAAGCATGGCTCCATCCCCATATGCTATTTTATTTATAGGGTTCTATCCACTCATTATATTCACTGGGTTCTTTCTATCCACTCAGGGGAAATCAATGTCAGAGCTCTATCCACCCATCATGTTTTTCATCCCAACCACAAAGATTGTTTTGTAAATAGATACTAACTCAAGTAAGTTCCCACGCTCGCCCTTTATTGTGGGTATGACTGTTCGAACAATTTTCACTTTGCAGGTATTGTACACTTTACCTACAAGAGATGCTCAACTTATTCTGCCGCCATGCTACATTGGTGTGAGGCTCAAAAGATCATCATAAGGTCTTTACAATACATCTTCCTAACATGGCTACACCTGCTAATATTTTCACTGCCATGGGGTTCTATTTGCCCGCTCTAGAAGCCCCCTCCTACGCTGCACGTCAAGGCCTCTGTTCAGCTCGCTTGCTTGTGTTCCACTGGATAACGCATTCAATGCTAGGTTGATGCAAATTAATTGGCCAGGTCGTACCCATTATAGACTTGTGGTTGCACTGTTTTACCCAGGAGGTCATCACATGATTTAGTTCTTAAGATTACCTGGGCGGTTCTACTACATACCAAGCTCTCGTGCTCTATTCGCACCAATCCAATTACCATCTGCCCAAGTATGAAGCAAATTTAAAGTTTTTGATTCCAAAATTTTAACATACCAGCTATTTCCCTCTAATGGTTGCCCAAAACATGTTTTGATGTTTTTGAAATAATATCAGGGTAAATTAATGCCCACATGTATTAAGCAAGGCTAAGCATGGCACTTATAGACTTATTAGCTAGTTAGATATAGCTTTTTAATTCTAGGGTGACAATGGATTATGTCCAAAGTCAAGGAATGGAATTTACTAGCACAATTATCAATAAGGAATTAACTATGAGTTAGTAGTAATACAATTTATGTAGTAAAGTAAAGCATGCAATTTGAACATTTAAAAAAATATATACTTTGCATTCAAAAAGGTAGGTAAAATATAATCAAAATGATGACTTGTCTCTGAGTCTTCTTGCTCAAAGTCTTCTCAGTCAATAGTTTTGAAACTCTTTGGTCTTTATCTCGATCTTGATATCACTCGATCACAAATTCAAAAGAACTCGAATAAACTCAAATAAACATGAAAATTCAAATAAATCTAAATAAACTTAATTAAATTATATCATGATTAATTGGTGCACAGCGGTGATGAAGGCATGACCACCTTGGAAACCGAGTGGGTGGCGGTGCGGTGAGTAAAAGGAGAGCATGGTGAGCATCTACCGGTCACGGGGACTTACTAGAGAGGATGATGAGGTCAAGGGAGCCCCAAGGTGTGTTGGTGACGGTGGCTCGAGGCGATACAATGGCTTCAACGGTGACGGTGAGTTGGAGTGATCGACGGCCTACATTGGCAGAGGGGAGAGTGAGAGGAGGATGAGGTGGTGCTCTAGCTAGGAGGAATTGGGCTAGGACTCACCGAAAAGGAATGGCGATGGGGAAGGTAGATATGGCCAGAGGTGAGGAAAATGCCAGCGCCGGCGAGCTTCTGTGGATGAAAACCAAATCGGGTGAGGGAGATTGAAGAAGATGACCAGAGCGGCAGAGAGAGAAGGGAAAGAGGGAGAAAACGAGGAAATGAGCCGGCCCAACTTGGGTTTCCAGTTTTTCCTTTTTTATTTGAATTTCTATTTTTGAGTTTTAAATTTGTCTTTGAATTCAAATTTAAATTTCACTTGTCAAAATTTTGAAAAGTGCACAACTTCAATTTTATTCAATTTTTTTGTTATTCTTTCATTATTATTGTTGCTAATTATTGTGCACCTTTCCTTGTATTGATTGGATCTGGTGTAACACAAATTCTAGAAAGACCCAAATAAATTCCAGAAGATCCGAATATCAACAAAATACATTAACAAGCTTTATATTTTTTCATATTTTCCAACATCTAAATTTTAGGACGTTACACCCCATCACCTTTATTTGCAGAGCGCAAAGCTAGATATCATGCAAAGCAGATCACATTACTGATCATACAGTACAGTCATGCACTGATCGATGGGACTGAGTAAAAACAAGCCCCTGCTGCTGCTGCTGCAGATGCATGGGTAATTAGAAACACTCAGAGAACATGCATGCATGCAGCCATTGCAATTCCTGCTTGCTCCAAGTATTTAGGTGTGTTACAATAATTTATGTGAAAAGCCATAGCTAGCCATATGCACCTTTAGCTAGTAACATGTCACCAGTTTTGTGCAGGGAGGTGGATCTGTGCCACTCATGTCAAATTGTCATTTGCATTTATGCTGCCACCAGTAGCTTCTTTTCCCCCTCTCCTTCTTTCCCTTTCCTTCCTTCCTTCCTTCTTTCTTTCTTTCTTTCTTTCTTTCTTTCTCGTCTTCTTCCTTTCTCCCTTTCTCTCTCTTTTCTTTCTTTTCCCTTGATTGCGTCCCTGCACCAGGTAGCCATAACCTGATGATAGCTCCTACAGATCTGTAAAGGCTGCCAAATCGAGATCTCTGGTAGATCAACTGTTTTGTTTCGTGGGCGTTCGATCGCATAAGCATGTGCAGCAATGATACATCTGAGGGCTAAAACCAGCCACAAAAAATAAAACTGTAGTATAACCAAATCAGCTAGTTACCTTTGCATGACATGAAAAAAGTATAGTGATACTTGTTCAGTTTTTCCCCAACAGCTGCCATGCATTGCCTGGCTTTGCTACAATAATCATGTAGTGACTGCACATAAAGAGAGGGTGTTAATTTTTATGTTTCTGGGTGCTTGCTTTACTAAAAGAAGATCGTACGGATCATAACAGGTGATTCGCACCTAAGCATCAAGTGACCATAGCTGTTTAGAGATCCGTCTTCTTTTTCGCGGAAGAGTACAAGCATAAGCACTCCTTTAATTCGTAATGTAATGAAGTTGACTACCATGTGCTGAGCCTGAGATGTCTATATAAATAAGAATCACAGGTGAGATCCAATGCACTTCATTCGTTTTGAGGATAAGAAAATTCTACAATAATTCTAAAAAGAAAAAATTCTAGAAATTCTCACATTAATCGAGAAAAAAAAAGAAGTATCTCCACCACTTATTTTGGTGGGGCCAGATTATAACGGTGCAGATTAATCATATATCTATATTAGAGTTGTATAGCAAATTAACTTGTATTTTAATTATATGCATTAGAGTTGTATATCAAAGACAACAGTAGAAATTCTCACATTAATCGAGAAAAAAATCATCTTCACCACTTATTTTGGCGGGGGTTAGATTATAACGGTGCAGATTAATCATATATCTATATTAGAGCTGTATAGCAAATACAATTCTATTTTAATTAATTGTAGGCATTAGAGTTGTATATGAAAGACAGCTATATCGTAGTATCTAGCTGCGTAATTGTGTAGGTAAATCCGCTAGTTGTGGACTAATGAGCTAGTGAAATTTAAGATGGCATTGCACGATTTATAATGTAGCAGTTGTACTCCAGGTAGCCTTAAGTAGAGGAGATTCTTTTTTACGGACGAGGTACCTAATTTGGGCTAGTTTATTGGTTGAGCATATGATGGTGATCATGAGTACGGGGAAGAACCAACTGCTATACCTTCATAATTTAGTGACGAAATTGAGGGTACTTGTTTTGTTGCATCCATACCATGTGATGTTATTCCAGCATCAGCTAACATTATTTTGTTGCCTTCAGATATATGCCCAAGAAATCTCATATATAGCTCAGCTAGTGTGCTCCACTTGTCCACTGGCCATTTGTCCATGAGTCCTTTTACACGTATCAAGCTTGCAAATTGCTTGGGGGCCGCTTGTATGATGGATATACATAATGCATGAGCATGGCCTGATGGCGATGCCTCAATGTCGATCTGCTAGCTAAGCTAACACTTGTGTTCATGGTCATCTATCTGGTGCCCAAGGAATAAATGTCAAGTCGATGGTCGATGGATCAATGGATGATATCGGTATCGATATCGATCCCCGCAAACACATGATCCATGTTTGGTAATAATTGAATGCCCTTTATGGACTATATATGTGTTTTTCCTACAGTGATTGGTCACACCATGCAATCCTGATTAGCCTTGGAGAATCCCATGCAATGCGCATGCGCTGATCATTGGTGTTAATAATGGAAGGCTAGTGTGCGGGCACATATCTGCGCTAAGAGCAAGTTTAATAGTATAGATAGCTGCTACCTCCAATACACTTCCATGTCATCAAAAGATAATGATGCAGCTAACTCATACAATAAGCTGGCTATAAGTTGTCTCCACAAAAGCTCTCAATCATTTAATACATACATGGGTATTGATAATTTAATACATGCATGGGTATAGCAGTTAGTTCTATTGGTACATGCATGGATAACGTCTCTTTTCCTGTGCTATAGCCTGACTCTTGCATGGGAGCCGGCTTGGCTCTCTCTCTCCTTTTCTCTCCCCTCCACATAGGACTATGCTGACATGGATTCCCTTGTAGCTAGCACAATCAGCCTTATTAAACTTGCTCTAAGGGCGTCTCCAACAGCTGGCTATTTAGTTAGCTAGATCTGATGTGGCAAGGAAAAAGTAGGAGAGAGAGTAGTCACTAGCGACGAGTAAATAGCTGATCTATTTCACGTAGTCCAAGAACATGAGAGAGGAGCATGTGGGTCCAACAGTATAAAATAGTCTTTGCTTTTGTCTCTCACCTCCACATCAGCTGACTATATAGCTAGTACTAGCTATTACCATTGCGGACGGCATTTGCAATGGTCTGAGTCAGCTAGCTATATGTATGTACACATCAGCATATATCCTATGTGGAGGAAAGAGAGTATGCAAAAAAAAACCGAGCCAGCTCTTCCTTAAGCACTAATCTATAACGCAAAACGAGGCAGCCTCTATAAATGATAGTCCTTTTCTGTGTGTGCATGTAAGCATCAAATAGCTATCTTTATAGATAGTTCTTTAGAATGCTAACTTTTAGTGTGTACTATATAAATGATGTGGAAGTCTTCTAATTAGTTATTAGCTAGAACCATTACAGATGCCCTAATGCTCCTGCATCTAAAAGATCTGGTTAATTCGATCGTTTCTTCCAAGACCGGCATAGGCATCTTGGAAGAACGTGCTAATTAGCAGGGAGAGAAATGTGTATGTATTACGCTTTGCATATATTGACTGACCTTTAGCAAATTCTTTCTGGATGTGTATGTTCTCAAAGAACATAGCTAGGGGACAATAATTCCGCGGGAATATGTCGACTTTCTTTTGGGTTTGTAGGAACGATTTAGGGGAGTTGGACCGAAAAGGTCTAGAGATAGATAGTTGGATGGATACTTACGTTTGCTTGTGTACATGTAATCTAATGTCTCTGATGTGTCTTTAGGGATTTGGCCCCTAGCAGGGTATCTTTCTTTTCTTCATGCATGCCACTGATGGAATTGAATTGGCAAGAATGTATCCTTTTGGTGGTTGTTGTATAACTATAACCAGATGAATATATGCTGCCAAGAAACATGCATGAAAGCACATGCTGCCCACCACTAGATGCATATATGTGTTTGTATCACAGTGTAAATGTACTAGCATATAGGATATGAATATATGATGCATATATATTATATAGGACATCACAAGCAACAAAAGGCAGCCTGATGGAAATTAAAATACTTTTGGGTTGTGAGGTGCATGTCTGTGTTCAGAGGGGAAGGGAGGGAGGGAATGATGGAAGGAAATCGATCAACTCATCAAATCCATGTGCTCACTCAGAGCCGATCATCCCTCTGTGCAACGGCAGTAGCTAGCAGCCAACAATGAGACAGAAAGCCTCGCAAAAAGGAGGAAAAGAGGGGAAAAGGGGGGATATTTTTTTATGAGTGGTGCAGGGGAGATGAGTCAATTGGATCCTCAAGTACATTGTAAGAAGAAGAAGAATGGTTTAGCTAGCCAGCCAGCCGGAGAAAGAGGGGCATCAATCCAGTACTTTATTTGCGTTTATTTGCATGTGTATACATGTATATATGTTCATGTGCCCTTGCTTTGCATCTGCAGTGAAGGGGAACAAAGAATAGGAAAAGGCACAGACAATTAATGGTCGATCGATCGGGTCCTGTGAGAGATGCCGCCTGCCCCTCGCTAGCTCTCCCTCTCTCTCAAATTTGCAGGCAAGGAAATGGTACATCGATCGATCGCCCAATCACACCATTGGCAGTTCAGATGCAGGCATCAAGTTTTTTTTTGTTCCTTCGATCGAGAACACGCAGCAGATATATCGACCGCAGCAAATCTAGGATACATCGATCTTCCTCGTTGCCCGCAGGTATATACAGATAGATTGATTGATGGTGTCCAATGGAGTTGGTCAGTACTCAGCAGAAAGCCGCAGATCGACTGAAGAATAAAATTAGATAGGGGAATGGTGTTTGCAGAGGTAGATCGATGGCATGGTGATGCCCACCAGATCTCGTACTTGCGATCTGCGCTTGCTTCCATTGGCCCAAACCCAAACGCCACTGTGGACAAGGCGAGGCACCCACCAGCAAGCACCCCTCCATCACATCCTCCAGCTCCTCGATCACGCCTTCATTATTTTTCCATATTATCCTAAGCTTATCGCATGATTATCTACTCCTGCCCTGTGCACACACACACACGCACAGAGACATGCATCATCGAGCTGCATGCACGCCAACTTAAGTGGCATGCACTCAGGGGACAGGCGATCGAGGGGCCGGCCTGGCTCTTGCTAGCGTCTATATTCTCGTCTTAGCTTTGTGCACATGGATGGAACCAGTGCTGTTTTAGCTTCGTACACGCAGAGCCAATGCGATTAATTAGCAGTGTGTTAGCTACCCATTCTGCTTTCTAGGAGTAGCGCATTAGCTGCTTTGGTTTTTTTTTTTTTGTTTTTGTTTTCTAGGAATGATCGATGCTTTGTCGATCTGCTTTGGCTGCTCCTGTGCACGGGTGGTGCAGCCTACAGGAGTGAGATTCTTTGGGCGATGAGGCAGCATGAGAATAAAGGGAAGATTGTATTCTGCAGCGCATGCAATGCGGGGGGACGGGTGGGGGTATATGCCTTTGCCGACGAATCGACACGCCAATAGTTGCCACGTGCCCTGCCTTCGGTCCGCCCACGCTTAGGCTTCTGACTTCTGGCTTATTTTTATTATTTCTATATTTCATCTTTTTTTTTGATTTTTTTAGATTTTTTGAGTTTTTTATGGATTTTTTTCTCGTATTCGTTTGCATTATACGTGCTGAGCTAACCTGTTTTTTATTTTTAATTTTTTTAAAAAAAAATTCTTAGGAGTGGGGAGAGATCGCGGGATCAAATATCATAAACCATCAATTAAACGTCAAAGTAGCACGTAAGTAACCAGAGCGAGTCCATGTGGTCAATTGGATTACCGATGTTTACAGCATCCAAATATGGTGGTGCATGCATCGGTGCTTGAGCACATGTTCCTTATTCTCTCAGAAGTTTTAGGGCTAGACAATTATTGCTACTTTTTCAACCAAGTCGAGAATTAAAATGCACCCCCTGAGTTCCAAAAAAATAAATGTATTTGTAAGCGTTAAGATTAGCCATGAGAAAATAGCATATATATATATATATATATATATATATATATATATATATATATATATATATATATATATATATATATATATATATATATATATATATATATATATATATATATCGTTGCAAAAAAACAGTACTTTGAAAACATCGCGGTTTTATAACATTTCCAATATATAACAAGATCATTTATCGGTAAAAACTGTAATTTGGAGACCACACTAAGTAAAAAAAGATATTTTTTCTAGAATAGATGAAGCACAATTTTGCCACAGTATTTTACACCATGCATCCACAGCATCTATGACCATGTTTACTCAATTAATTGCCATTTTTTACCATAAATATCTCTGGAAATTACCATAGCACACTTATTTAAACTTTTTAGCCTCTGTTGAAAAAGAACTGGTGAGTCAAGTTGGAATGATATTTCTGACCAGGTTAATTAATTGGTGGCCATTCAATTTGGACCTCCATTTCTATAGGCTGCAGTGTAGTTGAGCCTAACCTACACAACTCGACAAGATCAGAGAATCAGGCCACATCTAGAAACCTAGCTGAATCTACTTAGATATCTTAGTTAGTGTGCATGATGGAACATTGATTAGACTAAAATATATATCCATATTGGTTAACATGTTGTATGTGTCTGTCATTTTGTACCAGTTTAAACTTTTTTTAGGGTTGCTTTCCTTCTCCTTTTGATTTTTGGATCATGGAATCATACAAAGATCAGAGGCATCAATCCTCAGTCTACACATGTAACTTTAGCCCGTAGAGCTGAATAAACGCAGATACGGTCGCCCTCAGCATCTATATCTAACTAGACCAGTGCAATTCGATCGATCGATCCGTGCAGCTTTTAGAATCTATTACTTGCGTTCGCATCAAGGCACCATCTTGTAATGTTAACCATCCCTTTTAACAGAAGAACAAATTGAAAGAAATGTGTTCTATAGGAGTACACTACTACTGTGGCCGACAAAAGGAGGAGTACACTATTACTGTGGCCGACAAAAGTTGTGACTACTGGATTTACACAACTTCGATCGATCTGCATCGCCAATCTCAGGTAAGTTCATAGCATATATGTAGGTGTGCTCTGTCTGTAATTAATGTTGTGGAAATTAAATAAGAATTTCAGAGGATTTATACTATTTTATAAAATTCTTATGAAATTTCTACATACCTCTAATTTTTGTAGAAGAAAAAGGAGTTAAAATAGTATACCTTTAGACACTCCAGGATGGCGCTTTATTACTGGCGGAGCCACGGTGATGCATGGGGTACAGCTGCACCCTCAAATATTTTGCACAAAAAATTGGTATATACCCCTTTAATACATAAAGCATACACTACATACTAACATACTCTTTTAAGGCTTTAATTGCATCATGTAGCCCATTAGGCCCAACAAGTCAAAGCCAACACCACAATAACCACAACACATCTCAGTATCTCACAACGCCATCCTCTGGAGAGAATCAATCAATCCACTCATCCCCAACCGGCCACCCAAATTGGCAAATTCTTCAATCGACAAAATCCCCATTTTTTGGTTTCACTCTTCAAGCTTCTTCCCTAGATAGTAGGCGTTGGCCGCCCAATCGGCCAACCCACCACCTGCCACCAGCCACCTGCCGACCACCCTTATCTTCTCCCTAGCCGCCGCCACCTCGCCCAGTAGCCCTCGCTCCCTCCCGGTCTCCTGCCGCCACACTGTGTGACTACGTCGCTGTCGAACCGACGAACCCGATAACCAGCCTGGCAACCTTGTGCCATGCCACCGTGCAACGTGTGCCTGCGCGTCGTGCCACCGTGGCAACTGGTCATGTCCCCACCCCTGTGCGGTAGCATCTAGTGAGTGACAAAGTTCTAATTTGTTCTACTTTGTAAGTTCTACCTGTTTTATATTTCTACTTATTGTTCTACTTTGTAAGTTCTATCTAGTTAGTCACCACTGGGAATTTCTATTTATTGTTCGATCTAGTTAGTCAGAATTGAGAATTTCTATTTATTGTTTTGACCTAAAAATATTTTGTGATGTTAGTTGTAGTGCAAATATGTAATTTGTTATATTTGAACTTCTGTATTATGTTATTTGAACTTATGTTAGAATGCATGTGTTTTAAATTCGCATCCCTATCTTAAAAATCTTGGCTCCGCCAATTAATTTCACCGTAGGTCTTTGTATATTTTTTATGCGGAACTTCAGTTGGCTTGTATAGTTTCCGATGCTATCAGTTGTGTCCCCAAAACAGACGTTCATTTCGGAGTCAATTGTGCATGTATGTATAGCCATATAGGAAGTGCAAGTGTTAGTACACCTGGAGTAGGGCTTTTCTAACCTAGAATCTAGCCATTATGAGCATATCAAAGGCAAAAGCACTAGATAAAAATTGCATTTCTAGATGTCGCATCCTGTCCATTCCCTACTCGATAATGGAGGAAATCTGGAGCTGATGTTGTATCCTATGACAAATTATAGCTCCCACTTACTCCATTCACTATCTAACTTTCCGCGCAAAAGTTTTGAAACAGCAATCATAGGATAAATACTACATTAGTTAGATCGATAAAACATATATCGCCCTATATAACTATCGAATAGGACAAGCTCTTTGCTATTATATAATTAACTCTTTAATATTGTAGCAACCAAAGTGGCAATTAAAGGGACGCAACCAAAGTGGAAATTAAAGGGACTTACTGACCACATGTCCTTGCAAGGTTCGCCAAACCATTCGACGTGTCCTTTCTACAGGTTATTACCTAAATCGGTCATTCATCTTCTCATCGAGTGTCACTACACGATCACAGTTTGGAGCTCCATTGCGCACTGGACAGTTTGCGACTTCTTACAACCGTCAACCTGGCCTACCTTCTCTTTGCCCCGACTTTGGTGGGAGTGGATTGTCCTGTGGCCAGGAATGCCACGGAAGGCTCTAGCCTCATTGGTGATGCTGATAACATGGGAGATTTGAAAAGAACGGAAAGCTCGAATTTTCCGCTCTTCACTTAGTACACCAACATTCTTGATCGCCAAGATAAAAGATGAAATAGCAGCTGGGGCCTTGCGGGAACCTAGAAACTACCAAAGCTTATCCCCTCCTTGTAAGATAATTTTTGTAATCAAACCTTAAAACCTTAGGGTGCTGCCAGTTTCTGGCCACCCTTTTCCCTCTTTTTAACACAGGGCAGTGCCCCGCTGCCATCTAATATAAAAAAAAGGGACTTACTGAGGATAGAGTTCGCATATGCAATTAATTAATTAATTAACCAAAAAATATCATCCAGCGAGAACGATTCACATATGCGACTTACACATTCTCATTTCTCACAAGAATACTTGGAATAGAAACAGAGATAACAGACATATACATAACCATGAACATAGAAATTTTTAGTTTCTTCGTCGCAAGAAAAAAACAGAGGAAAATTTAGTTTTCAAGCAAATACATGTCAGTCAATTAATTAGCTAGATGGTATGTGTGCACCGAAGGGAGGATATAGATAGTCTATTAGATCATTTGCTAGGAAGCTTGAGGTTGACTTCAAATACTACATTTTAATGCTCTCCTACAAGTTTCTCACATTTTACACTAGGTCTATATGTTCATCTCCCGTCGGTTTCTGGTCCCCTCCATATACCCACTAGTAATTGCGGGTATCTAGAGAATAGTTGAAATAATCAAACTATACACAAATCAAATAGAGTTCAGACTGAAGTGGACTTTATGTTTGAAACTTTATTAGGTGGTAAGTACAGTAAAATAGATGGCATTCAAACATTCCTTCTATACTAGAGAGCTACACCAGTTTGGCCGGTATGTATGCATCTTGTCTATGATCGAATCGTTGATCTTACGAATAGTAGGAAAATCTGATCCTCATAGAAGGATGAAAAGGAAAAATTGGTCTTCATTACTGTATAGAGATTACAACTTGCTCCAGATGAGCGATTACAAGGGAAAATGCTACATGCCCTAGTGCGGAATGATCTTGCCCTTGTTGTCTGTTCTTTCTTCTCTCTCGATTAAGGCTTAAATAGGACCGAAGAGATGCCAGTTGTTGGTATGAACATGCTCCTTGTTGATTCCTTCCGTCCTCATGTGTAAGCGGCTGATGGCGGTGAGAGAGGTCTGACAATAACCGATGATCAGTTGTTGTAAGTGAAGGAGAGTCTTAGGAAACAACCACAGGGCGGTTATTGCAAGAGACATTGTGCTGACATGGAGCGATCATGGGAATGGGAGCGCACATGATCCGCTCCTTAACCACACATGACGTTGCCTCAGGGGAGCTCCATATATCAGATTATAAAGTTTCTAAGTAGTAGCTGGTTAGACAAATGAATAGTGATTCTTTGACCAAGGGGTACTTGGGACTTTATAGCATAAGCTATTACAACATGCTCAGAACCTAGTGGCCACCACTGAGATGTCAACAGAGATAGGTGCTCTGTCGGTCGAGGAAGCCCAACCCTCTGAGGAAATCCAAAGGGTCGGAGAGATATTCTTCGACAACTCCGAGAAGGAACCAATCAAGAATACTATTATGAGTGATATTGTCGAATCGGAGGTTGCTAAGAGTCTAACCAGTCCTACCAGTTTGAACTGGTGAAATTGGCTGATAAGAAAAGAAAAGAAAGTGTCCTAGAGTACACTCTAGGCAGATTCAAATTCAAGACTAAAAAGACCAGGTATGTAATAGTTTTTTGGAAGAAAAAAAATTATCATACCTTCAATCTTGTAATACTTTGAATTTCTCACTTCTTTCCTTCTTTTATTTTGAAGTTCACGTGCTACGTTAGGTGTCGAAGTGGTCAAGAGGGTAACTCCCCCTCCACAACTTCAATTTCTGAAGATTAAGATAAGGGGAAGGAGAAGTTGGAGGCGACAACATTCATCGAATTTGCTTTCTAGTCAGCATCGACTTTGACTGGAGAAGCGGAGGCTACCGTTACTGAAAATCCCTCATTGGCTCTAACATCATCAAGGAAAGAGATCATTGCGGCAGAGACGAGGACCCAATATGTCCCTGTGTGAAATATTCCAAAACCAACCCTCTTAAGGATCTATTTGTGAATTCAAAAAAGGAATTAAGGAAAACAAAATTGGGGGAGAAAAATGGGAGAGTTCTGCTCAATCTCTTGACCAAGTCAGTCACAGAGGGGGAAGTGGGTTGGGCCTTTTTAAGGAGAGAGAAAGGGTGGGAGGGAGTCACCCCAAAAACCCTAGCCACTCTCCACCTTGTGTAGCCGCCGCCCCTACCGTGCCCTTGCCATGCGCCGTGGTAGCCTTGTCGCGCCCCTGCCACGTGATGCGGTAGCCCTACCATGTTGCTGGCTATTGCTGCGCACCGGCTAGGAGGAGGAGAAGGGAAGAAGGAGGAGGGCTCCGGCTAAGAGAAGAATAAGAAGAAGAGGGGAACAGGCTAGGGAAGAAGAAGGAAGGAGAAGAGGGGAACTGGCCAAAGAAGGAGAAGGAAGGGACGAGGAGGAAGGACTAATTTCTATCATCACAGCATGTCTTTGGGTTGTAGGTATAACATCCTAGAACTTGTGCCCTGTTTTAGGCCATGGTAGATTGGTTTGAGCTCATACTAGTTCTAGTTAGAAAGGAAGGGAGGTATTAGAGATGAATTTTGAGTACCATTGCTCGTTAAGATTTACTATTCTGTCTTGTGGGCTAGTTTTTGGGTAGCTACGTCCTGTTTCATAACTTTGGCATAATATGAAAGTTATATACAATTGTTTTAGGTTTCCATGGAGTGCAAGAACATGGGATTTGGGTGGGTAGATTAGAAGTTATGACTTCAAGAAGACTATTATCGAGAAATTGGTCACTACTGGATGCAGTCATTGAAAACTGCAATTTTCTATATATTTTAGAAGTGGTATTATTTCTTATGTTTGGACCAGTAAATTAATAGTTATAAAATTGTTAAGTCTGTTGTCCAGCAAGCTAACAGAATGGTCTCCGGGGTTAAAAACGACAAGTTAAATGGATTAATCAGGGTTTGTAGCCAACTAAGAAAGTGTAGATATTTTTGTATAGATTCCATAATTATATGGTTTAAATGTTAGGACCTATGAGTCAAGAGTTATGGTAATTTTATTACCAGGACAGTAGGGAAATTGCCTAATAAAGGGGGAATTGTTGGATCAAGAAACGTGTAGAAGTGACGTTGTTTACTTGATGTTTATGAATTGTTGTGGTATGTTATTGAGACTACTATTTACTGTGGGAGGAATCACTTTGGGGTTGGTGTCATCTTTGTATCAGTTTGTCCCTCGTGGTTAGAAAAGGTAAGTGCATGGTAGAATGGTAACACATGTTATTTTCTCTTGCCATTTTATGATAATAAAGTACTTAACATGCTGGTTTACATGTTACACTCGCTTTCTATAATACTCACATGATGATAGATTGAATGGTGATGATGATAAATAATTAATGTTGAGAGAATCATTGTATTCGTATAATGAGCATTTATGATGCAAAGAGGTGACATGTCTCTAGAGCCTACTTCACGTGGGTGACCCACAGGAGTAGGCAGAGTAAGACCTACTTTGGTAGGCACTACATGAGAGTGGATATGAGGTCTCCATATGAGAAAGGATGGGCTTGATGTCCACGCATGAAAGAGGATGGGCTTGAGTGGACACTAACGAGTGTTACACTCCGCTATAATGGTATAAGCAAAAGAGATGATGAGATATGTGCATGGTGTTAATGAGAAGATATATGGAGGTGACATAGTTGTAAATTGACATGAATAATTGGTGATATGTTTTAATACCATTTTATTGTTTTAGTATGTGCTTGCTGAGTTATGGACTCACCCTTACTTATGTTATTGTTTTTAGGTGAATGTTGATGGCAACATGCATGGAGAGAGTAGCTCAAATTAGTTCATGCACCGCTGTTGTTCCACTTATCACAATTAGTTAATAAACATTCATTTTTAGTGCTTTGGTTTATGCAAACTCTTGCTATTGGTTAATAAGTTTTTTTAGAACATTGAGCTATTAGTATGATCAAAATCAAATAAAGTATCATTACTTAGTCTCATTAATTAGATTATCTTCTTTATGGTTATCGTTTCAAGTAAATGTTGAGATTTGTTTTATTTAGCATCGTCAAGTTTATACTTAATTTAATATTTGTGAAAGCTTGGTCATTGTATAGATGTTAGTAGTTTGTGAGAAATGGTTTAATTTGGGAAGGAATGGTGTTAGTGATGATATTCTGGGCTCATGTCAAGCTAGGGTGTTATACTACGTCTGCTGAAAAACTATAGTCAAGGAGGAAGAAACTCAGATTCTCCCCCATTTCTCGGAGGCTTAGCGGTCAAGAGCTCTTCAACTATCAAGTTGTTTTCTCATCCAAAGGACATCCCTGATAGGGCTACATCGTCAATAACTAGAGGCTTGAAGAGCTCTAGTGGAGGAAAGTGTTGGATAAAGACCGAACCCGAGGAGTTCTACTCCACCTTTAGAAATAAGGTAGTTTTGGTAAGTACTCGAGACTACTCTTTATTTTTTTGATATGATCAAAACTTTGCTGAAATTTTTCTTCTCATTTAGCACATGGTAGAGGCAGTCACATTGGTCGGAGAAGAGACCAGGCGATCAATTGCTCACGAGAAGGAGAGAGCTCACCCCCGCCGACAAGTAGACGAGTGGTAAGTTACTCAATTTTTATGTTTCTGTTGAGGGGTCCTTTTTCATAACTCCTTGAGTTCCTTTGTAGGTCGGAGAGTATAGTTAATGTGCTTGAAGGCAGCCTTAAGAAGGAAAGGGAGCTGTCTTTAGCGATTGAGAATGAAAAACTCCTTGAAGATATTTAGGAATAAAGCCTCATGCCAGGAAGTAAGTACCCTTTTAGCTTTAACTTCCCTTATATATGGAATTACTTACTTCTCATTTTCCTTTCTTGTCTAGACTAGATAGAATTGGAAAAATTCAAATTGGAGGTGTGGGCTAAGGGTGCTATCATCCAAAAGTTGGAGATTGCATTGAAATGCAAAAGACCAGTCAATCAAGAACTAGAAAAAGCAACTCAGAGATAGCGCTCTTAAGCACAATGAGGAGATTGAAGCACATGAGGAGGTCCTCCAAGGTAACTAATCGTGATTGATCAGTGGCTTGATTACTTCTCTTGGCTAAATTTATTTACTTATGCAGAGCAAGCGGTAAGACTCCAAAACTCGAGAAAGCTCTTGGGGATGAAAAGGATAAGAGGATGGCCATGTAGGAGAGCCTACAAAGAAAAATCATTTTTCTCAACAACCTGTTACCTGTCCAACATGGGCGCTGAGGCCTTGCCCCCTTGGAGGATCGAGTCGAGTAGGCTCGCTGCATTGGATAACAAGTTGAGAACCTACAAGGCCAACTAACTACTTCAAGGAGCAACCATGAGTCGACTATGCGAAACGTTGTCACAGATGGAGTTACCTCTGCCTTGGAGAAACTCAAGGCAGCGAACTTTTCCCTCAACCTTACCCTGATCGAAGCAGAGTTTGACTACTCAGAGGAAGAGGCAACGAAGTTCTTTGAAGAGATGAGACTCTTTGGGAACAAAGTCACTAATGAGATGAAGGTTAGTTCTCTATCGGAAAATGGTCAGTAAGAAAGCTCCAATGAGTAGTTGGAATAAATATAAAACTTTGTAAATACTTTTGAATGCAAAGACTTACCATTAGTGTCAATGAAGTTCCTTTTGTCCATAAGTGTTATTTGATAGATAGGATTATTCTTATTATCTCCCCTAACCCCCTGTCTGCTTTCTTAGCAAAAAATTATACTAAGTAAGCACTAGAAGAGAAAAGACATTTTGGTTTTGCTTTCTGACCACTTGACTTGGACATGTGAGTACTTTAGTAACAAGGCTGCAAAGAATCAAGTAGAACTAGGAAACTCTTATGATGGGCATAGCCAGAGTGAGGGATTTCAACTAGTCATATATTGAAACATCCCAAAATTCTAGTTTTTATTTATTTGGATTTATTTAAGTTTTTCTTGATTTTATTTTTATTTTTTAATTAAGCCTAGGGAAAGAGTTTTTATTTATTTTTAAGCCAAGTAGAGTTGATTTTTTCTGAGTTGGCATGATATGACGTGAATAGATTGGAGAAAACACCACCGGATAGATGGGGATACGAGATGCCATTGGCGGCCATGACGAGGTGTCGGAGGTGAAAATTTATGGAGACTTTTCGGGGAAAGGAATGGATCACGGTGTAGAACACGGTGAGGCAAGTCTAAGAAAAATTACGGCATGGGCTAAAGCTTACTAGAGGCGACGAATCAACGTCGGGAGTCGAAAACGGCCATTTTTGCGGAAAGCTCAATTTCTAAAAATTGGCTTCACGAAAAATTAAATAAAAATGGTAGATAAATTTCTTAGAGGTTAGGATACAATATGACATGGAAAAAAATCAAAGCGCTCACCGAAAAAGTGGTGTATGCGCGAAGGCATGGTTTTAGTGTTAGCGCTCAACAAGGTCGACGAGGACTCGGGGATCTTCAGGTGATGGCGATGGAAGCACGACGTAGAACGCGTCGAGGCAAACTCAACGGTATAGATGGCTCTGCCAAAGGACATCGGATGGTGGCGGAACACAGTGAAGAAGACCTATAGCGACTAGCGGGTAGACATCGGCGTTCCAGGCAAACGGAGAGGAGTTAGCGGGTGAGGTTTATGGCGAAACGAAGAGAACATGGGGAACGCAGTGCTCACCTTGGTTGTTGTGGAACATGCATGGTCGGCCTGCAGCGAGGAGAGAAGTGATGGCATAGTTTGGCCACGATGCTCCGGCGAAGCTCCGGTGAAGGCGAGGAAAGCAACATGTAGAACACGCGAAGGCGAAGTTAATGGTGTGGTCAAAAGTGGCGAATCTCCACTGTAGGCGGTGCAAATGGCTGAAGAACGCCGTTCAGTTGGCGAGAGAAAAATGCCGATTGCAACGAGGAGGAAGGGAAAGAGGCTTTGAGATTTTTGATGGTGAATGAGAATGAGGAGAGGCACCGGGTGCTCCCTTTTATAGGCACGGAGGTGGACCAGATGAGGAGATCCGTGAGGGAATGTCTTTCGGTGGCATGGAATATTCCTGCGAAATGGGCGCACCAAATTGAGGGCTAAGGCTGGGAATGAAAAGGTCTTGATGAGAGAATTTGAATGCGTTTTATTGCGCAAAAATCCATTGAGAAAATCACGAGTTCTGGAAGCTTCAAAATGTTGGTCATCACGCTGCGCGCATGCGCTCGGGTCTGGAAGATACGAAGAAGATGAATAGTGAGAGGAGAGAGAAGAAAAAAGAAAAAATATTTTTTAAAAAATAAAATAAATTCAAGAAAATTTTACCAAAATATTTGGAACCCGAAAAGATCAAATAAATAATTTTGGATTTAATTGAAGTTTATTTTAACCATTTAGAATATTTTTATTTGCTAAGCTTTAATTTAATACAAAAAATTCAAACAAACTCTAAAAATTAAAAAAGAAGATAAAAATGGATAAATTAGAATTTTTGAAGAATTTAGAAATTTAAACGGGCTTAATTTGAATTAGGATGAAGGAGAACGGACTTCTGAAAGTTTGAAACTAAAGAAAAATGAAAAAAATGAGATTCTCTGAATTATTTTTATACTGAAAAAGCAAGATTATGACGTCAGTAAGGAATTGAATTATTTTTCTTCGGCAAAAGAGATTTATGACATCTGGGCGACGTCAGCAAGCAAATTGATTTTTCTGCCAATTTATTTTTCAAAAGGAAAAGGATTATATTTGGCTAACAGGTGGCTTTTGCGGACTTGGTTCATGGACCAGAGATGGGATAAAATCGGGTGGCGCAGATTGAATCCAAACTGTCAGATACAGATGGAGTCGGTTAAGTGAAGATGGATGGCCGATATTTAATCGGGTGCGGTAGATTGGATCTGAGCGTGACACTTGTCAGCTTGAGAAGAGAGATGATTTAAAATTAGATTTAGATTTTTATGAACTTTCAAAACACTTGAAAAAAATAGGAAATAAAGTTTAAAAATTCCTGAACAATTCATAGAAATTACTGGAGATGATTTAGATTTAGGAAAAATATTTCCAACTTAAAGTTGGTCGTTTAATTTTTACAAAAATACTTTTTACATTGAAATTGATTTTTAAAATGCAGAAAAACACTGAAAATCTAGATAAACGCCAAATGCTTCCAAATAGTTAATTTAAAATAGGATTTTTATATAAAATCAAAATATTATTTTATTTAATAATATTTTTATGTTTTTACCTAAATTACTTTTCAAATCCAGTGTTTTTAAAAGCAGAAAAATCAGGGCAAATCAAAAATAAAATTTAAGCAACCAAAACACTTATTTTTATTTTAAATTATTTTTACTATTATTATTTTTTTATAAAAACCTGAGCTGTTACAGCAGTTCAACGGACAGAGGAGACTCTGGATCCACCCGCCGGAGCGTACTACGAGCGGGAGTAAGGGCTTCGCGACTATCGACCCTATCGATCGCGACCTCCGCCGTTGTTGCTATGGATTTTTGCTAACTCTGAGCCTCTTGCATCTCCGGCATGGTACTCTGGAGGCCTACCAGCTCGCGCTGCAGCATTCTGAGAGTCACTACTAGCGTGCCCTCCGTCACTCGTGTGGCGGGGTCTATCGGCGCGGAGGCAGATGGCTTGGATGCCCAAGTCAGTAGGTGTGCTGTTGTGGTAGGTCAGCGGATATGTCGATGCGAGTGTTGAGGTCCATGGTCGTGCCCGCGTAGGCATCCTGGTCGATAGCCATGGCGTGGGTGTCGTGGCCGACGGTCGTGGTGTGGGTGTTGTGGCCGATGGTCGCGCTGGCGCTAGCATCGGAGCCGGCCTCCCGTGTCGGTGCGAATTGCTCACCGGCCGCGGGGCCGACGTGTCGCTGCCATGGGGCCGGTGGGTATTCGACCACTGGCCTTTGCACACCGATCTCAACAGCCGCTGCTACCACACTCCTTTTTCGCTGGTTGCCGACGTTGCTTTTTTTGGCGCCATTGCTTTTCTCAAGCTCGTGACTTGTTTGTCGGTCACACGGACGGTGCCAATTGTTGTGACTATGGGCCAAACAGCAGAAGATAGGACTAATAGAGTGAGCACGAGAAATGAGCTATATCTATCTTTCTTGTTAACCCAAGAAAGTATATATATATATATGGCCATAAGGCCTTATTACAATAACATCCCTACCATATGGTACTATTCTAAAAGTATACATGTCTTATTGGACCTTTAGGTCCAACTGATCGAATGGATACCGGTGAGGACCATCCCCACAGCAACAATAGTGCTCCGTCCTAGGTAGGCCGCATGGAGCCAGCGAACGCCGGCGGTGCCGCAGCGAGAGCGACGGGCGTTGAAGTTTGGCTGCAGGCAGTTATGGAGCTCCGCCAAGGTCGTGTCCTTCGCCCGTTCGCCGGCGGGAGTGCAACGAGCAGCGCCGCCGCCGCCGCCGAGCAGTAAAGATCGGTGGGATAAACATGGGAGTTGGGAAGAAATCATGGGACATACCTTCTGTTCTTGGTTTTGGCCGTGTAGAGAGCGGGACGGGGAGCAGTAAAGTATTTTTATAATTTTATACTTTTATGAACATAGCGAAAGGTGTGTATTACAGACCACGCTAATGTGTGAAGCAGTGTCCATTTTGGAACAGACGTAGTATCACGGATGAAGAAATTAATTAACAATTGTAGCTTTTCCTTTCTTTTGATTATATGTTTCTAATTACAGCTAGCTTAGTTGGTGGATAATAGCTTCCCGTGATCATGAAACAATCTTGTTTTGAGTGGGTGCTCATTTTTTATTTCTTCGGTGTAGGTACAGCAAGGATTAATTTGTCATTGTAATTAAAAGGCAAACCAAAAGGTTAGAAAGAAGAAAAAGAAGAATGAATCAGACGTAGCTTTGATGTCAGTAATACGTGTTCCTCGATCAAGCCGCACGTAAGATATATAAAGAGAACAGTGTGTGTGAAACATGGATTTTAGATAGGAAATTGTGAAAGGTTTTACTGTAAGGTGGTGTATACTAAATAGGAGTAAATAATGGAGCATTTCTCGAAATAATAATAATCAAGCATTTTAGCGCCTCCAAATCTTCAATGAAATGCGTGGCAAACACCCCCCAAATTTAACAAATAATTCTCAAGGATATTTCAGATTTGAGAATCTAGCTAGTGTGCAAGCAAAGTAGTTACGTTGTTGTGTTCGTCTTCTCTCTCCAGTTCAGAGATTAATTATGATTTGTGCGGAGCTCTAATATAGGAAGCTAATTGAAGTGCGTATCCTCAGCATGGCCACATCGACCCTATTCTTGCATTTATAAGAATTAATTAAGCAACTGGCACCAGGGGCGGGCCCAGTGGGTAGTCCATATAGGCACAGGACTACCCTGCAATAGTTTAATTTGGCCCAAAATCTCCCGTGCCCTAAACGGCTAAACCGCCCGCGGCGCCTGTCCCCGACCCCGATTCTCCCGTCTCCGCCTCCGCCTCCGGCCTCCGCCCGGTGAGCTCCACTGCCTGATGCATGTCTGCCCAATGCCCAGTGCAGCAGTGCCCACTGATGATTGTCGATTGATTGGAAATTTGGAATTGGGAAGTGCTGATTAATACAGCCCAGTGCATCAGTGCATGTGTACACCACCACATAGGCATGGTTAATTGAAATATACAAGCAGTTGGTGCACAGATACAAATAAATTCATCATTTACAGAGTGGAAATTAAAGTGCACAATGTCTAGTTAAATAGTTGGTAATTATAGATGTAACACAAACCTGCAGCAATCTTGGCATGAATACATTGATGGGTCGTTCAGACAAAACAGGAACATCAGACAAAACAGGAACATCAAACCTACAGCAATCTTGGCATGAATACTACTGCATAATCTATGCATAATCTCTCATGCTATATTGCTGCCAACTAGTTCAAGTTTTGTATGTACAAAATCAAAATTCTAGCTCAAATATAGCAGGAGTGATGTATATGACCTTGTATATAGCATCCATAGCACCTTCCATCAATTATGCAAATTTTGAACTTATTTGTTGAATTTAAGGTATTATGAGATCTTTTAGATATATTATGTTTTTTACCGAACCGTTTACCGGATTTTTGTATTAGATTATACCACATTGCATAATAATTTTTTAGTTAGGCATACCCTGGATTCAAATCCTGGGTCCGCCACTGACTGGCACGTACTCCTGTAGAAGTTCAAGTTTACCGTACGTACAGACAAAGGGCATCTTTAATAATATCATTTTAGCTATCCCTTAATTATATTAAATAAGTAAAATTCTCTATGAAGAAAAGAGTAGATAATGAGAGATAATGTAATGTCTCTTATGCAAGGGACGATTTAAACTTGCAAACTAATATAAATAGTAAAAGGGTATGAGGTAAGAAGTTATGGTGAAAATAGTATAAAATAATTAGAGGAATGATTTACTGTTAAAGATATTGTCTTTAGAACTGTCTTTAGGTAAGGTAAAAATCTTAGAGACAATATTAAAAAAATAAATTATTATATATATCCTAAGGAGGTACTAAATATAAATAAAAATTAATGTCATCGATCATACATACTATTAAATAGTATATGCCTCACCCATCCCGGTGCCTTCTTTCTTTAGTGAATGCTAGAGCTTTTGGCCAAAATTAAAAAAACATACACATCCATTTTTCAGTATTAAAATAGACGTATATATTTAAAATATTGTAGTTATTATGTATTTAATTTTTTTTATAGATTTATATCGTATAGAACGGTCTTTTTAAAATAATAGACTTATATTGTGGTACTTCCCTCGAGAACCGCTAGTATTGTTGTTACGATTTGCAATTTGCAAAGTTCTCCTCTTTGATATAAAAGGAATTTGTACGCAACACGTGCCATCGACCGATGCACATCATCAAATCAAACATGAAAGGCAGGCCTCATGCGTATGCATGCATTTGGTTCTTTGATCTGAAAATTGAGAGGTACCTGGAATCGCGAAAGGGGATCGAAATGCAATTGTGCCAATGTATGATCAATGCAGTGCGAGGAGCATATGCATCTCCAAAGCTAATTGGTTAGAGAAACTGTTGGATTCAGTGGCGGATCCGGCGGCGTGTGCTTCTGAGTTCTGCCGGCGCGGGGGGAGGGGGTTCCGGCCGGCGAGGAGCTCGGGCGGCCGCCCGGTCTCCCCCGAAGGGTGAGTCCGCCCCTGGTTGGATTCTAGTTGTGGTCGTCCTATCGGCATGGAAGTAAATTGCATTCCTACGTCTAGGCATACTAGCAAGGATGCGAATTGGGTCGAGGGCTCAACTGACCTGGCTTTACAAATTGGAGGAGAACCAGACGGTTTGCGAGTTTAGAATGAAATTTGGACTTCAATTAAAGTTTAGAACAAACAAATAAACATCACGGTTTCTCCACCGTTGTTTTGAAACGGTTTATCGAGACAATATTTTTAAAGTAGTTTATCAGGCTATTAGTATTTAGTCCGTTTACGCAAGTAACCATACTAGAGTCAAAAACCATCAAGCATAACAATAAGTCATAAGTCCCAGTAAAAAAACGCATCGTAGGCTTGCTTCTGTGGAATAACAAATATTGTAGAGGACCTGTTTGAGATGACACACTTGTGATTGATTAAGCATGGCAAGGCATGATGCACCATTGTTTTGTTAATTCACCTTCAGAATTTAGAAGTAATTGGTTAGTTTTTTCCCTCTGCACTAGTAATCGGGATCGATGCCACTGCCTCTCTTCTTTTTCTCCTTTCTTCAAAGGTTCTCTTGGGAGTCAGAATTAGTGATGGGTGACGAAACCGGCATCTGATTTTAGCACGGACGTCTAGTCTTGATTTGGCAAATCAAGTATATATTTTTTTTTATAAGACCTCTTTCTTGACAAGAAAGCAACGTCACTTGGGCGTGCATTATATGGGTGATGGAATCATTTGCAGCGTAGGAGAGTTGGGTGTTAAGTTCTGGGATTTGTTTTAGAAAAAAGTTTCATTCATGGTCTCTCAACTTTTCGGTTCGTATATTTCTATCTCTCATTTATAAAACTAGGTAGAATCCATCTTTCAATTATTAAAACAAAGCAAATCACATCCAAAGCCGGTTTTGTGGGTAGTTTTAGGCGACATGGTGCACTAGGTGGCAAATGAGCTAACATGGCGTGATGATTCATGAAAAAAAATTACAGGGCCCAACTGTCATCCTTTCTCTTCCTTTTCTTCCTCACATTCTCTCTGTTCCTCACCTTCTTCTGATTGGCCCAGCAGTTGAGCATGAGCATCAATGGCATGGACGTCGATGTGCTGGAGCATGAGCACGCATGTGGTGGCCTTAGAAACCTTTCAATCCCGTTGCCACTAGCTTCCCTTGCACACCGCTCCATCCCCTCTGCTCGCCAGGCGACGCCAATGTCTCACTCTATGTGGCACCTCCATTCAAAATTTGCAATGTTGTGGATATCTTCCTTCTCTCTTGTATCCTCCATGTATACATAGACATGTTCCTCATTAATTCTAGTTCACCTCAACCTGCAGTTCCTCCTTCGGCGCTGGCCAACACAACAATGAACTCATGTTGTCCCAAATTCCCTTTATCCCGCTGCCACATCAAATTCTTATGAACCATTGCCTCTTCCTCTAAATTGACTGCATCATTAGCTTGTCAATGCCTCCTAGATCCTTCCTAACTACTCACCTGAGCTCTAGTTGCTGCTCTTTACCACCGGCGAGCACATACACCTTCCCTATTTTGTCCTCATCGTTGCTACCAACCCAAAGCATCGGACCATCTCCATCCACGAAAACAACATCAATAGCACCACCTCGAATCAATAAGTCCGTAGGATGCTTCCTCCTTGTCCCCAACGCCGGTGGCTTGCCGTTGATAGCGTCGTGCCCCTTACTTCTGTAGCTTACATTGTCAAGCCGCTACGGCCCATCCCAAGCCAAGATACCACCATGTATGAGTTCCCCATATCCCCTAGATGCTCTTGGACCCCTCATATTTTCCAGCCATTGCCAGGTTCATCGTTGGTGAAGTCGTCTTCTTCGTGGTTGGTACACTGCTGCTTGGCCAATTACAGCCATCTCCACCCAAATTAACACTATAATCATGGTCCTTATGATCTATTATTCCCTCCCAACCCGTCAATTTATCAAAAATGCCACCAGAACAAGGCCGTCGTCGAGCTCTATCTTCCTCACAAACGATGAGTCATCACCAATGAACATCCCCGCTTCCATGCCAGCTGCCATGTGTAGTAGGTGTTCCATTGTTGTTCGCTCATGCCTCCGCCTCCCTACCGATGAGACCACCACTAGTAGAAGCCTCCGTTGTGGTGGTTCCATTTTGTCCTTTGCTGGAGTCTACCATTACCTTCCCTCACTGCCTGTGATTGCTGCCCGAACATCTGTTGCGCTCCTCTGTTTCCATCGTGGGTGAGAGGATGGAGATGAAGACCTTTCTGTCTCTCTCATTCTCTTTCCCTCTCTATGGCATGTGGGTCCCACCCGTATAGTCAGACATAGATGCCAGCTCAGATACGAGCTGGATTTCAGGCAGGTCAAACAAGCGGAGGGATAAGGTTTATCTGGTATTCAGAGATGGGGGACGAGTTTTATTTGTTTTTATAAGTAAGGAATAAAAATTACTTGAACTGGAGAGCTAAGTGATCACGGATGGACTTTTTCCTTTGTTTTAAGGGGCAGCCCCAATACCAACTAGGCTAGTTGCATCAAACTCCCACGCAGTTCTCTTCATCATCCGCAGCAACTTTACTTGAGTGACCATGCACATCTGCTCATCTTTCTTGTACCACGGAATAATTAATCCATGTATAGATATCACTTTAGTCTCCAAAAGAAAGTGAAGATATCCCTCTTTCTTTATCAGTATATAAGTGTACTTATAGTTACTCATATTGCACACCAGATATAGTGCAGGAATGCATATGCATTGAGTCACGCTGGTACACTTCTCTTAAAGAAGGGGAAAAAGGAAATGAACTGGTCCACTTCTCTTAAAACGAGAGAGAGAGAGAGAGAGAGAGAGAGAGAGAGAGAGAGAGAGAGAGAAGAAATGAACTGGTCTATATTGAATCTGCCCAAAGAAAGGGATACAATACAATACATCAACAAAATACAATGTAATTGATGAAGAAAGGTTTGACATTGGAGTACTAATTGGGGAGGAAAGCTACATCAACCATGTATCACGCATTATGCATATGAACTCAGCAAAGCAAATCAAAGCAGAGAGCAGAAACCAAGGAGGTAAAGGCAGGCATGCTACCCCTTGCCCTTGGGTGGCCAATGGCAGGCCGGCATTGTGCCCTATCCGTTCGGCCACAAGCTCCATGCCAGCGACAGCACACAGCACACATCCTATCTCCATCATCCTTGCCGCGACGAGACCGTGGGCCGGCGCGACGGATTTGGTGGGGATGAACAAGCAGATGGGGACATGTACAAGGAAGAACCCACTGTTGGGACACGTCCGCCTGGGCCTGGAAGCACCAGGACTGAAAGCTCAGGGAGCTTTGCTATGCTCCCATTCTGATCCTGACAGCTGCAACCGCACAAGCACCACCTAACTCTGCAATACGCAGCTGAAAAACCACCATCAGAGCTTTCGTATTCTCCTCAGAGACGACGATCGAGTGAGGTCCTAATGCACATGCCACATCGCAAAGGTGTTCCTCCTCCCATTTCTGTTCCCTGGTAAGATGTCACAGTGGTCGGTGTGCCGACGGTCGACGAATGAAGCGTCCTTCTCGAGCTAGATCTGGCACCGTGCCTGTGCTTATACGTTGCTTTCTATCTTGGCCAATCTTGGCACGCTGACCCTTGTATTTCTGTGCTCTTGTCATTGCTGTACACGGTCATGGCGCTATGCGCATGTGGCGTGCTGTTCCAGCAAAATTACTGATCCAACAGCAACCTACAACTTCATCTGAGCATATCAAAGTTCAAAAAAAAAAAAGAACTCATCTGTTCTATCAGCCTGCTGAATGGCAGTATCTGAAGATTGTCCCCCTTGCTACAGCACAGTTCAAAGATGATATACAGCTGGTAACGCACTCTTGTCTTCACATCGCTAACAACCTATCAACAAAAAATGTACATAATGGTTAGCACCTTGTGTTCAGCTTTACCTATCCACAGGTACCAAAGCATTGACAAACTGAGAAACTGGAAAAATGTGTAGCACAACAACACTTGTAGAACAACAGTGGTGGGAAACCAACACATGACTGCATCCTAGTATTGCTAAACTGTATTAGCGGCGGCTTGCTCTGACTACTTGGCTTCCGATCACCTTGTTGCTGCCTGCAGAGACCAACCAAGTGCTGGTGGTTCTCCCGCAGCGGGCACACAGCAAAATCCTGCCGCTCAGAAGGAGAAATTTTATTGTGCAACCGTTACATGGATTGATTTGTGTAATGGACTGACCGTGGCACAGATCACTGTAGTAGACACTGTTGAGACTGTAGCAAACACTGTAGCAAAAGGAAAACACAGCGGAACCTCCAAAAAAAGAACTTTTTCCTACCGTACTTGCTACAATGCATACATGTCACATGCCAATATCTGATTAGGCCGTTACACAAATTAATCTATGTAACGGTTACACAATAAAATTTCTCTACCAGAAGGCCTCTTGCTGCTACTCATGCTCCAGACCGATTCCGCCAAGCCTCCTCTGTCCACCTGCCACCTCAACAAGCTGTGACAACCATGGCCTCTAGCCGCCCGGGCGAGGCGGCCAACTGTCCCCAAGAGAGCTCCACCTATGAAATGACCTAAAATTTCAAATTTTTGAAGTTTAATTAAATTTCACTTGAATTCAAAATTCTGATGAATTAAGAAGCTTTCTTTGGTTTTGGGCTTTCCCTTTCAAGAATTCCACTTTCTCTCTGGCCTTGGTGCCTTTTTGGCTTGACGCCTCCTCCCCTGTCTTCTTGGCCATGCATCGGTCTGAGTGCATGCTAGCTCGTCGTCACCACGCCGTTAAAACCCACACAACACCCTGCCACCTCATCGACCAAACCTTAAATGGCCGCCACACCCTCCCAGCCATGTTCCTGCTAGCTCGTCACTATCGACCTCGCTGCTGTCACATCGTCTGTCGTCTGCTCGATGCGCACCGATGCCTTAACTCGCCCTGCCAGTGTGCATGTCTGTGCCAAAGGGATGCTACACAAATCGAGGCACCACTTGCATCTACTAGCACCACTGTCGACCTTGTCGAAGTAGCTCGATTGCCAGCACCGTCGTCCACGCTTCGGCCAAGCCGAGGCCACCCCACTATCGCCACCACCTTCCAGGCATTATAAAGCCGAGCTGAGCTACTCCTTAGCCTTCATTCGCAACCAGTTCTGATGTCAAGACCTTTCTCTCCTAACTCCAGCCAAGGACTACTACCACCGCTGAGCCCTCGCCGATCAACCCTAAATTGCGATTCTCCATCTAGACTCGATTACAACCCAATTCTTCACTGCCATAGCACCTACTAGACACCACGAAGCCAACCCTGACCACGCCAATCCACCTCGTCGCCCCTACATCGCCGACCAAGCATGACCAACATGGACATCCATGTACAAGCCAAACCCAGCCAAACCGCCACCACCACTAGCTTCCTTAAGCACCGTAAATGCCCAAATCACCTTTAGCTTAACCGGAACCCCATCAGAGCACCACCATGACGTGGCCCTGCTCCAGCAAGCCCCCTCCGCCACTAGCCTTCTCCAGTGTCTCTCCAACCGTGCGTATACCCAAAATGGGTTGCTTAGACCTCATTTGCCCTTGCCGCACTATTGCTCACTGCCTGTAACCCTCGCTGACGTGCAATCGCTCTGTCGTCTCCTTCCTCTGCACGGCAGCCATGGCGCGTGTTCAAGCCTACCCAGCTGAGCTTCGTGCCTAGAAAGCCAAATAGATGGGCTAGTCAAGTGACCTAAAGCTGTGAATCGCCAGAAGGTTAAATGGGCTAACTCCAATAGTCAAAGTCTATCACTATTCAACTCAGCCCACTACTATTCATGACCCAAGCCCAATATTGTTTAGCCCATTTAAAACCAGCCCAAGCCTATTACTGTTCACACAACCCGACCCATTAGGAATAGTGTCAACCTGTTATTATTCACCCAAAACCCATTAAGCAAGTTTATATACATTCCGACTGTATCAACCCTGTTTAAACCATTCTCAGCTCACCATCTCCTGACTTTCTCATGCCATGCTTGAGCTCACCATCTCACGCGACATCGTCGATCGTTCTGGGCCTCAATTCCTCAATGAGCCTAGCCTCGATCATCGTCGTTGACCACAGTTGACTTCAAGCGACACTGCACATCTAAAGACAAAGAAATCATTTCTAGACACAAGTTCTTCACAACTTGACCTACATTAGCCTAGACATGCATCATGCAACCGTAATCCAATGATACAGGTTATCCCAACTCAATCCATGACTTAAATCTCAAAACCCTGTTTTTCTGGGAAGATCGGTAGTACCACACTTAACATGCCAGTATTACCGCACTACGGTACTACCGCTCCCCAAAGCGTACTTCCACACCTAGCAAACCCGAACCGAATCTCTTTGGAAAAATCATACCGCTGCTTCGTCGGTACTTTCGCCTTGTGGTACTACTGCGCTTATATCTGCGATACTTCTGATTTTTCTAGGACTTTCGGAATTCAATCCAAACCAAATGCAATCTTTACAAAATCAATTGATCACTCCACAAAATTTGCAATAATTTATCACAACAATATCTTGGATCTTCTCACATGGTCCTTCAGATATAGTATATATGTAGATAACTCCTTATACAATGGAGAAAATACACAATTAATAATACACATCTAACAGTTGTGTGAGTGGAAAAACACCTCAAAACCTTGGTTGGGACAGAGGTTTTGACTGAAAATTTTAAATTTTAGCTGTTTACGACAGAGATTATGGAGAAAGAGATGCTCGCTTGCGATTTTTGTTGATACAGATGTTGGGCTTTTAATGTGTACTATAATTAACTTGTAGATTTCGTCTTGAGAAAATACTTCGTTTAAAAGTTAAGTACTGTAGTAAAAGCCAAAAGCCGCTTTCAGAAGCTGAAAAGAACAGGGCCGTCTGTGCAACCGGACCCAAGAAACAGCGGCCCATCTATGCCTCACTTCACTTGCCCCTACGCTATTGAAACTTGGTCGATGGTGCTCAATTGTTGTGGACTGGTGGCAAAAGCAAATAGAGGGAAATTCAACGGATTGGTCATCTACATAGGCTAGAACATTTGGAGGGGGAGAAACAGAAGGATCTTCCGAAATGTGGCCTTGAACCCACAGCGGCTAGCCTTCGACTTCGAGGTTAAACAAGACATCCAGTTGCGAGAACAAGCTTTCCTTTAGTTAGCCTTTATTTTTAGGTGTTGCTGCCCGATTGAGTTGTTCTCCCTTTGTTGGATTTGCCTTTTGCTGTTCTCTTGCCTCCCTCCTCCTCTTGTTCTTGGCATCCCTTTCTTGAAATGAAATGGCAGAGCTCCTGCCTTCCCGTTTACACACACACACGTCAAAAGACCAGAATGCCAAAAAAAATGCAGAACATTTCCAATAGTCATACGCTCATAGTCGTAGCCACACACTGAAATTAACTTGTTGGTTCTCGTTCCCAGAGTCTTATTACAAATTGCAGTGGAAGAAAACAGCATCACGTCTCAATTTACTACGGTGAGTCCAATTTAGAGTGTTAAATGAAAACAAATCAGAAATTGCGGCATGTACTCACCAATTATTAACTTGTACATCTCTCCACAGGCTAGTAGAGTAACTGCAAAACTAGCAATTGAGCTAAAGCGAGCACTAAGCCAGATATGTGGATCACTGTGTTGGCAAAAGGGAGAAAGAGCGTAGGAGAGGAGCCAAGGTCAGGAGATAAAGCAAGAAGCTGCTCAACTTGTGAAGCCATGAGATGCAGCAAAGCTAGTTCTAGCATGCATAGAGTAAGCTTAGGATGCATACCCCATAGGTGGCCAAGGATGGGATGGGAGGAGCACATGCCACAGGCCATGTCAGGTGGAATTAAACTAGGGTAGAGAATTGGCATGAGGAAAGGGTGCATCATCAATAATGCAATATCATTAGGCAGTGAGATCAACTAGCAAGGTTATTTTGCAATGTTCGCCATTAGAGTTAATATCAGACAATACTATGGCTGTTTCTGTACAATCTGATGTCTACTGCTTATTTTCAAGCAATGTTCGCATAGCTGTTACCGAGCTGCCATCTCACTTTGTAGTGATAATACGGTATGCGGCCTTGTAAGTGGTTTAAAAATGTTAAAAAAAATGCAAATACCTATATGTGCAAAATAAATGACCATGAGGACATATTGCATTTCATACAAATGATCAAAGAAAAGCTCACGGCACAAAAATATAAATATCTATCCTGGGCGGCATGTGTGTTTAAAGGCCCGCTTAACCACTAAATTACCCTGATCAACTCGGCTTCGGCTTCGGCTTCTGGCTTATTTTTCACTATTCATAAGTTTCGTCTTTTTCTGAACTTTTGGCTTTTTGTTGAGTTTTTTTGCCAGTTCTTTTTTTTCCCGTATTTGTTTATATTATACGTAATGTGCTAACATATTTTTTATATTTTTAAAATTTTTTAAATTTAATTATGTTAAATAAGCCTCTGTCAGCTACAATGCTTTTTTCAGCCAGCTACAGTGTTTTCAGCCATAAGTCATGAGCTTTTCAGCCGAACCGATCACCACGTCACTTCCGCATGCGGCACTACTTACAAGGCCATAGCAGCCGCTATTCAGAACAGTGTTTTGAAGTGCAAATTCGAATCACAAATAGGCTAAGAGCAAGTCTTATAATACAGCCTTCAGCTGGCTGTATGGATACTTACAGCCCACTTATCAGCCTACTCATATAGTAGTTACAGTCAGCTGAAGGTTGTATGATCTACCCCTTCCTCTCACAAAGTTTCTTGGTTCTTGTGCTTCAGCTGGCTGTAAGCTTACAGCCCACCTCTCTTCTCTCTCCTCCTCTCTCTCCTCCACCTCAGCATACAGCCAGCTTACAGCCTCTTATAATACTTGCTCTAATAGCAGAGGGAAGGTTGCATTCATTGCAATGGTAAATGGTTTATTTTTAGGAAATTTTAGCAAGAGAGTAATGAGTAGAAATTAAATCTATTCATTAATTTATGAGAGTAAAATAGACTCTTTGTAAATCTATTTTTTTTTTAGGGTAACCTATTATTAATCATTCCCGCCGCCACCTCTCACCCATTCCTTACGCTGCCGCCGTCTCTCATACGTGGGATGCCGCGATGTTTGCGAAAATTACTCTTACACTATTTATTCTCTTTACAATTTTATCCCTCTCAGGATTCTACTATTGATACTACCAGTGATAGTATAATTAAATCCTAACTAATCTAATATATTGAATTAAAAAGAATGGATGACTCACATTTATTTTATGGTACCGTAAAAGAGCCTTTTTCCGGGGGCATTTATAAAATGATCCCTATAAAGGCATTTGTTTGTACAACCTTTTCGAACATTAATGTGTCAAAGGGTTCATTAGCATCCTTACAGCCACTAGAAGCGCTAACAAAAAAAAAGGCTGCCGCCAGCTACAATCTAAGAGGTAACTATTAGATTGAATGATTGCACAATTATACAAGGTCAGAACAGGTAAGATTGCATTATGCCCCAACTCACAATATAGTTGTCATCTGATGTCATTACTCTCCATGAGGGAATTTTTGGATGCTGACCTCTTTAAGCTCTTACCAGAGGAATCTTTGGCCTTCCCATACTTCTTGACTGGCTTTTTTATTGACGTTGTACAGCTTTGCAGATTTTGCTGCTCTCTAATGTTCCTCGAAGACACTACCTCATCAAGAACCTTGTGCAGTGCCTCTTTAGCAATGTTGTAGAGCTCAGCGGATGTTGAACCCTCTTTTGCACATTTGATTGCATCATAGCAAAGATCGTTGTACCTTGCGGTTGAAGGATCCTCGCGGTATCCCCTTAGATCAATGTAATTATCCAAGGTGACAGTACTTTTTGCATGCTTTGTCCAGCGTTTCAATATACAAGCCTTTGGAAGGGAACGTACTCCTTCGATAATGAACACTCGAAGAGCATGCCTGCACAAGATTCCACAGCTCTCGAACAGGCAACAGCTACAACACACTGTTCTTTGATCTGGACTGAAAGAAACAGCATGTGTCTCCTCATCACCACCATCTACTATGACGCGATACTTGTGTAACATCCCATCCTCGAGCCTCTCCGCATGGTATCCAAAGGACTCAACAAATTGCTCTTGAAATATATCAAATACTATCCTAGTGAATACTGAACTTGCTTGTTTTTCCACTGGAGAAGCAGTCCTCAGTGCTGGCATTTGAAACATTGTCAGATAATCTGCCTGAGCCTCTTTTTCATTGGAAATACAGATAGCTTGTCTAAGTTGCTGGACAGCCACGCACAATTGGGTCTTGGACGAGAAGTACTTCTCAATAACCTTTTCGAGATTTTCATAGCTTTGTGGCAGCAGGTTTCTGGCATGAAATGCCTTCTTCGTGTATGCAGGGACCCATTGTTGGCGAATATCATAGAGAGACTGTAAAAGTTCATTATTTCTGAAGCCATGTTTTATGATAATTGAGTCCCAACATGATTCAAATGATTCTTCTATGCTGCATCCATCAATGCACTTTCTCAGATCAGTTATGAAAGGGTCTAATTCTGGATATATACTGTGTAGCTCCTCCCTGACAGTGTCTAAGATATGCCTCCCACAGAAAATATGACATGTAGCAGGTAATACCTTGGCAACTGCGGCTGCCATCCCTTGGTTCAGCTCTGTTACGAAAGAAACGGGAGGCCCCACATGCATTGCTTCAAGCCACTTTTCAAATAACCATGCAAATGATTCTTCGGACTCATGAACAAGTAGTGCACATCCAAAAACAACTGGCTGCACATGATGATTGACACCTAAAAATAGGACAATAGGTATATGCTCCTTGTTGTTCCTGTATGCTGTCTCAAACCTAACAGCATCACCAAAATGGTAATAAGCCATCCTAGCTTTAGCATCAGCCCAGAAGATATTAACCGTGTGCTCATTCTTGTCAAGCTGCACGGCATAGAAAAATGCAGGATCCTCGACTTGCGTCTTTTTAAGGTATTCAAGCAGGATTTGAGCATCCTCTGGCCCTAAATCATTATAACGGATCTCTCTAGAAGGCTGGGAATCTTGGCTGTTTAATAGGAGATTGCGTGTGTCAGAAAAGTTCTTTGCGATGACAAGTACCTTACCTTGCGAGCGAACACAGCGAACCCTGCTTGGTGGTGCAGGGTTCAGCTCATGAGTATGCTCTAGAATGAGTTTTGAGACCATCCAGACATCTCTGTCCTTCCGAATTATCTCAAACAATGCATCACAACCATCCCTGGAGGGATCAGAGGCTTGCACTCTCTTGGTATCCTCTCTATGGCTCTCTCGTCCAGAATGGTAGCGGTGCCTAGAGCACACTAGCTTCAACATCTTGAGTGACTCATCTTGCGATTTGCGGGACTGGCGCACGCGAGCTTCAAATCCCACACGGATGGCATATGAGTAGTAGAATGTCTTGGCGGCCTCAAGGGATTGAAACTCCATACCAATGTAAGGGTCAACCACAGCGTCACTCTCAGTGGCAATATAGTGCACTGTGCTGGGCATCCCAACCTCATGGTTATGCTCCTTGACAAGCTTAGTGATAACCCACTTGTTATCGCCTCTGCGGAGCACCTCAAGCATGGCATTGCAACCTTCCCTGATGGAGGCAGCCCGCTTCCTCGTCTTCTTCCCCACAATGACACGCTTCTCCCTGCTGAACCCTTCCTTTGAGCAGACAAACCTTAACATGATGATGGACTCACTGCACTTGGACTTGCGGGACCGGGCAATGCGGACAGAGAACCCAAGACGGCCAGCGTAGGCAATGTAGAAGGTCTTGGCAGCCTCCCCGGACTCGAATTCCATTCCCACCCGGGGCTCGAGGCAGTGGTCGGATTCGACCGGGAATAGCTCCTTGCAGACGGACTGCGGCTGCGCCGCCGGCAGCGGCTGCCCTTGGTGGTCCACGATCTGGACACTATGCAGCGGCATCTGGTCGACGCCATGGACGTGGGGGCTTACGCCGAGGGAGGCCCAGAAATTGATGCTGTCGTCCTCGAGCTCCACCACCTGGGGCTCCATCATCCCGTGCCCGGCCGCATGCCCCCCGACCTCCATTACCCTCCCCCCCAATCCCCTCCCACGTCTCCTCTCGTCCACCCCAACAGAAAATCAAGAACCAAGAAGCCTACTAGCCGCCGCCGCCACTCCCTGATGCCCAATCCAAGAACCAAGAAACCAACTCCAGGTCTCTCCCTGGCTCCGGCTACTCCCCGATGCCTGTCCAAATGCTGGGGAGAAGCAAAAAAGTCCGAAGCTTCAACAGCTCTGCCAAGAACTTGTGAGCAGGTAGCTCCAATTGCGGAAATGGAGAGCAAGAACCCTAGAAATTTGACTCGGTGAGACTTGGGATTCCGACGGAAATGCAAGGAAAGGAGGTCAATTTCGGGGAGGAGCAAGGAAAGGCAGTACCTTTGGGCTGCGGCGGCTGCTGCTACGGTCGACGGCCGGGAGGGGAGAAGAGATTGCTTGATCACCAGCGAGAGAGCGGCCGTGTCCGTACACGCAGCGCTTTGCTTCGCCTTTGCTTTCGTTTGATTTTTTTTTCTCCCTTTTTTTTCTCTCGCGCTATCTAGTTTTTGCTATCTAGTTTTTGCTTGTGGTTGTGCGACAGTGGACCCCACTCCTCAGTAATTCCTCCCCACTCGGCTCTCTGCGTTTAGTTCAATTAAACTGAATAAAGACTATGTGCCGCTCTCTTTTAAGCTATAACTTATAATTTTTTATTTTAGCTGTTTATAAAAAAATAAAGAGATAGATACTCACGTACGATTTTAACCATATAAATAAAGTTGTTACACTATGTACTACAATTAATTTGTAGACCCGTCTTGAAAAGACGCTCTGTTTAAAAACTAGTATTGTAGAAAAGGAAGTTGCTATGGTATGATGGGCATGTTCTTTTTTGCTAGAGCTTATGGTTTTTGGCTACGACTTTTGGCTTTTGGGCTGTTTGTGTGAGAGATTACAGAGTAACAGAAACTCATATGCGGTTTTTGTGGATACAAACGAAGTCAGTAAAGTATGTACTACAATTAGCTGGTAGATCATATCTTGAAAAGATACTCCATTTAAAAGTTAGTTACTGTAAAAAAAGCCGAAAATCAGTTTTTAAAAGCTGAAAAGAACATACCTCCCTTGCGCCACTCCTCCCCTCCCTCCTCCTCCTCTCAAAGCGTCGTTGCTCCCCTCCCCTCTCTTCTTCTGCTTCGGAGTAGCTCTACACGCCTCCTTCGCCGGCCCCACCCCCTCCACCACCACGCGCGGCCAGCGGCGACGTCATTGCCTTGTCGCGCCACCCCCCGACACCTCCCCGTCGCACCATCCTGTCCAACCTAACTGCCACTGCCCTCATACCCTGCCCCCCCCCCCCGGTGTGCCCACCGCTGAGCCACTGCCTCCCCCAACCTTCTATGGGGGGTAAGGGTGAACCCATAGCGGGAGCCAGATCCGACAGTGGAGGAGAGTGAGGGGATGACGGCGGAGAGTGAGGGGATGATGGGGGCGAGTGAGGGGATGACGGCGGCGAGTGAGGGAGTGGCGGACGGGAGCGAGAGGGAGCATGAGAGGGAGGGAGAAGGCACATGAGAGAGAAGGGGAGGTATACCGTTGAACGGTATATCGTTTCATAGTTTTTCTCTATAGAAAAGTTCTTCGATGTAGAAAAATGGCTTTTTAAAGCCAAAAAAGAGGGCTCATATCGAACCTAAAGGCCTCACCAAAAAATTGATATGAATTTTACAAGAAATAATATAATTTTTATATGCCTTGTATTGAGTTCTCGTATTACAAGCGGCTTGAATTGTGGAACTATGGCCATATGTATCTACTGTGGTCATCTACAATCAACAGGAAAAACTTATTACCTTGTGTCGTCGCTGGTGTGATTGATCCGCACAAGTCGCTATGGACCAACTCTATTGGGCACTCAGCACGGTAATCTGTGGCCTGCGGGAATGTGGCTCAGTGTTGCTTGCCGAGGGCGCACCCATCACAGAACTACTTGATGTGATTGAATAGCGGAACCCAGCCGCCATTCCCTTTAGCGCCAGGTTCTACAGTGCTCAAAAGTTAAGGTGGTCATGGCGTCCGTGCCATAGCCAAGCTTCGCCATCCATGCGCGTGAGCAGGCACACGAGACCAGCAAGGTTCAGCTTCAGTGTGTAAAGCTGATTCCTGGTCGCCTCACTCACGCTAGCAACTTGCGTTCGCGATCGAACACGAGCAGCTCTCCATCCTCAATCACCACCTTGCAGCCGTTCTCATCCAATTGCCCAACAGAAATGATGTTGCTACAGAGATGTAGGATGAAGTATACCTTGGTGAGGAGCCGATGCTCCCCATTCCGACACTAGAACATGATGGTTCCCTTGCTACGGATGTCCACGAGCGAGCTGTCACCAAATTTGACTGTCCCTTTCACCGATTCATCAAGCAATCTGAACATCACTCGAGACCCTGGTCATGTTGCTGCTTGCTCGCGTGTCGAGGTACCACATGTCATCGCCTGCATCCGTCAAGATCACCTTCTCCTTGTTAAGTAGCACCATCTGCTGCTGGACCTCGCTGTCATCTTGTAACAGCTCGCAGTGCTCGACTATGAGCAACACAAGTTGTTCATCTTGCGCATGAATTAGGTGCGCCTCCTCCTTGTGCTCGCAGTGGGGCTTGTAGTAGTTTCTGGAGAAGTGCTCCATCTGGTTGCAGTTGTAGCACTTGACTTGCAACATGTCACGGCGCGCACTGGGCGAGCCACAACCCCGGGCATCGTGCCTGGCTTTGTCGCGCCCGTGGGCTTGCTGCCTTCCTCGGAAGCGATTGTCGCCGCTGCTGCCGCTTCTTCGGTCTCCACCTAAGGAGGCGTCACCCTGCTCCTGCAAGTTGACTCTCATAACAAGAGCCTAGTCGGAGTAGTTCGTGTGAGTTAGCATGGGGTAGACCACTGTCCCCTCACTCTCCCTTGTCACCTGCTGCACCACCACCTCGCGGCCACACACCCTCGTCCTGCTGCGCCCGCAGATCCTTGGTGGAGTGAGAGACCTCGAAGGAGATTCAGATCCGTGGCCTGACATTGTTGTCAGGATCTCTACACCACTTTGATACCACTTGTCAGAGCAGACGCGCACGCAGTCACACGACCACAAGTACCTGGTACTCGTTACGACCACTCAATCGCTTACAACCACGAAGTTGTTTATTACCACTCGAAGCCGCTTATGACCACGAAGACTTCAAACTCGTACTCGACTACAACAATGAGGTCGTAGTCGGATACAACACTCAAGGAAACGCAGAGATTTGTGCTGCTCAACTTCCGCAGTTTTCTCAGCTTTCTTCTTTCATTTATAGGATTCGAATACAAAGTAAAGGCTAAACTTATTTCCTATTCTTACGCCATGATCTGCTTTGGCCGTGTCATCCCACATCCAGCGAAAACATAGCTCCACTAACTAACAGACTAAACGACAGTCATGGCCACAACGTGAACGTGAGCATGATCTCAAGCCACTAACTTTGACAGAGTAAAATATAAGTAATGCAACAGGCTTAAGTCCAACGCCAGAGAAAGGTGAGCATAGGTAAAGAAGAAGAGTTCGTTATGACGGTTGCATTTAGGCGCCAAGGTGAGTATTTCAAGGCGTCGCTCGGAAGTGCAGGTCGGTTGTGCAGCCAAGGTGAGTATTTGAAGGTGTTGCTCGGAAGTGCAAGCCGGTTGCTGCACACGAGGGCTTGTGGCTGACGGGTGGGTCCATGTATAGAGTCCCCGATCAGACGCAGTGAATGCTTTGTCACTAACGGGTGGGACCAAATGCGGTGCCAGGTCAGATGCAGTCAACCCTGACGCTGACTTCTAGGGCCAAATGCAATACCAGCTCAGAACGAGTCAACTGCATCACTGACTGGTGGGGCCAAATGGTCTAGGTCAGAAGCAGTCGACCGTTTCGCTGACTGATGGGGCTAAAGATAGTGCGACATACAATACAGCCAACGTGCGGAGTTACTCCGGCGATGACGGTGCGCGATTGAATCATCATCGTCGAGTTAATTTGTGCAGAAAATGCGAAATACGTGTAAATCAGATGCATATTCGGAACGGATGAATTGGCATTTGAGTAGGCTCTACGAGATTCATACAACTTCTGATCACTGCAAACAAACGAATCTGTCCAGTTCTTTACAACAAGTGAATTTACAGAGTTAGAAGGATTCCATGGGCCATGGCCATGGATGCTTGGTGCAGGTGCTTCATGAGCTGTGCAGAGTAGTAGCTACTAGCTACATGTCGAGCTCGAGGGGATCGGGAGACGACGAGCCAGCCTTCTTGGCCGCCGCATTCCTCCGGAACGGCCGGCACGCCTTGACGCTGAGGTCGACGGCCGCCGAGAGCGCCACGAACATGGCGGCGTCCTCCATGCACGTGACGTGCCGCATGGCGAGCTGCACGAGCGGCCTGCTGCTCCTCGCCTCCCCCTGCACCCTGCAGCTCATCACGAACCCACCGCCCACGCACGACGCCCCCATGCTCGCCGCGCAGTACGTCGCCGCCGCCTCCGCGCCAGCGACGGGGACGGCCTCCGCCGGCGCCTGCCTGTCCATGTCGATGAAGAACTCCCCGCCCTTGTCGCTGCTCAGCGGCATCTCCGACACGAGCACGCACGCGTCCTGGCGCTCCGGGAGGAGGCGCAGCCGAAGGCACACCGTGTCCTTGCTCGGCGCTGCCTCCCGCCACGCCTCGAGCCGGCCCCACGGCTGCCAGCTCTCCGACGAGCCCGAAGTGTCGGCGCGAACGATGAGCCAGGCCCCGGGGTTGGATCGCGCCACCCTGTCGCAGCCCGTCGCGGGGACGAACGGCGTGGCCATGAACGCCGCGGCCACGGCGGAGCCGGACAGGTCGTGGATCACCACCTTCCAGCCCTTCCTCTCCCTCCTCACCATCTCCATCTCCTTCTCCTCGCCGCCGGAGCTCGACCAGTCCGGCCCTCCCAATGGATCCGTCTGAGACGCCCTGGCAACAACACATCAAACAACAGTAAGAATAATCTTCTCATCAAGCTTCTTCCGATCCACAATGTACAGATCACACTGCAAGGTGTAATCAAGAAAGAAGATGGTGACGCGGCGCTCTCACCGCCTGTCGCGGATGAACTTGCAGCTGAAAATGGGCTGTCTGATGCTGCCATGGAGCTGGACCACCTGCGGGTTCAGCGCGATCTCGTCGTCGAACTGGAAGATGTACCGGGGATCAGCCTCCAGCTTCACCCTCAGGTGCAGCTCCGGCCTGGCCTCCCCCCTGCCGATCCCTGTCCAGCCATGGTGCAGCAGCGCAGGCTTCCCGTCGCGCCACTCCGAGCCAACATCCACTCTGAACACCCCGACTAGCCGCCTCCTCCTGGCGATGCTGCTACAATGCCCGCCACGCCTGCCAAGGTACACCACAACCTCAAGGTATGCCTGAGGGCCTCGGAAACACCCCGGTGTCGACAGCGCCTTCATGTCGGACTCGTCGAGGGAGAAGACCGCCACATTTGTGTGGGGATCAAGGTTGAACTCTGAAGAATGGATCAGAGGCACAGGGGCAATCTGAACCGGGAAGCCTCGGAGCCGGATTTCGCAGTGACAGCCGCTGGCCGCCTTCCTAGCATTTGTCCCAGGGAGCGTCAGGCCAAGTTGCCCAACTGACAGCCTGAAAAATGTCTGGGGATCCATGGCGTGTATCACTGGACACTAGCTCCTTCCATGGCTTGTGCTGAAAATCTTGCATATACATGCTGTCAGAAATAATATGAGGGTACAATTGCAGGAAATGAAATATGCATCTCATGCAATTAAACTAACAACAAATGTGCAACTGGTTTTAAATTTTTGCGTCGCTAATGGTAGTGTTAGACATGCCATCAGATACTCCAAATGCCATGAAGCTAAGTAAGAGTAAGACAGCATAATAGCCTATATACAGCTAAGATTTTTGTAGTGTTCCAAAACATTAGCAACCTTGGTTTTTGTAAATAGGAAGCAATCATAGTCATTCTGAACATGAAGCACAGAGTAGTTCTACCAATGTGTCTGCCAGCTGAGCTGATCACATATGACCACAGCCATTTTCAGGTCACATATTCCTTCACCACTTGAAAATTATTGAACAAAGGTACCCAATTCTCCCCCAAAATTTTGTCGGATATCCAACTTTGAACTTCTCACAATCTTCCCACTTCAGCTCCAGCTTAGCATAAGCTTTAGGACAAGGCCAAACCAGGCAGAGCTAGCCAGATTTTTTTTGGCTTGATACCTGCCTTTCCTTTTTTGTGTAACCCTAGAGATCCTTGACAAAACTAAAGAAAGATGAGTATTGACGATCCAGCATATTCCCCCTTTGACAATCACTAGTGCAAGCACTACAAAAGGCACTCACTTACTCAACACCCTTAGCTTAAACAACTAAAAGGAAAAGAAAGAGAAAAAAGGCATCTGGTGCTTTGCAATGATGACGTTGAGTGGTTGGCAATGGCAATGGCATTAGCATGCCAACTCGCTGTAAAGCTTATCATCAGTGAGGCACAGGGTTATCTGAACCTGGAGCTGGAGCTGCACTTGTAAAAGTTTGAACAACCAAAGCAACAACCACAAAACAGTATCAATGGCTCCCCGCGATTAAACTACTAATTGTCGCGGAAAGGGTGGCCGTGACAGTGATGGTAAGGTAGCCCAGGATCAGAATTCTCCCTAGCTTGTTTTCATTTCGCTTTCTTAATCATGCTACATATGAGCGTGCGGAGATACCAAACCTTTGCCCCCCGCACGGTGCTCCACCAAGGAGAAAGAACTCCTCCCGCGCCGAGCAAAGCAAGGTTGCCGCCGCCGGGCACATAAGGCGGCCGCCGCTGTTGGTAAAGAGATCACGATCGCTCACACGAACTCATAACGTTGAGGCAAGAATAGATGAAGACACAATGTTTTTGTGTTGCCTAATTGCCACACCTTTGGTCTCTTTATTTATAGCAAAGCAAAACTCTAAACTGGGCTAAACAAAACTCCAACTCCAAAACAAACTCATACACAAACTCCTAAATAGCAACGGATTATACTAACAAACTCCCCCTAATCCTGTTGCCTTCACTTGATCCCGATTGCGCCGATACTGTCACGGAGCTCCAGGAATCGAACACGACCGAGTGGCTTCGTCAGGATGTCCACGAGCTGTCGTCCGGTTTCAGTGAACTCAAGAACATTTTTTCCTCCATCGACCGCCTCACGGATAAAGTGAAACCGGGTGTCGATGTGTTTGCTTCTGTCATGGAGGACTGGAGTCTTGCTAAGAGCGATGGCAGACTTGTTGTCCACCCTGAGTTCCGGCGCTGGAAGCTTCTGTTCCAAGAGCTCCTGCAACAACCGGTGAAGCCAAACGCCCTGACAGGCTGCGGTCACCGCGGCGATGTACTCTGCTTCACACGAGGAGAGAGCCACAACCCACTATTTTTGCGACTGCCAGGAGACTGGGCTTATGCTGAGGAAGAAAAAAAAGCCAATAGTGCTCTTTCGCCCATCAAGGTCGCTGGCCATGTCGCTATCGCTTAACCCAACAAGGCCAGCTTGTCTCCTTCTCTTGGGTAGGTGACGCCGAACCCCCGTGTCTCGGCGATGTACCGGAGGATGTGCTTCACCGCGGCGAGGTGATCTTCCCGCGGATCCTCCATGAACCGACTCACGTACCCTACAGCGAACGTGATGTCCGGCCGGGTATGAGTCAAATAGCGCAGGCTCCCTACAATGCTCCGGTAGCGGGTTGCGTCCACAGGCGGTGTCGTTGATGCCTTGGATAGCTTGAGTCTCTCTTCCATCGGCGTGTGACAAGGATTGCACTCTGCCATGCCATTCTGCTCCAGGAGCTTCCCAGCGTAGGCGCTCTGACAGAGCGTGATCCCGCTGACGCTTTGGCTTACCTCAATGCCAAGGTAGTAGGTGAGCAGCCCCAAGTCGCTCATGCGAAACATGGACATCATCTCGTGCTTGAATTTGTCGATGCCTGCTTGAGTTGTCCTGGTGATGATCAGGTCATCGACGTAGACGCCGATGATCAATGGTCCTCCGGGCGCTCGTCGTGTGTACAGCGCGTGCTCATCCATACACCTGCTGAAACCCAGCTCCTGGAGATTGGCGTATAGCTTGGCGTTCCATGCGCGCGGTGCTTGACGCAATCCATACAACGCCTTGCGCAGCTTGAGCACCTTATGCTCCTGCTTGTCGACGGTGAAACTCAGCGGCTGCTTGACATAGGCCTCCTCAGTAAGGTCCCCGTTCAGAAACGTGGACTTCACATCCATGTGGTGCACGGACCACTCGGCAGGGGCGACCGGTTCTGGCTCCAAGAACTATGTCGGGGCGCCAGCGGGTGCGGGACCGAGGATATCCCGCAACATCCTGAACCGGTGTTGAGCGCCGCTGTCGTTGTCGTGATCGAGCTCAGTGAGAGCCTCGGCCGTGGGCGATACAAACCGCACACCAGGTGCGTGACCCGGAGCGCCCAATGGTGGTGAGTCCTAGCGAGGTGATGGCGTGTGCGGTTGCTCCCCTGGGGCAGGGACCTCCACTGGACTAGCGATGATCTCGTGCTCGACGACGAACGTGCCAACGCTAGTCGTCTTCTCCAGCTCGCCGGGATTCGCCCAATCCTAGCTAGCCTTCTCGTCGAACACCACGTCACGGGAGATGTGGACGCGGCGCGCAACCGGGTCGAACAACCGATACGCTTTCGATCCCGACTCAAACCCGACGAGCACCATCTTCACGCTACGATCATCGAACTTCTTCAAATTTGGGCGAGTTACCTTGGCGTGAGCGATGCTTCCGAACGTGCGCAGAAAGGAGACGTCGGATTTCCTCCCATGTCAGGCCTCAAACGACATCATGTCGTCCAAGCTCTTGGCGCACGGTTCAAGAGAAAAATGGCGGTGGTCACCGCCTCCCCCTCCCCCAAAACTCAGACGGCATCTCCTTCGCATTGATCAAGCAGCGCGCCATGTCGACGATTGTCTGGTTGCGCCGCTCAACAACGCCGTTCTGTTGCGGCGAATATGGCACCGTGAGCTGCCGTGCAACTCCCTATCCGCGCAGTACTGCCCGAACTCGATTGAGGTGAACTCCCCCCTTGATCAGTCCACAGTATGCGCAGACGCCGCCCGATCTCGACATCGACACTGGCCTTGAACTGCTTGATGACAGTAGGCGCCTGATCCTTACTCGTCAGGAGGCGAAGCCACATGTAGCGGCTGCAATCATCGACGAGAAGGAGAAAGTAGCGCCGGCCACCATGAGTCGCCAGTGAGATGGGCCCACACTGGTCGCCATGCACGAGGTCGAGTAATCCCTCGGCACAATAGTGGGCCGCTGCCGGAAACAAGGCGCGTCTCTGCTTGCCAATGAGGCAGCTGTCGCAAACCTCACCGGGATGATTGATCACCCAGAGTCTACGCACCATCCCATCTTGAGCCAGCCTCTTCAGGGCATCGAAGTTGAGGTGGCCATAGCGTACATGCCACAGCCAAGCCTCATCATCTTGCCGCGCCATTAAGCACACCGGCCTCGCAATGTTCAAGTTGAGCATGTACAGGCGGTTTTTGGCGCGCTTCACCTTGGCAAGCAGTTGACGTTGCCGATCACAGATCCGCAACACTCCCCCGTCAATCAGCACCTGGTAGCCACGCTAATTGAGCTGGCCGATGCTGATAATGTTGCTCTTGAGCCTGGAAATGTAGTAGACGTTGCTAATCGCCCGGTGTTCACCGTTCTAGCAGGTGAACAACACCGTGCCGCGCCCGCGGATGTCAACCATCAAGCCGTCGCCGAAATTCACAGATTCGATGACACCCGTGTCCAATTCCGCGAAGAAGTTGTCGCAACCAGTCATGTGGTTACTGGCCCCAGTGTCCAGGTACCACACGTCGCTCCGCTGTTCTCCATCGCATCCCAGATTCACCTGGGCGTGCGTTTCATCGAGCTTGACAAAATTTGGCGGCATCAGCTCGACGTCGTCAGTGAAGGCGCACACATGCGCCATGAGCAGCGTCTACTCATAATCCTCCTGGGTGAGATGGACTTGCTCGCACTGTGGCTGCCAGCAGTCCTTAGCCCAGTGGCCAATCTTGCTGTAGTTACGGCACTTATCGCGACTAACGTTGCGCTCGCGCCTTGGTTCGCACCTGTCACGCCCCGGCGTCGCTGCGCCGGTTACCCTTGCCACGGCGACGGCCGCTGCCACCAGGCATGCTTGACGATCTCTCGCCGCTCTTCTTCTCCTTGAGGCGAGCCATCCATTCCTCCTCGGTCAGTAAGAGTTTAGCTTCCGAGGTAGTAGTTGGTGCCGCCGGTTGCGGGGTGCAACGATCATCGGCATTTTTCAGACGCCCAGTGACCTCCTCAATGGACAGCTTGGAGAGATCGAGCATGGTTTCCATGGTGTAGACGACATGACCAAACCGGGGCGGGACAACGCGAAGGTATTTTTCGACAGCCTTCTGCTCGTCAACGGGTTCGCCGTACTCTGAAAGTTGGTCGACCAGGCATCTCAAATGAAGTGTGAAATCCTCAGGATCTTCGCCTTCCTTGAACGTGAGCATCTCGAACTCAGTGCGTAGCTTCTGGAGCTTCGACTTGCGGATGTGATCGGAGCCAATTCGCATAGACTTAACGTAGTCCCATGCTTCCTTGGCCGATCGCTTGATGGCGAGCGCGCGAATCATCTCCTACGGGACCGCCTTGAGGAGTGCCTCGAGCACCGCACGATCCTCCTGCAGATCAGCGTCGCCATACTCGACGGCGTCCCACAAGCCCCTCGCTTGAAGCATCACCTGCATTACGAGAGACCAATATGTGTAGTTGTCGCGCGTGAGCATCGGATAGGACGCGCCTCCAACCTCCCGCACCGTCTTCTGGATCACCATGTCGCGGCCACGAGTGCGACCACGACGAGGGACGATCGGCGAGGCCAAGTGCCGCCCTCGGCCTCCACGGCGTGGCGACAGACTCCGGTCACCATCGCTTACTGGAGCCGACATTGCGCAGGGATCGAGTAGCCTTGCTCTGATACCAACTGTTGGCAAAGAGATCATGATCGCTTACACGAACTCACAACGTTGAGGTAAGAACAGATGAAGACACAATGTTTTTGTGTTGCCTGATTACCACACCTTTAGTCTCTTTATTTATAGCAAAGCAAAACTCTAAACTGGACTAAACAAAACTCCAACTCCGAAACAAACTCCACTCCGAAACAAACTCATACACAAACTCCTAAACAGCAACGGGTTATACTAACAGCCGCATGGCACGGCTTCGCCGAGAAACACCACATCGTCTTAGCCTCTCCCTGATGCTTCTGTTGTGCAGCTCCCATCCCAAGTCCAACAACACGCACAGCCACACTGACCACCACCACCACACACAGCCACCATGATCAGCAGCGCCCACAGCAGCAGACCAGCAGCACCAGCATTGGCAGCACCCGCGTGGCCGCAGGGCGCACCGGTCCGGCCCGCTGGAGTGGGCGGCGGCGGTGGTGTTCACGGTGCTGGCCATCCTGGTGCTGGTGGCAGCGCTGGCCGTGCGGCTCGTGGTGCTGGTGCTGCAGCCCAAGGTGCCGTACATCGCCGTACGGTCGGCGCGCCTGGACAGCCTCGTCTACGACTAGCAGGGGGTGCTCGACACCGAGCTCTCCCCCGGCGTCGTCGCCGAGAACGGCAACGCCCGGACGGACGTGTCCTTCTCGGACCTGGAGCTGAGGCTCAGCTTCCACGGTATGGTGATCGCGATCCTGCGCGCCGACCCGTTCGACGTGCCGAAGAAGGGGAAGCTGCCGCTGGGCTACGTGGCGCGCTCGTCGGGGATACCGCTCGACGACGCCGGGCGGGCTGCCATGGACGCCGCGCTGAACGACGGCGTGGTGCCGTTCTCCGTGGCCGGGCGGACGAGGACGCACTGGAAGGTCGGCGCGCTCTTCGCCGTCAAGTACTGGACGCGCCTCTGCTGCGAGCTCCGCTTCTTCTGGCTCAACGGCACGGCGCTCGACTTCAGCTGCAAGTCCTAGTCCCGGTACTGGCATGACATGCATGATCATCAAACTACCTCTTCTCATAATCCGATCCAAATATCCAATCCATGGATTTCTGGGTGTGATCAAGAACAGCCACTGGCTTTCTTGGATTCTTTCTTTAGTATTTGCCTTATGTATATATTGGTAAAAAAAAGATCAATTTGTATAATTAGTTAGGGATCAGGGTGTGTAAATTAGATTGCCTAAGTCCTAACTCCTGATCGAGGTGACAAGATTGGGGGACAGAGACCAGTGGAAACAATCAGACATAGCAAATTTCTTTTCTTTTCTTTTTCTCCCAAACTTTCTTGCTTGGAGGATTGGAGTTGGAGGAAGGGAAATGTTAGGGAGGAAAAGAAAACGACTAAAGGAAGGGAAAAGGATACAAAGAAACCACCATTAAAAGAAACAAAGTGAAACGAGAGGGGAGAGAGAGAAGGAAGAAACGTGCTGTGCTAATGGGGTTTGGGACCCCTATCCGGCTACTGAGTCAGTGGCCTGCATGTGCTTCAGCTGCCCCTCTTCCTTTCCTTGATCTTTCTTTGCTTGCTTTTGTTCCAAGCCTTATCTAGAAGAAACACAAACCCATATCCCAAGAATCTCCAACTCATCCACTCCCAAGCTCAAATCAGTCCTAGTGCTATAAGTATCCAGTACATACATCTATACATGTCCCAAGAGTATACATATCACTGTTCTTAATTTCTAAAATTAAACACTAGCAAGACAAGAAACAATCGAAGGAACAAGAAAAGGAATTAAATTGTACCTCTCTCTCTCTCTCTTCAAATTAGCTTGCTGGCTGTTCCTTATGAAAGAGACCCCAAGAAGAAGCAGGAGGGGGAGGCTCAGACTACTACAGTAGCTCGATTAAGCTACAGGTAGCTCCAAGACTGGACGGCCAGCTCGGGCACAGCCCAGCCTTGATCGCAAGACACAGGAGACCACATTTCATCTTGGCTAGAGTCCGAATTGGAGGTGGAGAGGAGGACAAGAGCAAGGAGAGGAAGAGTGGAGAGAGAGAAGAGCAGAGGAGGAAGAAGACGACGACGACGACCGCGACTACTTATACCGCGCCCCAGTGCCCAATGCGATAGCTCCTACCCATACCCGGAAAAGTCATTAGTTTATATAAGCTTTAACTAATTGCTGATTAGGCGAAGCTTTTAGGCAGAGGAAACAAGCAACTGCTGATAATTAGTAGCAGGAAACAAGAGTTGGTCGTGTGCACGAGTAAGTCAATATAAGCATGCATGATTAAATATTAATGATGCGATTAATTAGATAGATGGGGAAGGACACACTGGTACGTGATGATGGGTTAATGATGGGGATTAGTAGCAGATAGGAGCAATCGGCGCCAGCTGGAGTGCATAACGGCCACTTGCGACTTCGCTTTCCGACAGCCAGGCATGGACAGCAACCCCTTCCATCTCACTTTCCAACCCCTTCCATCTCACTTCCCCTTTCCTACTATTTCCACCTTATTTTCCTCGGTTTCCACTCCTAATATATATTTTTTCGGATTGAGAAAAACTAGAAAGCACAGACAGTATAGCGTCATCTCTTCCGGCCATTGCTCTATAGAGCTCTCTCTTGCTCTCACGTTAACTAGAGGTGTCACCGCCGATAGATTCATCGGGCGACCCTAGATGTCGAGGGGGGCCGAGGAGATGATGGTCTTGCGGTGGGCGGCGACTGAGAGCATTGGGCAGCGGCGGAGGGTGGTGGACGGTGACAAAGGAAGGCACGACGAGATGTGTGACTGAATATTAGGTTGGGCTAAGGAGGAGGAGGGACGACGGCGCGACAAGATCGCCGCTGGCCGTCAATGGTGGAGGAGGAGACGAGGGGAGGCGAAGGAGTGCGGAGCTGCACCGGCATCAGAGAAGAGAGAGGAAGGGGAGGGAGATATCGTCGACGAGAAAACCTATGCCGGTGTCGGAGAAAAGAGAGGAAGGGAATGGAGAGCGGCAGGGGAGGGAGGGAGAGGCTATATCGTGGGGAGTTTTTAGATGGTATAGAGAAAGAGGGCTATATCATAGTGAGTTTTTGGATGGTATAGTGTTCCCTAAATATTTTCTTTCGGATTCAATGCGGTGGAGAAAAAGAAATGGTGTCTATAGGTACGTCAATCTATGCAAACCATCTAACAGAAATCAGTTGTACTATTGGTAGACTAAGTAAGTAGCATGCTGTCACTTTGCCGGCTACCACGGATGATCCTCCCCCTTGTAACATTAACCCGCTCGTTTCGGCTTGAGTTTCTGACTTATTTTGCACTATTTATAAATTTCGTCTTTTTCTATACTTTTGGCTTTTTTGAGCTTTTTTTGCCAGTTCTTTTTTCTCGTATTTGTTTGCATTATACATGATGGGCTAACATGTTTTTCTATTTTAATTTTTTTAAATTTAATTATGTTAAATAAGCCCCCGTCAGCTACAGTGTTTTTTCAGTCAGCTACAGTGATTTTCAGTCATAAGCCACTCAAAAAAGCTCTTTTGAGTATGGCCTAAATTGTTAGTGTTGCCCCTCTTAATCTTAGAGTCAACGTCGCCTTCTTTTCTTCAGGGTGCCACCGCAAATTAGGGTGCTTAACGGACCTAACATCCTCCCTTTGGCCTAACAAAGTTTGAACATTTTTTGACTTTTTTAAGCGCACACACCCATGCATCATGGCGGGCAATGGGCGGACTCACACACCTGGGACGGATCCAACTCACCCAGTAGTTTTCTGCAAAAAAAAATATATATATGAAATTTTAAATCTAGTGGTTTTTCTTACTAAGACAAAGTATAAATGATATTTGCAACTCACATGATACCTTGGTCCTTTTTCCCCTCTTTTTCTTTTAGTTCGCACGTGTAACCCAGTCACCACTTGTTAAGATTTCGACCATGTGTTGTTGGTGATATGTGTTACAACTTGAGAAGTTACGGATGATCTCATCCAACTGACAGCAGTTGCTCTCTCTGTTCCTCTTTCTTGAACCGACGTCCATGGCGTCCGTACTCATGTATATATACAGATTGATGATCAATGAAACTACTGGTTCACTGTTATTTCTGTTTCCATTTTACATTCAACACGTTATCAGCACTGAGTTCTGCCATTCACACACAAACAGCATACAACAAAGAACAGAAGGTATGGAGAACGATCAGGTCAATCTCTGTGAGAAGCATCACAACGCCTTACTTGGTGTTCTTGCTTCCATTGATTCTTTGTGTGATTACCTGCAACTTCTTTTTGCCCCTTGCCATCAAGACCCACCACACACACCGGCAACCAATACCTTCATTGCGACTGGTCACGGATCTTCGCCGGCTCGTCGTCGTCCATGGGAGGCGCACGGCGTCTTCCCACCGGCGAGGACTTCGCGCTATGGCCCTTACCGGCGCCCGGCGCACGCCTCCGAGGCGGCAAACCGCCGCCCTGGACTCCGCATCCGTACGGCCCCCTCTGCAGAGGAGGCCTTCTCCTCCACTTGACTCAAGAACAGAGGGGAGGGGGGCCAACGCGGCGCGGGGGCACGGCCAGCAGAGGCGGCGCCCGACCCGGCCGGAGGTGGCGGTGGCGCGGCCCCGCACGCGGCGCGGCTCGGCCGACGCGGCCCGGAGCGGCGCGCGGCCGGCGCAACCCGGTTCGGCTGGTGCGGCGCCCGAGGCGGCCCAAGGCGAGGCGGCACACGCCTGGTGAAGCCCAGCGACGAGGCGACGCCCGAAGCGGCGGCCGGCGGAGGCTCCCACGCTCGCGACGACGGCGCCCAAGGCCGGCGACCGGAGGCGGCGCCCGGCCGGAGGCGCGGCGACGCGGCCCGACGCCCGAGGAGGCCCACCAGCGGCGCGGCCGACGAGGCCCGAGGCGGCGGCGCCTTGCTCCGGCGGTGGCGGCGGCGGCGCCTTGCTCCGGCGGTGGCGGCGGCGCCCCTGGAGGCCGGCGGCTGGTGGCTCTGGGGTTAGGGGTAACCCTAACCCCCCACTCCTCACTCCATTTTATATGGATGCCCTCAAATGGGCTTTTAGCCCACTAACATCCCACCATCCCGCATGGGCCTAATTGCCGACTGGGCTTCAGCCCAAGTTCGCGAAAATTTGCATAAACCCCCTCCCTTTTCATGGAAACTGCAGCATTTTATGTTAAATAAATTTCCATTGTATATATTTGCAATAAAGACCCCTAATGTAACATTGTATTGTTCTTATATGTTTTCATGCAATGTATTATACATTAATTATTGCAATCTATCTTATGCAATTTTAATATTTCGTTTACTAGCTTACCATACAAGCATTTAATATTAATTGTTTTTAATGCAAATGCCTTAGGTTGATTTTCTCTCATTTGGGAATAACACAAATTTTTTTTAACTTTGATATTGACCACACACAAGGTAGTACCATAGTACTACTGCGGGATTTATTCCTCAATGTGCGTACCTAATATCAAGTTTTGCAACAATTTGGTCTACACTTTTGGGTGACTACCTTTATTTATTTTCAAATTGGCCATACACAAGGTAGTACCATCGTACTACTGTGGGATTTCATCCTCAACGTGCGTACCCAATTTGATTATAAATTATACAAGGTCTACACCTAAGTGATTACCATGATTCTTTTTCACATTGGCCATACACAAGGTAGTATCAATATACTACTGTGGGATTATCATCCTCAAAGTGTGCACTCAATGTTGTAAAATGAATTAAATAATGTTAATACCATTAGTGATTAACTATGTTGTTCCACAATAGGAGAATGTCCTTTTATGTATTTCAAGTTTACCTTGAATACTTGCATTTCGCATTGCTTATTTAACATTGCCAAAGATTTTAACAAATCTGTGGCCCTACATATGTAGGCACAATGGCTACTAAAGAGTTTGAGGCTCTCGCTCTTGATGGCCACAACTTCCCCACATGGGCGATGGATCTCAAAGTGAGCCTATCGTTGCGCGGAATGTACCAGGCAATTGCAACTCCCCAAGAGGGTGTAGCACAATATCCTGAACATCAAATCCGATCAATCCGAATGGATAATGCTGCTGAATTTTCCTCACGTGCCTTCAATGATTATTGCATGGCTTTAGGAATTCAAGTTCAGCACTCGGTCCCATATGTTCATACTCAAAATGGGTTGGCAGAATCTCTTATTAAGAGAGTGAAACTTATTGCAAGACCTTTACTACAGAATTGCAATCTACCAACATCATGTTGGGGTCACGCAGTCTTACACGCTGCTGACTTGATTCAATTGCGTCCAACTGCATACCATGCAACCTCCCCGTTGCAACTAGTACGTGGAAATACACCAAATATTTCCCATCTGCGGAAGTTCGGTTGCGCTACATACGTACCGATTTCTCCACCACAGCGTACATCTATGGGCCCACACAGGAAATTGGGGATCTACGTGGGATATCAATCTTCGTCGATCATTAAATATTTGGAACCCCTAACAGGGGATCTATTCACTGCCCGGTACGCTGATTGTATCTTCAATGAAGATCATTTCCCGGCATTAGGGGGAGGAATTGAAAACCACATAAAATGCCAGGAAATCAATTGGGATGCCATAGACATCTCCAACTCTGATCCACGTACTTCTGAAACTGAACTCCAAGTTCAGAAGATCATTAATTTGCAACACATTGCAAATAACATGCCAGATGCATTTACTGATTATAAGGGTGTTACAAAATCCTATAATCCTGCGAGAAATGTGCCGGAAAGAGTAGAGGTACCAAATAAAACTACTCAACTCCCCAGTAAGAGGGGGAGAAGTACGACTATTTCCACAGATGCAGCTTCTACCAAGCAAAGGAAAGGGAAGAACAAATCTTCTAACCCAGTAAATGTAACTCAACCTTACGTTGAGAAACACCCTGTGGAGGTTCAACCTTCACATCCCACATCAACAGTGCACTCAATTACTGATGTTGGGACATCGGATCGCCCTGATGCAATCATTTTGGGAAATAATGATACATCACAAGGGGTGCTTGAGATTTCCATCAACTATATTGAATTTGGAGAATCATATGACAGAAAGTCTACAATTGTCGACATCTATTTCTCTGAAGCAATTGCAGAAATCATCCAAAATGATCCAGATCCTAAGACCATGGCAGAGTGCAGAAAGCACTCGGACTGGAATCAATGGAAAGATGCAATTCAAGCAGAGATAACCTCGCTCACTAAAAGAGAGGTATTCACTCATGCAATACCTACACCTCGAGGAATCTTTCCTGTGGGATTCAAATGGGTTTTCGTCCGGAAACGGAATGAGAACAATGAGGTGGTGAGACATAAAGCGAGGCTTGTAGCACAAGGGTTCACGCAGAGAGCCGGCATTGATTTCAATGAAACATATTCTCCAGTTATGAGTGGAATAACATTCCGATATCTTATATCTCTGGCTGTTCAAAATCGTCTATCTATGCAGTTGATGGACGTAGTGACTGCATATCTATATGGGTCACTTGATTCGGACATATATATGAAGGTCCCTGATGGGATCTCTATACCGAATCCAAACGCAAATCGCAACATGTATTGTGTAAAGCTTCAAAAGTCACTCTATGGCTTAAAGCAGTCGGGAAGAATGTGGTATAACCGACTTAGTGAGTTCCTTTTGCAGAAGGGATACACTAACAATGATGATTGTCCATGTGTTTTCATCAAAAAGTCCCAAACGGGATTTTGCATCATATCAGTATATGTTGATGATTTAAATATCATCGGCAACCCACAAGATATTGATGAAGCACGCAATCATCTAAAGACGGAGTTTGAAATGAAAGATTTGGGCCAAACCAAATTTTGCTTAGGTTTACAACTTGAGCATCTTCCCACTGGAATTTTAGTGCATCAATCAGCATATATCCAGAAAATATTGGAGAAATTCAATATGGACAAATCACATCCATCCAAAACTCCTATGGTTGTTCGATCTCTAGAAATGGAGACTGATCAATTCAGACCACAGGATGATGGAGAAGAGATTCTGGGATCTCATTATCCTTATCTCAGTGTCATTGGAGCGCTAATGTATCTTGCAAATTGCACCAGGCCTGATATTGCATTTGCAGTGAACTTGCTAGCTCGACATAGCGCTGCTCCTACCAAACGGCATTGGACGGGAGTAAAACATATCCTCAGATATGTTAATGGTACAAGAGATCTTGGATTATTTTTCCAAAGGAACCCAGATCCTAATCTGATTGGATACACTGATGCCGGCTATTTATCTGATCCCCATAATGGCCGATCCCAGACAGGTTTTGTGTTCTTGCACGGAGGAACAGCCATTTCATGGAAGTCTACAAAACAGACTCTGGTGGCTACCTCAACAAATCACTCTGAAATAATTGCACTATATGAGGCATCACGCGAATGTGTTTGGCTTCGCAGAGTGATTAACCACATACAACAATCGTGTGGCATTGGTGCCATCGATTCACCAACTATTATCTATGAAGATAATTCTGCTTGTGTTACACAGATGGAGACAGGCTACATCAAGAGCAACATAACCAAGCATATTTCTCCTAAGTTGTTTTACCCCCATGAGTTAAAACAAATGGGTGAAATAAACATCTTGCAAACCAAATCATGTGATAACCTCGCTGATTTGTTTACTAAGTCCTTACCAGCTTCCTCGTTCCAGAAATGTGTTCAAGGAATTGGTATGCGACGACTTCGAGATTTGCAAACTTCAGGGGGAGAAATCTCCTAAATGTTACTCTGTCCAAAGCATCATATTGTACTCTTTTCTTTGTATGAGTTTTACTCACAAGGTTTCTCATATAAAGTTTTTAATGAGACAATATTAGCATAAGCATATGTCGTATTTCCTATTTTTCCCCATCGAGGTTTTTAGGAGATATCAATGACATATATTGTCTTCTAAACTATCTATGAGTTTTCTCCTGCAAAGGTTTTTCTCATATGAGTTTACAATGAGACAATACTCATTAAATGTTATATCAATTTCTCCTTATTTTCCCATTGGGTTTAAAGGAGTTTTTAACAACGTATCTATCAAATATTTCTCCTCGTTTTTGTTTATCCTACAGGACTTTTTGTAGGATTAATATTATTCATTGATCTCAAAGATGGATTCGATCAAGGGGGAGTGTTACAACTTGAGAAGTTACGGATGATCTCATCCAGCCGACAGCAGTTGCTCTCTCTGTTCCTCTTTCTTGAACCGACGTCCATGGCGTCCGTACTCATGTATATATACAGATTGACATCAATCTGTATATATACATGAGTACGGACGCCATGGACGTCGGTTCAAGAAAGAGGAACAGAGAGAGCAACTGCTGTCGGTTGGATGAGATCATCCGTAACTTCTCAAGTTGTAACAATATGGTCCCAGCACGAACGCTCATATACAAGTGCAAACAGAGAAGAAGCATTCACGATGAACTCGGTGGAGAGCACGGCCGCTCCACTGCACGGCGCGCGTGGCAGGCACCACGGTGCGACGCGGCGCCCGAAGCGGCGTCGACTGGTGGCGCGCCGCGCCCGAGGAAAAGCCGGAGTAGCACGGCCCACCCGAGCCGGCGAGCCCTTAGCCGGCGGCGCGGTGGCGCGCGGCCGCCAAGGCCCAACGCGAGGCCCAGGGCAAGGCGCGCGACCCGGCACACGGCGCGGCCCGGTCGACGCATCAAGTCGGCGCGACGGCGTGGCCCGCTCGGCGGCGCCCGGGGCGGCCCTTGAGGCCGACGGACGGCAGCGTCTCCCCACGAGGCGGCAGCGCCCGAAGAACTGACGTCCAGCCCCACATCCCGTGGCGGCGGCGCTGCAGAGGCCCGCGACAGGCCGGCGCGGTGGCGCCCGAGCCGAAGTGGCCCGCGGGAGGCGGCCGGCGCCCGTGGCGACCAGCGGCAGCAGGCGCGGCCCGACCGGCCGGAGGCACCCGAGCCCGACGTGGCCGGTGCGGCCGGCGCTCGGCGCGGAGGCGCCTGGAGCGGCATGGTGGTCGGCCCGGACGCGCGCCTTGACCGGAACGAGCCCGAAGCGGCCGGCGGTGGCGCAGCCCGAGCCCGTGGCGACGCTCACGGCCGGCGACACGGCGCGGCTCCCGCGGCCGGTGGCGCCCGAGGAGCCCACGGCCGGCGGCGCTCGAGGCTGGCGGAGGCGGTGCCAGAGACCGGCGGAGTCGACGCGGCAGCGCCCGTGGCCGAGGCGGCCAGGCGGCCGGCGCGGCGTGCAACCGGCGCGAGGCGGTGACGCCAACGAGGCCCGGAGGCGCAGCGGCATGGCGGGGAGGCGCGGACGACGAGGCGCCCGGCGGCCTGCGGCGGCGTCCGGCTGCTTGCGCCCGCAGGCGGCGGCGGCTTGACCTGCCGGTGGCGGCGCCCGCGGCGGGTGAAGTGGCCGGCGGCGACGGCGTGGAGGCGGCGGCGCCCGACGCTCCCAGGCGGAGGCGGCGGCCCAATGGGCAGGGCGGCGGCGGTTAGGGTTTGGGGGGAAACCCTAAATTCCCCCCCTACCCTCATTTATATACTGCTGCCCGAAATTGGCTTTTAGCCCAAATAACCTCCACTTCCCCACATGGGCCCAAAGGCTGAACGGGCCTTAGCCCAGGTTTTCGGGATTTTGCATTTTCCCCCTTGTATTGCATAGAAAATGCAGAAATTTTCTTTTAAATCAATTACTATTGTAATTTTTGCCAGTATAGTCCTTTTGCTTGTTTATAATTGTACCCGTTAATCAGTACTTTTATAAATTAGCATTTCAATCCCTACAGGATCTGAAAATTATGTAATTGTTCAAATAAATGTGCATGCACATTTCTATAACTTTTACATATTTAGGATTATTTTATTGCAATTTATTTACAATAGGAATTGCGACCATATTTAAATTTGCTATCTTTCGCAAATTTAAAATTTAAAATTCCCATTTAGTAAGTACCATTGTACTTAATAATTTGGAATTTTTTTGCAAAATATTATACCTACCATAAATATCATAAAATCACAATTTATGGCACTTTGCTTGTACGCTATGCCATACAATAAATTGGTGTTCACCACCAATATTGTGATTTATACGGTATTATAAATATAACCACATGTTATATTTAATTTGGGTATATATTCCTTCGGATTACAATACTCATATTGTTTTCCACATATTTTGCATTTTATTACAACATTACCATATACATTAATTTACCTCATGTAAATTAATTATTTATGGTGTACTTTTTATGTAAGTTTTTAAATAGCTTACCATACAAGCACTTATTTTTTTTTATGCAAATGCCTTAGGTTGATTTTCTCTCGTTTTGGAATAACACAAAGTTTCTTAACTTTGATATTGGCCATACACAAGGTAGTACCATCGTACTACTGCGGGATTTATTCCTCAACGTGCGTACCCAGTATCAAGTTTTGAAACAATTTGGTCTACACTTTTGGGTAACTACCTTTATTTATTTTCAAATTGGCCATACACAAGGTAGTATCATAGTACTACTGTGGAATTTTCATCCTCAACGTGCTACCCAATTTGATTATAAATTATTCAAGGTCTACACCTAAGTGATTACCATGGTTCTTTTTCACATTGGCCATACACAAGGTAGTACCAAAATACTACTGTGGGATTATCATCCTCAAAGTGCGTATCCAATGTTGAAAAATGAATTAAATAAAGTTAACACCATTGGTGATTAACTATGTTATTCCACAATAGGAGAATGTCCCTTTATGTATGTCAAGTTTACCTTGATTACTTGCATTTCGCATTACTTATTTAACATTGCCAAAGATTTTAACAAATCTGTGGTCCTACATATGTAGGCACAATGGCTGCTAAAGAGTTTGAGGCTCTCGCTCTTGACGGCCACAACTTCCCCACATGGGCGATGGATCTCAAAGTGAGTCTATCGTTGCGCGGAATGTACCAGGCAATTGCAGCCCCCCAAGAGGGTGTAGCTCCTTTGGCTGAGCCTCTCAAGTACAATGCCTTATTTATCATAAGGAACCACATCCATCCTGATCTCAAGGCTGAGTATCTGATGGAAGAAGACCCACGCGCTCTGTGGCTTGCTCTTCAAATACGGTATGAACAGCAGAAAGCAGTCATCCTACCGGAGGCTGTCAATGAGTGGAACCACCTCCGCATACAGATTTTAAATCTGTGGGAGAGTTCAACCATGCTGTTCATATCGAACATATTTGGTATTGAAAATGAAGTTTGTATGTATTCTATATACTACTATAAGAATTTCATTAAATTTTTCTTTGTGTATATAGATTTTTGGAGTTAATCCAATGGAGGAGGAATTATGCCTTGTGGATAGTGGTACCACAAACTCTATACTTAGGGACACAAAATATTTCCTACCTCTTACTAGGAGGAAAGGAAATGTTTTAACCATCGCTAGACGCGATGCAATAATAGTAGGCTCTGGTCGCGCCTCTATTACTCTCCCTATGGGTACACAATTAGAAATTGAGGATGCACTTTTGTATCCCGATTCAACACGTACCCTACTTAGTTATAGAGATATCCGTCAAAATGGTTTCCATGTTGAAACCCAAAATGACAACAAAGAGGAATATCTCCTCTTAACCAAAAATAACGGATATGGCAAACAAGTACTAGAGAAAATTCCATCTTTACACTCCGGATTGTACTATACATACATCAAACCATTTAACATATTGCGGACAAAGTAATTTTCCAAAACACTAACACATTCCAAACATGGCATGATCGTCTTGGCCATCCAGGCATTGGAATGATGAGGAAAATTATTAGCAATTCAATTGGTCATACATACCATAAAACAAAATTTCCGGAATCCTCAGATTTTGTGTGCACTTCCTGTGCCACCGGAAAATTGATTTTAAGACCCTCTTATCTTAAAATCAGAGCTGAACCACTTAAATTCCTTGAACGCATTCAAGGAGATATATGTGGTCCTATACAACTATTGTGTGGACCGTTCAGGTATTTCATGGTTCTCATTGACGCATCTACTAGATGGTCACATGTGTGTCTTTTATCCACACGAAACCATGCATTTGCTTGGTTAAATTATCCAATTACGAGCACATTACCCTGAATATCGAATTCAATCAATTCGAATGGATAATGCTGCTGAATTTTCATACCATGCCTTCAATGACGATTGTATGGCTCTTGGGATACAAGTTCAACACTCTGTTCCATATGTCCATACACAAAATGGTTTAGCAGAATCTCTTATCAAGAGAATCAAGCTCATTGCAAGACCATTACTATAGAATTGCAACTTACCAACATCATGTTGGGGTCATGCAGTTTTATACGCTGCTGACTTAATCCAATTGCGTCCAACTGTATATCATAGCACTTCCCCGCTACAATTAGTACGTGGAAATCCATCAGATATTTCCCATCTGCGAAAGTTCGGTTGCGCTGCATACGTACCGATCTCACCACCGCAGCGTACCTCAATGGGACCGCACAGGAAACTTGGGATCTATGTTGGGTATAAATTTCCGTCAATCATAAAATACCTCGAGCCCCTAACAGGGGTCCTGTTTACGGCCCGGTACGCTGATTGCATATTCAATGAGGAACATTTTCCGGCATTAGGGGAGACAATAAGTACCAAACAGAATGCCAGGAAATTAATTGGAATGTACAAGGCATTCCTGCCTCAGACCCACGTACCAGAGAGACTGAACTTCAAGTTCAGAAACTCATTCATTTGCAAAACATTGCAAATAACCTGCCAGATGCATTTACTGATTATAAGGGTGTCACAAAATCATATAATTCTGCCAAATATGTACCTGAAAGAGTGAAGGTACCGCAAAATACCACTCAACTCCCAGTTCAAAATAAGAGGGGGAGAAGTACGGTACAAATGGCGGATACAGCTTCTAACAAGCGACAAAGGAAAAGAATGTAAATGCAGATCAACCTCATGTTGATAGACACCAAAGGATCCTTAAACCCAGATCAATAGTGCACTCAATTACTGATCCTGGGACATCGGAATACCCCGACTCATGTTTTGGGAAATAACATTAAGTCATCAGGGGTCCAAGAAATTTCCACTAACTATACTGATTCTGGAGAATCATACGATCGTAAGACTACAATTGTCGACATTTATTTCTCCACAACAATTGCAAACAACCTTCAAAATGATCCAGATCCCAAGACCATGGCAGAGTGCAAATAGCGCTCGGACTGGACTCAATGGAAGGATGCAATTCAAGAGGAGTTAGCCTCGCTCAAGAAAAGAAATGTATTCACCAATGTGATACATACACCTCTCAAAGTATCCCCTGTCGGTTTCAAATGGGTTTTCGTCCGCAAACGGAATGAAAACAATGAGGTGGTAAGATACAAAGCAAGGCTTGTAGCACAAGGGTTCATGCAGAGACCCGGCATTGATTTCAATGAAACTTATTCTCCAGTAATGAGTGGAATAACATTCCGATACTTAATCTCATTGGCAGTGCAAAATCATCTATCTTTTCAGTTGATGGATGTAGTGATCGCATATCTTTATGGGTCACTTGATTCGGACATATACATGAAAGTTCCTGATGGAATTTCAATTCCGAATCCAAACGCAAATCGCAATATGTATTGTGTAAAATTAAACAAGTCTTTATACGGCTTGAAACAGTCGGGAAGAATTTGGTACAACCGACTAAGTGAGTTCCTAACCAAAAAGGGATACTCCAACAATGATGATTGTCCATGCGTGTTCATCAAAAGATCATCAACAGGATTTTGCATTATATCTGTGTATGTTGATGATCTTAATATCATTGGTAACACACAAGATATAGATGAAGCACGTAATCATCTTATGACGGAATTTGAAATGAAGGATTTGGGTAAAACCAAATTTTGCTTAGGTATACAACTTGAGCACCTTCATATATGCATCATAATGCATCAATCAGCCTATGTCCAGAAAATATTGGAGAAATTCAATATGGACAAAGCATATCCATCGAAAACCCCCATGGTTGTTCGATATCTAGACAGGGACAAAGATTCATTTAGACCCGAGGTTCCATACTCAGTGCCATCGGAGCGCTAATGTACCTTGCGAATTGCACCCGGCCGGATATCGCAATTGCAGTAAATCTACTTGCTAGATATAGCGCTGCTCCAACCAAAAGACATTGGGTAGGAGTGAAGTATATCTTTAGATATCTTAAAGGCACTAAAAATCGCGGTCTATTCTTTCAGAAGAATAACAATGTGGATTTAATAGGATATACAGATGCTGGCTATTTATCAGATCCCCATAATACCAGATCTCAAACAGGCTTTGTATTTTTACATGGTGGAACAGCCATGTCTTGGAAGTCTTCGAAACAGACTCTAGTGGCTACATCCACTAATCATTCTAAAATAATTACATTATATGAAGCATCACGTGAATGTGTATGGCTTCGCAGAATGATTAACCACATACAACAATTATGTGGTATAGGTGCTATCGCATCACCTACCATTATCTACGAAGATAATGCTACTTGCGTTGTTCAAATACAAACGGGTTACATAAAGAGCAACATATTGCTCTTAAACTATTTTACCCACATGAATTGTAAGAGAGTGGGGAAATAAATATTCTGCAAACTAAGTCTTGTGATAATCTCGCAGACTTATTCACCAAGTCATTACCAACTTCCACATTTCAGAAATGTGTTTGTGAAATTGGTATGCGAAGACTACGTAATTTGCAGATATCAGGGGGAGAAATCTCCTAAGGTTTAACCCGTTCAATATAAATATTGTACTCTTTTTTCCTTTATGAGTTTTCCCTCTAAGGTTTCTCATTAAGGTTTTTAATGAGGCAATATGACAATGTAATCATAAATATATTATATCTCTATTTTCCCCACAGGGGTTTTTAAAGAGATATAATCAAATATATGCCATATCATTTTTCTCCTTAAATTTTCCCACTGGGTTTTAAAGGAGTTTTTCATGGCATATCTACTCTATCGGTTCTCCTCATATTTTTCCCTACAGGGTTTTGGAGGAGTTTTTACAAGATGATGAATCAAGATGATCATATGAAGATACATTGGTCAAGGGGGAGTGTTACAACCAAAAAGTAACCAATGTACAGACACCTCTTACTGTAAAGACATCATTTAGAACAGACACATCTTTTGCTGGCACCCCTCATCATCTATATATATGTATCAATATGTACAGATTCAACCTGATGAATGAAACCATGTTTCTCTCCAATCACTTGTTATCAATACTCTTGCAATAAAATGGAAACAGAAATAACAGTGAACCAGTAGTTTCATTGATCATCAATCTGTATATATACATGAGTACGGATGCCATGGACGTCGGTTCAAGAAAGAGAAACAGAGAGAGCAACTGCTGTCGGTTGGATGAGATCATCCGTAACTTCTCAAGTTGTAACAATATGGTCCCAATTTTTGGATGAAACCGAACATACACATGGAATGGTCATCTCCTGATGGGATAGGACGTTCAAATGTGTAGCGCCCCACATACCGATGTGAGATACTACTATAGAACGTCATCGCCAAAATGAAAAAACATAATAAAAACAGAAATAGAAATCACGAGTAAATAACTTTTAAAGGTAGTTTACTAAGGAATCAACAGAGGCTAAATAAATGTTGAACACAGGATCGATCCACTTCTAACCAAATAAAGAAAAAATAAAACAATCAATATTGGCAAGCCATGGTGCTGAAAACTCGAGTGCTCCCACCTATGCATGATGCTATCATTTTACTAGCCTTTTACCTGAGAATGGAGCAAACGTGAGATTTAGAAATCTCAGTAAGTGCCCAACAACGATCGCAACACAGCAAGTAAAAAACAGGTAATGCAAACAAGGTATGTAAAGGATAAGCAAAGCAAGCAAGCGAACAATTGATACAGATTAAGTGCAATGAAGCTAGGTTATCGAAAATACTGATATGGATTGGAGATAGAGATCACAGGAACAGTAGCATTAGGATAATTGTTATTGATCAAGTTATGACAGTGGCACCGGCGATCACTTCCCACATATCCGGTTATACGAGAATAGTCAGGCACGCCATCGTCCTCGACTGTATAACCGCCGACGGGGTGTAATATCCTGTGTAACGAAAGTGTATAGCCCCCCGTACGTTACCAGGTGGGTGGTAATCTCCCCTATATGTGGATGACTCCAGGCCAGATAACATTGTTATATTATTAACATATTATATGTGTGAATTTAAGGAACAAAGAGAAAGATAAGATAAAATTAGGAAAAATGAGGGAATTTGCTAAGGTTGGAAATGAAGACACATAATTCCCGATATGAGGATGATAGGGGATGATACTATGGTGATAAGGTAACCGATACATCATGGATAGATTATATAGTATGAACTTAAGGAAACTAAAAGATGGTAAGGATAAGGCTATAATAAAGTTATGAGAATTGAAAAGATGTGATAGAGTTGAAAATGGAAAGACATAGTTTCGGATATGCGAGCGATGCGGAATAATGATAAGGTGATAGTGATATAGGAATTAACCTAAAGAGATACTATAATATAACTCACACAAGGTTATCAACCAATCAAGTTTTATTATGTGATAAGTGATTATTAGTCAGATTAACAGGTTTAATACATACATCTTTCATGGCTCAAATACAACATCATACAATTATTGGAACATAATATTAGAAAACTAAAATATAGCAGCCCTAATATCAAAAGAGTATCAATAATTTAAACCTAAGTTAAAACATGCTCATATGCTACCCCCCATTAACGGTTTAAGCATAGATTCTAAAACACTAATTAAAAACAGGAACTCAAGAACATTTTATCTGAGCATCCTAATAAACATTAAAGCAAGTGAAATAAACTAACCTAAAACATCATGGTATGAATACAATATTAAAAGTTTATAACCAGGCAAACATGAACAACTTGAGAATAATCAGACGGCATTAGTGATATGATATTGACCAGATAAGCTTTAGTGACATGCTAGTAGCCAGGTAACTTTAGCGATATAACATTAGCCAGGTAACTTCAGTGATATGGTATCAGCCAGGTAACTTTAATGGTACAAAAGTAGTCAGGTAATTTTAATAATATGATATCAGACATGGAATTTTAGTGATATGATATTAGATAGGTAAGCGTGAGTGATATGATAATTATACTCAATGATAAGGTGACAAGTAATCTGAAAACACATGATATGTGAAACGGAAAAGTCACGGCCGCAAGGTACTTGCCTTGAGCACGCTCGACGGATACACTGCACGATGGGTCCGAAATGCGCCACTGCTTAACTGCTCCCTCAATAGCTGCGTGCGAACCTACAGGATGGAATGAAAGTGAATCGAACAAGAGTTATGCTAGAATGGTGGAAGAACAGGAAGAGATCGTTCAGCCGAAAAGAATCGCGTTCGCTGAGATTTCGCTGTGCGAATCGCCGTTCGGTCAAGCGAACGACGTTCGGCCAAACAACGATGTCCCACTGCACGAGCTAACCGAACTACCATGCAAATGCGTGGTTCAGTCACACAATTAACTGGCCGACCACGTGACCGTGAAAATCACAGTCACGGCAGGGGCGGACGCACCATGGGATATGGGGGTACAGTTGTACCCCCAAATTTTTTTACAAAAAATCAACTATATATAATATATATTTTATATATAAAAAAACTAAAAGTGCAGATAATTTAGCAAATTCAGCTCACTAGCCAAAAGGCTCAATTGGCATTTTCTAACCTAACCCTAGCCTCCTGGCTCCTGACTCTGCCTGGCTGCCTCCCACGCCGCCTCCTCTCCATCTCTGCGCGCCCCTGGCCTCCTCTCCATCTCTGCGCGCCCCTGGCCTCCTCGGCTCCGGCGACGCGGCGACCGGCGGGCTCCTGCCTCTGCCTGGCTGCCTCCCACGCCGCCTCCTGCCTTGCTCCGTGCCTGCCTCCTCCCCATCTCTCTTGCACAGCCGCCACAGCCTACAGCACGCCCCTGGCCTCCTCGTCTCCGGTGATGCGGCGACCGGCGAACGGCTGCTGGCGGCGGCGCGGCGCCGGGCACCCACACCCAATGGCCGACACGGCGTCGACGGCGAAGAAGTCCCCACGGCCAGGCGGCCCATGCGGCGGCGGCGGCTCCTCCCCTATTCCAGCTTGAACGGCGGCGGCGCTCCTGACGGCCATGCCGCCCCTGCACACAAGGTTTATTTGATTAACTATATGAGATATACATATTATGTGTATCAAAATTCTCTATCTTATATATATACTCCGTAGATTCTTAACTTCGTACCCCCATCTCAAAAATCCTGGGTCCGCCACTGAGTCACGGCCGCTCCGGCCACCACCGTCGCTGCCGACCAGCCGATCGCCGGCCGTCACCCATGCTGCGCCTCCGCCATCTAGGTTTCTGCTACCACCGACCCGGCCTGCGCCGCCGCCGTCCCGGCCGGCGCTCCATCGCGTTGCCACGGCCACCACCGACCGGCCGAGCCGCCTGGTCTTGCGCCGCTGCCCGTGCTGCTCTGCAGACTGCGGCACTTGGCCGCCCGTGCCGCTTGGCTGCCCGCGCCGCCACCAGCATCGCTCGGCCATCGCTCGCACAGGCCATGCCTAGCCACGTCGCCGCTTGCGCCAAGCCGCGCCCTGCCGCCAATCGCCTTCCCCGACCTTGTGAGGTGCCACCGCCATGCCGGACGCCGCCTCCAACACGCTGGGCCGCCGCCGCCAAGGACTGCTGTGCGCACGGGAGGGAAAAAGAGAGAGAGAGAGAGAGGGATAGATAGATGAAGATGGAGAGAGAAAGGGATGTGAACGGGAGAGGTAGAGAGAGATATACGGAAGAGATTACGGATATATTCTTCTTTTTTTTGGGTGCTACAAAATGAGTATGGAATAAAGGTAAGTTGAGTTAGACACTTTCAACTGAGAAATTTCGATATTTGACACTAAATACGTGCGCCTCTCAACTTTTAACCTCCAATTCGCACGCCTTTGAAAATTTAACCCTGTCACTGCGAATTCTTTTGATTCAAGGGATTCTCCTCATTTCGCAGCGACAAGTGTCAAAATAGAAAAGGAGAGAAAATAAAGAGAATCCCTTGAATCAAAAGAATTCGCAGTGACAGGGTTAAATTTCTAAAGGCGTGCGAATTGGGGGTTAAAAGTTGAGAGGCGCACGTATTCAGTGTCAAATATCGAAATTTCTCCTTTCAACTACACTTGAGCTTAAATTCCGTCCAATCTTGTTCAAGCTTATGGCCTACTTGGAATACATGAACATCACGGGAGTTTTTATAGAAAACGGTGCAATTTATTTTTATAGAAAACCACCGAAATTCTCGCGTTCCATTCCAGCCAAGGTTTAGGACTGGAGGCGAGCTTAATCTGTGCTGTGCACGAGGTGAAGACGTCGATCATCTTGATTTAGCTCAGAATTTTGTTGATCTTTCTGAGGGAAAAAAACATCTTGGTGTAACAATTGGTCATGCTTGTCTGCAAATACAGTCAACGGAATTTGCCTGTGCTGCTAGACTTCTGAAACTGAAAGCAAAAGGTGCATGTGTTTAGGCGACAACGCACAATGGGCATGAAGGGCAGGTGTAACAGTAAGTCAAAAACAGATGCTGCTGCTACTTCTAAATGATTTTTCCAACACGGCTATTGCTTCTAGGTGAACCAACAGCTTCACAGTTTACATCTTGTAGCTTCTGAATAGTTACTAGCTTCGTTTGCATGCCTCATACTGTCCCTGCTGGTTTTCGAGTGTTTCTTTTTTCAGAAAAATGCTAGTTTCGAAGTGCTGTTGTTCAGGCACTGAAAGTGAGAATTGGTGGAAAACAAACTGATTACTGATTGATGTTTGCAACATGTGGGCAAACATGTTCAGCTTGTTTTCTCACCTTCAGTCGATTGCTTGGTGATTGTGTACTACTACTACATATGAAGGAACAAGAAACATGCATGTGACATTAAAAGTGAGAATTAGAGGGAAGTGACCATTGCTGAAGATAAGAAGGTTCAGTTTCCTCTAATATCTCACCTTGAATGGTCCATTTGGGAAATGGTTCTACTCGAAGATGCACTTAGGATGGACAAACCAGGCATCGAACGTAAGAATTGGAGGGAATCAAACTGAAGTCTGTCGGACTGTCCAGTTTGTTTTCCTCCAATATCTTACCTTCGTTGAATTGCAATTGTTTGCCGCAGATACACAGCTTGTGCCTCATACCTCAGAGTTCCAGGCAATGGCAAGGTTGCTGCACTGCTTTGCCAAAGTTTTCTCAAATGTTCAGAATTTTTTCCGCTCACTCATCTCAAGGTCAAGCTTTTAAATCTGCTGTGGACAAACTCTAATCTTTGCCAGCATGCTCATTTGCACTGCTACCCATACTTGAGACCAGTGTAATATTTGATGTGATCAGAAGTTCAGAACGGAGCTAATATTTTACTGCAATGCATCGCTGTTATTTTATCAAATGTTCAGAAGTTTCTCCAAGTTCAGTTATGTCATGCTTTCAGACCTCTTGTATGAAGATTTCAATGGTACCCCATATATGGTCCATTCTTTCAGATGCCATGAAGAAACAAAACTCCGGTTGCTAGCCTCGTCATTCGCAAGCATTTTCCTTTTATGCAATTAGAACAGAACAAAGATTCAGAACATAAGCCATGCAAACAAAAAGAAGAAGAAAAAAGATCAGGACATAAGTGTTGCTCTATTGATCAAGCTAAATTGTACATTACATCTACATTACAGAATACTTGTAAAGCTTCCAAGAAAAAGGTCATCTCTCTGTTTGCTGAATTGCCTTGATGATAACACAGGCATAGAGATTTTGATCATGCATGCCTATTGTCACAAAATGTACACGTATAATTATTTGCAGGTGAGTGGCAGTAAAGCCTTTTCAAGGATGTACCCTATGTTCTCTTTCCGAGTATATACAACCACTGCGTGTGTGGATCTGACTCATAAAAAACACATCAATAATCCTCAAGCAATGCGTCCAAATTTTTCCTCCTTGCAGCATGCTTCAGCTTCTCCATCGCGACGAGTCCTACTTGCCTCACCCGCTCCCTCGACAATCCAAACCTGAAGAATATTTTCAAGGCCAGGATTAGAACATCATATGCCAAGAAATTCTCTGCAAATTGTCATGGCTGTATCGATTATATGAACAGAATGTATAAACCAATTTCAGAACTTTTTCAGATGAGCAAATGGACTTGATTAGAAAATAGAAAGTTCAACAGGAATAACCTAGCCAAGAAATTCTTTGCAAATTGTCATGCTGTGTCGATGATTTGTTTGTTCCAGTAAGTTCAACAGGTACAAGAAGCACACACACATACCCCAAAAAAATCTTCCTCGGTCAAAGAAGAAGCAGTACTTACTGTCTGCTAATATCCTCCCATGTATGGCATTGTTTTCCTATACCATGATATAACCGAATAATGTCCCTCTCGCGCTTGTTGAGAGTTGAGTTTAGAAGCTTGTGGACTTCCTCCTGGTATCAGCAGAATGTTTATGTTAAAACATGATTGACAAATTTTCTGAGGACATAAGGTAGAACCATGAATCATAACTAATAGTGAATTGAAAGTTATAATAATTGTTCGGTACTATGGAAAGATCCTTGCCAAAAAGAGAGAGAGAGAGAGAAGCATGGAATAGTAAGAACAATTCTCTTCCAAATCAACAACAGTATGGATACCTTGAGATACGACTCCTCAAATCCGTGCCATGGATCATTTGCAACGTTTTGATCCTCTATATACTGAGGACGAGAGAAAAAGAATGAAAGTTAATTCCATAGCATATTTCAAAGCTGAAAATGTCTAGTGTTTAAAGTATGGTCATATAACAGCTTACACTATGGAGTGTCTCTCCAGGTAGGCCGTTTAAGGAGGGGAATGCCTGTTGATCCAATGAAAGAACCTTGTTCACAGCCTGCATTTTCAACCAGAAAGATGCTTGTAAGAATGGCAGAAATGTAAGAAGCATTGAACAAAAGAAATTCCACCAGGTAAGGTAAAGATGTGTTACCCCTGTAGCATTGTGTACTTTCTTTTCTGATATATGGAGCGACTCTGCGATGTTCTGAGGACGAACACAAAAGGTTATAGCAAACCATCAGAGACTTCTGTTTTGAATTTTAACTAAACAAACAAAGCAGCACGATAAAAACACAAAAAAAATGCAATGCAGTCTGACTTACTTCTATGGTTGGAGCAATTCCTTGATCTTCCAATGCATACTTTGCACCACGAATCGCGATCAGCCTCTCATGCAGATAGGTAGGAAGCCTGAATGTTTTCGAGTTCTCAGCCAATGCTCTTGAAACACCCTGGTACAAGGAAGCAAACAAATGAAGAAAGAATGTGTTAAGTCTCAATTGAGTCATGCTCTGATTAGTTCTAAAGAGCATAGATAAATACATTATTAGCTTCTTGCCATTTGCCTGAGCAAATTATACTAGTGAGATTAGCAAAGAGCTCTCACCTGACGAATCCACCAGTATACGTAGGTGGAAATTCTGAAGCCCCTCGAGGCATCAAACTTTTCTATCCCACGGAGTAGACCTATCAGACCACCCTACAGCACCAATTGAGTTGCAAGTCACATCATGCTTAATATTTCCAAATACACTTATCATCGTAACGCAACAATTGGATACTAATTGGAATAAACATTCAACTTACAAGGCAACTGATGTTATTACCTGAATAAGGTCAGCCAACTCGACACCGAGGTTATCGTACTTCTGGGCGATGGATATGACCAAACGGATGTTGCTCATTGTTAGCATCTCCCTTGCTAGATACGACTCGTACATCCTTGATCGCAGCTCTGGCGCTGATATCCTGAGCGACTGCGCCAGCTGCTTGTATGATGGCTCATTCCCCAGTTTCTCCTTCAGCCTGAATCAAGATTGGGTGCAGAGATCAATAAAAGAGGGAATTGGAATTGCTACTTGTTAGTAGTATGGAACATTTACGCATTCCAGCACTAGTAATCATAACGACAGAACATGCAAGACCTATATGGAGAAGTCAGTGATTACAATGCAGAATAGCAGTTTCAATGGTACTTGACGATGGAATCATTCGTGGAATTTCTCATTGCAGTAAAAGTATACTTACTGATGATGGAAAGAATCTCAATTCTGGAAAAAAGAGCGGTTGGATTAATTGTTCGTAGCATTGTAGATTGTAATGTAATCGGCATACCTTGATCGTTGCTGCTGGAGCCAGATGCCGTCCTTGATCTTCTTGGAGAGTTGGACGACCTGCTTGTGCGTGAGGAGCTCCTTGCTGACGGTGCCCCTGAGGTAGATCCGGTTCCTGCTCTGCAGCAGCTCGGGGCTGATGGTGAAGGGCGCCGCCCCGTTCTTTGACCTCCCCCGCCTCCGGCCGCTCATCCTCCTCTGCCGCGCCGAGACGCCGGAGCGCGCGACCACGAGGGTAGCCTTGTCTTCCTCGTCCTCGACGCCATCCTCAGGCAAACCGATGGCCAATTCGTCGTCATCCTCGTCAGCGCGGTCGTCGTCCTCGAAGGGGAGCTCCCACTGCTTCTCGAGCATGGACCTCTGCAGGAGGACGATGGCCTCGAGGGAGGACTCGAGCTCGAACTCGGCGGCGTTGGGCGCCTGGGCGGGCTCGGTGGGAGACGCGGGGGGCGGCGCGGCGAGCGCGGGCGCGCTCTGCCTGAGCGCCCGCATGACCTGCGCGCGGCCGTGGGGGGAGAGTTTGAGCCTGTGCGCGACGACGGTGAGCTTGGACGCGGTCGGGGGCGCGAACTGCAGCGAGGAGGCGTGCGCGTCCGGGCCGGCGCCAAGATTAATATTAATCTTGTCGGGGTGGAGGTCGGTGGGCCCGAAGGACGTGCTGAGGAGGCGGTTGCCGGCGCTCAGCCCGATCACCGCCGGCGTCGCCGTCATCTTCCCTCCCTCTTTATGTGCGCGGGGCGCGCATGCAGGCAGCGATTGTAAGCCACCGATGGAAAGAAAGAAACAACTAAACTACACTAGACTAGACTAGAGAGGACAGCGTCGTGCTCGTACCTGTGCGAGAGAGCAGGAGGAGGAAGAGGAAGAAGACGACGACGACGACGGTACAGGCCGGCGTAAACCGAGGGCGCAGAGGCGCGCGGTGGATGCGCCAACCAACCAAGCAAGAATCACCGGACAACCCGAGGGAGGGGGGAGCTATGGACAGCACGCGCCGAGCCGAGAGAGGAGAGAGAGACGGACGAAGAAAGAGGCCGGCGGTTATAAAAGATTAGCAATGGTGGTGGCACCGAGGAGAGGAAAGCTGGGGGCCGCCTCGCGCGCGCGCGTGCTGCTGCTGTGTTACTGCAGCAGGCAGCACTGGAGAGGGAGGGGAGAGGATAGGGTGCGGGAGGGAGGGAGGCCATTGGTCGGGGGAGATATTGTGGGTGTCTTTCGTCGCCTTGCCCGCGCCGAGCGTCCGCCGCCAGTTCCGCCTGGCCCGCAGGGACGCGCGTCGTCGCGCGCGAACCAAAAGATCCCTCCCTCGCGGGCCTCGTTGCCTCCACACGTCACAGGCAGCACACCGCACGTCCCCCGTCTTGGGCCTTTTCCTTCTCTCTCGTCCAGCGTTTTTCCCCTTTTAATTACTGAATGCATCCATAAACATGTGTACTCAGATGTCACTATTTATATAAACAGTACCAGAGAAGGGCTGTTCAAATGAATAGTGCCACCAAATACGGCACCATAGCTCGAGCCGGGGTAGGCAAACTACCCAATGGCACTCTTACCAACCAAGCAAGAGCTCGATCTGCTCTTGCGCTTTTTCCTAGTTCCATGGGCTCTACTGACGTGGACTATTGTCGATTGTACAGAGGCACCAATGGGCCACCAGACATGGAATCCAATTTGAAAATATCACTTTAGCTATTTTTTCAAATTTGACCTTCGAACATCTGTTTTTTTTAATAGCCCCTTCGTGGACCTACTGCAAATGGCAGGCGTGACCTATCAAGCAATAGTCCACGGAGGGAGCTATTTTTGAAAAAATGAATATTCAGAGGCTAAATTTGAAAAAAAAATGGCTAGAGTGATATTCGTGTGCTCAATTCCCAGACTTGCCCTTGGCTCACTTTCTAAAAAATAATACTCAAATCCTCAACCCTTGATTGTGTGTCAAGATCCGTACTCCGGTTTGGTTTCAAAGGGTTCACCGGGCACCGAACCTCAAATTCTAGTTGCATGATGAGGTGGCAACGATGGAGCTAACCATCATGATGGCAGAGGGCGTGCCTACGGTGAGAGGTAGAAGGGAAGCTAACAGTGGCACGTCGGCGAAATGGTGGAGAGGCACGCTAGAGGGGTGAAAGTGATGACATGCGAGGAATGGAGAGGAAGGGGAATGATAGGATATTAGGGTTTGGTGGGACACATCTTGAGTCAAGCCAAGGGCAAATTTTGGCTAATCTAACATATCTTTTTTTCTTTGGGAAAGACCTTTTCTGCTTTTTTTTTTGTTTTATAATGGAAGCAGCCCAAAAGGTATGTTGCTATCGTGGATCTACTTTCTTTTTTCTTCACACGCGAGTAGACCTGGGAGTCGGGCCATGCCATGTCGGCATGGTACAGGCCTAGCGTACTTCAGGCAATGTTGGCCCAGCACGGGCACCCCTCCATGCCGTGCCTTGCCGGCACGGCTCACCTTTGTCGAGGCCTAGAGCATGACGGGTCGGCGTCGTGCCGTATCAGCCCCGACCTAGCCCTACATACCTGTAGGCGGCGCCAATGATGGTGGGGCGGTAGAGGGCGGTGCAGTGGACCGACTAGAGGAGCCGGCTAACCGGTAGTGGCACCACCAAAGAGATACTCCTTGATGTCAGCTCCCTTGGATCGCTACCTCTAGATGGTCATTTCCATATAGATACTCCTTGATGTCAGCGCCCTCTCGATCGAGGAGGTGACGGGTCGGCTTCGAGCGGTGGAGTAGTGTTACTCCAACTGTGGCGTTGATGACAAGGGAACCCATCTGCTCCTCACGGAGGAGGAGTGGCGGGCATGGCGCAGGCACACGATCGAGACAGACCTCTTGCTATCTCGACACCAGAGCATCGAATCACATGACGGGATGCGGCATAGCGTTCTCCGAGCTCAATCGCAAGATCACCGGCTCGATCAAGTTTAGGGATGGCTCGGTGGTCGATATTCACAGGCATAACACCATGCTATTCGCGGGAAAAGGGAACCGACACCACGGCTTCACCAACATGTACTTTATCCTGTGTCTTCGGAGCAACATCATCAGCGTTGGCTAGCTCAATGAGGGCGGCTGCAGCGTGCTAATTGAAAATGGCGTTCTACGTGTCCGTGATCGACCGCAACCTCATCGCCAAGGTGAAGAGATCGCCAAACCGACTGTACAAGATCTCCCTAAGTGTGGTACAGTCGGTCTGCCTGAGCCTACAGGTCGACGACGTGGCATGGCACTGGCATGCCCGTTTTGGGCACCTCAACTTTGAGATCGTGAAGCTTAAGGTGTGTCTGGTGGTCAAAGGATATGTTTAACATGCCGATGTAGATTTCGGTAAGGTGTTTGCACCTGTGATATATCTTAATTCTGTACGAGCCCTTGTGACGGTGGCTAAGTGCGGATGCGCTGGACCTCCCCCTCTGCTCCGATGCCCAGCCAGTTCCCTGGAGGGCCACGTCTAGGAGACCCCCGCTTCCATTAGGGTGTGTTTGGTTCGTGGATGGAGGTTGTATCGTATATCCTGACTGAGTGGATGCAGACTGAGTGGAATCGTATTTCAGAAAAAGAAGATGTTTGGTGAGGTTGCATGAGCGGATGCAAAAAAACTGAGATATTGTTTGGTTGCCTGTATGAGCGGATGCAGTCTACAAAACCTGAGAGGCTGACACGTGGGACCGCATAAGATACACTGCATCCACCCATCCAGGATGGCCAGTGAAGCTCATTTTGAGCGTATCCACCCATCCAGGATGATGGCGTATTTTTGCATCCGCTCATGCAGGTTGTATCTACTCATACAGGCAATCAAACAGACTTTTTCTCAGATTATACGGATCCACCCATTCTGGACGCTTCAGATTCAGGCAACCAAACACACCCTTAGCAACTTGTGTTGAAGAGCCAGCTTCATTCTTCCACGCCTCGTGGTACTACTATTACTAACACCACCTCTACAGCTTTCCAAAAAAAAAAAAAACACCACCTCTACAGTCCTTTAGTACTGTGATCTTTTCATGTCCCCCGCTGTACCTCTCTGCTCATGCCGATCAATGCTGATGTGATGACTTCCGTACTGATGTGGTGTTATTCGAGTCATTGCGTCTCGCGTGTGTGGATCACCAAACCAGAAATAACGGTGGCGGTCAAAGAGGCTTCGGCTGGGTCCTTTGTCTTTTGGCTTCTGAAATTGTAAGTTAGTATTTAAAAAAGATAAAATAGAAACAAAATTGAGAAAAAAACATATTATATTATCATAGAAAATACAAAGAAATACAGAAAAAATGAAAATCTAAAAAAAGCCAAGAAAGATAAAATAAGCTGAAATTAGAAGCCGGTACATTTCAAGTGTATTCTGATTTAAATAAGCTAAAAACTAAAAAAAACTAGAAGCTAAAACCGTTTAGAACGGTCCGGCTCGACATTTCTTGTGCTCCATTGCATTTCGGCAAGCATGCCATTTTGATTGGATTGATACTAAGTTCCTATTTCAAAGTGATGCCTTTTTCTTTTTGCTGAAATGATACCGTAAAAGCTATTAGGTATTCAATTAAAAAATAAAAAAAATGAAAAGACCATTATATCTTCTTAGATAATGTAAATAAAAAAGAACAAAATAGAAAAAGCTATATTAAGAATGTAACAGTTCTTAAACGGCTTTTAACTTTTAAAAACCTCACCGTTTGAAAAGAGGCCTAAGTCATGAGCAAGACAGCACCAATGACGAGCCCAAACATCCCATCCCCTTATCTTCGAGTGTTGCGACAGTGACATACAAGAAATCACCGTAATTAAGCGAAGACAAGGCTATGGCCACATCTCGTATTCTTGTTAAACTGTCGGTATAGGAATAGGAAGCAAATACTAGTTACTATTAGAGGAGTGGCTTCACCTTGATCTAATCAGCTCATGACGCCAGCAGGATAGCCAATAGTTTGGTAGAAACCTAGAGAGGTAGAGAAATAGCATGTGTATCTTTATAAGAGTAAATCTAGATAGAAGTGTTTATATAACTCTAAGTAGAAGAAATGATATAGATATAAGGGTTTATGTAGCTAGTCCCATTAGTTATAAATATGTGACTAAGTGTGCCAAAGGAAAGAAAAAGCCCTCCTTTCACATAAAAAACTAGATAGCCCAGACTTCTAGCAACTTATAAGGCTCCAGACAGCTCCTCCGAAACCTCCCAGATAGCCCCTTTGGTTTAATGTTTAGCTTGTAAGCATGGCAGTTACATCCATCAATAACTGCACGGATCTCGCGATTCATTCGTATTAAATTGTTGATCCAACCAAGCTATTTATGTTCCTTGCAACACGTCACAGTCCCTCCATGCCTGTTAATAACAATACAAGCACGCTTACACGGCCAATATAGAATCAGGGTGAACACGGGTACACACGAATAAGACAGCATAAGCAATGTCACGTGTCTTTTTTATGTCTAATAACTGGAACAATAAGCTCTATTCCAGTAAATAATAAACTACTGTTGCAGATAGCCTATTTCCTCAAATCATCCGTATAGAGAACTTGGTATCCATACTCGGTTCCGTCCCAGTATTCTTCTCAGTAAGGAACGATGATGGATTCGATAAGCTCCTGGAGTGGAGCCAGCTCCTTCTTGTCAATCAGGCCAAACTCCTGCAGCACAAACTGAGACTTGTAAATTTTGCTGTGCTTTCTTTTCTCGGCCAAGAGTACATCTGCGATGTTCGACAGCACAATCGCTGTAAATGATGAGCTTACAATGTATAAGCAAGAGACTTACGTTTGTAAACAGAATGAAGTGCTTGAAGCAGGTATTAAGATGAGCCTCCTCCTTGAGGCTGACAATCTTCTGAAAATGGGAGTGATATATGTGGGCATAAACACGAAACAAGCGCTTAAAAATTGTCTTCACAACTTCCTTGAAGTTGGGTGGGAATGGTGTGCCTGGAGAAAGGAATTAAACCCAGATCAATAACGGTTGAATGCTCCAATATCAAGTGTTTGTGAGAAACAAAGAACGGTCGATGGTACAATCAGCGTACCAAGCTTTTGAGGAAATATGGATTCATCATCAAGCTGGCCTTCAATCCAGTCCATTAGATACTCCACGTATTTTGGTGCTGACACTTCTATGGGCTTCTTTATCTGTACACCATCAGCCCATCTGTACTCATACCTACATAAAATTCACATTTGTTTTGTGACTTTTGTCGTAATATGGCCTGAATATTGATCTAAATCTAAAGAAAATGTCACCAAGGGATTATGGGCATGAGAAGTCCAATTTATAATAGGTGGAGTATAATACTTTGTTTGCCTAATGCTTAGTACTACAGAAGGCAATTGTCATAAACAAAGTGTTTTTGGGAAATTTCTTCTTTAAAAAAGGGTGTAACCATGATTATCTATTTAGTCAATGTTCAAACCTAACTATAGGAGGACATGTGGAAAGAGTAAGGCACTGAAGAGAAAGTCCAAATGCAAAATCATAAAAGGCAACCACGAGGCATACAATTACTTGGCACACCGATCTTTCTGAACCATATCCTAAGCTTTAATGCAGAATTGATAATTAGGTATGTATTGAACCAAATCTTAAGTGAGCTTTTCCTACATGATAAAGTACTCACTTGCATATTAGCTTCTAAGTAGAAAGAGATAAATCAGTTCATGCATACTGCTATATAGTGTCATTATAAAGTTAGAAAAAGAATTGAAGACAACATGTGTCACTTGTTAGTTATTAGCATGGGCAAAGAAACTAAACAGGCCTTAGTGGGAGTTTTTCACCAGGCAGGTAGCCTTCAAAAGTCATCGTCAAATTTTTGCCATTTAAAAGGTTTCAGATGGATAATGACCAAACACTCTAAATTGCAGCCTTGTAAACAGTTTCTCATATGTTAAATCACAATCACACAAACAGACTTTAGTCGCTGACAAACTTGCTTTGGATAAAAAGGTTTCGACTTATTCTTTTTTGACAAGTCCAAAGAATGAGATTGACGGAAAGGCGTACTTCGGGCCTGCAGTCATTGTCGGGCAGCTCTCAGGTGTGCAGAATTCTGTGAGTGTGCCGTACAGCAGGTTAACTTGGTTAAAGAAATCCACAGCTGAAAAGCAAAACACACACGTTAGCTTTGATGAAATGACTGTGTTCTAATAACATTCTAAATGATATATACATAATTCATCACTAAGCTATATAGGTTACTGCTACATTCGACAAATTCCAAAATATAAAAAACAAATAAAATACGCCGAGAAGGTGGAAAAGGAAAGGGAAGAACATTACTATTCACAGCAAGCCATTCATTGATATCCTCTCCAGGAGGCAGCCTCACAGCTTCCCTAAGGTTTCCACTGCCGAGGGTGGCATCTATGTGCTTTCGGAGCTGTGCCCCCTGCAGATCGAAAGGGAATATTTGCATAAGAAATGGATAATAACCGACGATATGAAGTTATGTACGACATTACTCACTAAGTCACTATGTAACCTATAATTTAGTGTTTGTTCCTAATTTCTGAATGTCGTGTATAACATGCAAGCTCTGTGGCAAATTTAGTATATCGAGGAAACCCTAGAGAAACCATCTGTTTCCTGTAGCAAAATCTAACTTCGAAATATTTGTTATGCCTAAATCTGTGCTCATCTGAGGTGATTCAGGAACCCAAGGCCTGTAGTGATGATTGAATCTGCTAACCAATAGCAACTAACGAACATTGTTCAAGGCTGAGTAAGTAATCCAGCATGTATAGACCAAACATACCTAACAGGCTGTGCTGAACTGGATAAATGACATGCAAAAAAAAAAAAATCAAATCTTAGTATCCGGATGTGTCAAAATGTTTGATGCAGACTGCTTTGGAATAAATGGATGTAGGAACAAAAATAATGCAACAAAACCCTTTTTGCTTACGTGAGGAGGCATTAACTGAAACTCTGAGCTCATGTAAAACTCAGTGAAAGGGAACAAGAATGCCAAGTGAGTAACATGGCCTTTTGACTGTGGACAAGCTGGAACTAGAACGGAGGACAAAGACAAAAGCACTAAAACAGATGCATCGCAGTTTGTCTAATTGGAAAAGGAAGCGTGATTCCCTGATTAGATCCATCACCAATCCATGTGTATCACAAATTTCACAATCCTGAAGTTAATGTAAACAGATGAATTATACTAGCTCTGCTATCGCACTTTTCCAACGACAAGCATGGCACGCACTCCCCCTAAATATAGTTCATGGCAATTGATGAAAATCCTGGCATAGCACTATTTAAGCAATGCCAGCGATGAAAATAAACCAACACCTAAACATGTTGGTCGTGTATTAATTAAGTCATGCTCTTAACCATTACAATAGCAGCGCTAACTACTCGGCCAAGCTCTTATGCATGATCTCTTCTTGGTCACATCAAATCCTGTTTGATGGCTCAAATCAAAGCAGTTCCTACACACGACCGCTATGCGTGCAAAGTGCTACTATACCCGAAGACCGGTACAATTTGCTCTTGTTGGTACCAAACCAAATGAAAGGAACTTGCAAGTTGAAATTCTTAATTTCATACCTTGCTGCCGGATGGAGCACTCTTCTTGGGACGGAACGTCTTCTGGTTCCTGCAGAGAGAGAAAGGATGGCTCAGGATGATTGGCTGCATCAAAAACGAAAAAAAAAAAAGGAAAAGAGAAACAGCTTGCTCAGTATGATCTGATGCCCCCAAACTGCTTATTTTGGGAGAAACCAGAAATCAAGAGTGGGGAAATGAAATTGAGCATGGCAGGAGCTCTCGTGGTAAGAGTCAAGACTAGCACGGCAGAGCAGTAGTGATTAGGACTGTAGCAAGAAAGCATCCGGCGAGAGCTACGACAAGCCTACGAATCAAGCAGAACTGGCCCACGAAATCCGCGACGGGTCCGCCGAAACACTGCGATTCCAGCGGCAGCCGCGCCAGATCTCACGGCCTGGCCGGCTCACCGATCCAAGAAACAAGAAGCAGAACCCTATTCGAGAACGAAGCAAAGCGAACAGGCTGGGGGGAGAAGAAGAAGAAGGGGGCAAATTCGAGATGGCGCGCGCTCACCGTCCGAGCCCGAAGAGACTCATGCCTCCTCCTCCTCGTCGTCGCCCGCTCCCTCTCTCTCTCCCCCCTCACGATCCGAGGAAAGAAAAGCAGGGGGCGGTGGAGCAGAGCTGTGCTGCTGCAGCTGCGACGAGGAAGACAGCGACCCGAACCAACAAATGATTATATTATTGGTCACGGTTGCTCGCTCGTCAGCGGCACCCAGGGCATGGGCCAGCACAGTGACAGCGTGGCCAGGAGGGGCTGGGGGCCGTCGGATCGGAGGAACGGACGGCGGATGGGCGCGGCCTGGCTGTCATCCATGATCCGGCCCCCGAGATTCCCAAGTCAGATCAAGATCTACCTGGGTTTGTGCCCCTCGTCCCTCCCTCCGTCCATGTGCTGTACACATTTTGTACTCGTCCACAGCACATCCAGCACCTCGTTGCAATGGGTCCCTCGAAACAGCTTCAGTTTTTAATTTATTTTAACTCTGTCTTATTTGTCTCGATCCTCGTTAGAGCGAAATCTTAAAATTTAGAAGTAAATATTATGTTATAGTTATACATTATTGTTAAAAGAAATAGAAGTTTATTTATGCTTTACTATATACCTACTAATATAATATATAGTCAAATGTATATCCATAATGACATGAATAGCTCAACTAACCAAATACATAAATCCAAAATCTTTTTCATAGAGCTCACCCTTGTCACAACCACACAAACAGTAGAACAAGCAAACTAATTGTTGAGGACAAAAAAACTCACTTCGATTTTAGAACTTAAATGGCATCCTCCCTCCAAGATAAAGTATATTGGAGTACCAGCTATCCTGCAAGAAATCCATGTATCAGACATGGGACGGAGCTTCCTTGTCCCCTCCCTGTTCCCTTCAATCTGGAGCGTTCACAGCTGATCCAACGGCTAAGTTTTTATATTTTCACTATTTACCCATTTTCATCTCAAATTTAAAAATAAAAATATGTTAATCCATAATAAATAAATAAAAATACAGAAAAAATAAATTTTATTTACAGAAAAAAATAAAATTTATTTTTCTGTATTTTTTATTATTTATTATGGATTAACATATTTTATCTTTAAATTTGAGATGAAAATGGGCAAATAGTGAAAATATAAAAAAACTTAGCCGTTGGATCAGCTGTGAACGCTCCAGATTGAAGGGAACAGGGAGGGGATAGGGAATTGCGGGACAGGGAAGCTCCGTTCTCAGACATGTAGTCCAGATTTTGGGACTTAGCAAACTAAAAATAATTTTAGGTAAAATTTATATGTGCATGCCAGTGAATAGAATGAGTTTTTATTCAGATTTATTCAGTTAATAACAACTCTAAAAACAATTTAGGTAAATGTCCTATATTTTAGCTTTCTAACCATGAAGGTGTCAGCGTTTCTCGGTTTCTTTTTGTAGCATAATGGAAACATTAATTGTGTATCATTCATCTCTCATGAATTAAAATTCAGATGGAAATTCAATAAAAGATCAAGCTATAGATGATACTGCACAAGTAAAAGTGAGACAAATATCTAGATTTCTTATGACTCATAGCCAAAGATTGTCAATGCTCTGTGGACTAAAATTTTAGAAAGCAAAACAACACAAATCATAAGTAATACAACGAAGATAATGCAAAGATTGGAACTTTAACTACTCTTTGCTAAACTTCAATCCAAATATCTCTAGTTCGATTGGCCTCTCAGATGGAAATCTCATGAGTTGAGAAAGCAAGCATGTTCATCCTTTAAAAAAAAAATGGATGTTGTAGTGGAATTGAAGGCTCGCCTCTCGGATGTGTATCCCTATGGTCCCACTCACTAGCACCCACCTCTGCTCTACATCCTCCCCCAATCCTTATGCTCTCTCTCTCTCTCTCTCTCCCGCAATCTTGTTTGTCAGTTTATGAGAGAACCAATAAGTAAGTAATTTATTGTTTCGTGTTGCATTGTTTGTTCAAAAATCATCATAAAACAAAAAAGAAGCACCTTGGAGAACTTTCAGCACCTCAAAATCTTGCTCTGTTGGTAATGACCGGCCAAAAACATCTTTCGGCCTATTTTTCTTATCTGGGCTTGAGTGAGTCTTGTCAAGCGCTTTTGTCAAGCCTGCAACAAAGATAGCATATAATGAAGAAGCAGTCTGAGAATAATATGACACCAAATAACTTGAGATCTACTTGATCAGAGCTGCCTACTAAATAGTAAATATACTTCAAATCTGGCTTGGAACTTAGATAGTTGAGTGACAGTACTCGGTACTCGGTACAAGCTTTTAAAACAATATGGAATAGCTCAAGAAAAGACAAAATCAATTACATTACATTGAAGAGATACTTACAGCTGTAGAACTTTGAGTGGCATCACCTTGATCCAACCTCTTCTTATCATCTTTAACAAAAACTCAGGGCATCCTACTTGCAACCCACCCCTCGAGACCCACACTTGCACTCACGTATCGAGGCCACACCTACACGGCTACACCCAAGTAATCAGGGACACACACGTGTCCCCTTGCAAAAAAAAGAACATGACACTTGGGCCTGAATGGCCCAAGGCCTGAATGACAACCCACGCGTGCCCATCCCACCTGAAGCCCGTTGGCCTAACACTTACAACTGGGCCTTCTGGGCCTACCTCCCCACTCGCCGCTCACCCCCGTCTCCAGAGCTCGCACCCACCCAAACCCTACCCTCCCGCACCACCTATAAAGTTGGCCCTCTCCCTTCCCTTCCTCCTCTCGCGCCGCCACTTCCCTTCCCTTCCCTTCCACTCCCTACAAAACCCTAACCCTCGCGCGCAGAGCTTGCCGCCGCCGCGAGCTCCATCTCTTCCGCCACCCCCGACCATGGCCACCCAGATCAGCAAGAAGAAGAAGGTACGAAGCCCTAGCCCCTCCGGATTCCACCCCCTTCGGCGATGGATGGGCGCATCGATCTGACGATTTGCGTCTTGCGTGTGTGTGTAGTTTGTGAGCGATGGCGTGTTCTACGCGGAGCTGAACGAGATGCTGACGCGGGAGCTGGCGGAGGACGGCTACTCCGGCGTGGAGGTGCGGGTGACGCCCATGCGCACGGAGATCATCATCCGGGCCACGCGGACGCAGAACGTGCTCGGGGAGAAGGGCCGCAGGATCAGGGAGCTCACCTCCGTCGTGCAGAAGCGCTTCAACTTCCCCGAGAACGGCGTCGAGCTCTACGCTGAGAAGGTCGTCAACCGCGGACTCTGCGCCATCGCCCAGGCTGAGTCGCTCCGCTACAAGCTCCTCGGAGGCCTCGCCGTCCGCAGGTATAATAACCGTCAAGCCCTAACTGTTTTCTTGTCATGGTTGCTCTTGGTAGATTTGCGTACACGCGTAGTAGTATGTAAATGTTGCTCTGAATAGGCTAGTTTTTACACTATACTGTTCATTTGTTCCCGATGTTTGTGGTGATGAGATCGTAACAAATAGCAATCGATGCATATGTTTGGTGGTCGGAGTATATGTGGAATTTGCACATTACTTAGGGAAGTGTGTAGTCTCTTGTGTATATGCTGGCAATTTACATAAGGAAGTGGGAATTGTTGCACCTGTTCTTTGTTTTATCCCACTTTCCGGCCATGTCAGTGGGATATTGACACTGGTGCACAAAGGAAACGCTGCTCCTTGAAGCAGCTGCGGCCAGACAACCGTCGAGATAGATCCACAGATGAACGGCTAACCTGTTTGTCTACTAATTCTATCTCACATTTTTGTGTGTGCCATTTATGGTGCCTGTATGATCTTGTGTGTTTAGTGTAGCATGTCTTATGATGCATCAAGACTAAGTTATGATGGATTCATTGGAGAATTGTGTTGTTTGTTTACCCTAGATAAAATGTTTAACTAGTTTGTGGTATGCAGTGTCTAGCCTAGATCGAATGTATACATAGTCTGTAGTGTGGCGACAAGTTGTTGAGGAGTTGTGGCAAATTCTCGCTTCTTTATCTGTATTAATTTAATGCTTTGCTATGTTTCTGCTTGCTGCAACCAAACAATGCTGTTAAAAGAATTTGGGTTGCTATTCTTGCTGCAAAGCCAAATGCATGAATAACGTGAGAGTGGCAGTGCATATTAGGTAGCAATTGTTCATTACTGCACCTGAAAACTGTTATAATCCTGCTTTCTTATTATGATGGTGGGATGTTGAAACTGGTGCACAAAGGAAATGCTGCTCTTGAAGCAGCGGCGGCCAGACAACCGTTGAGACAGATCCACAGATGAACAGCCTTTCTGTTGTTTGTCTACTAATTCTCTCTCACATTATTGTGCCACGAATGGTCTTCACTCCTTTTATTTTAATATCTTTACATATTAATGGAAATTGCTTTAATGCTACCCTAGTTCATTATCTGCTTGTAAGATGGTTTAGGTCTTATTTACATGAATGTGTGGAAAATCACCGTGTTCTTCAATGTCTTGTTGGTGATTCATATGATTTCTGAGTATATTTTCTTTGTTTGTAGGCTTCGCATATGCTGTACTTGGTGTTTGTCTCAATTTCTGAGTTCCTATTCACGTGCTGACATGCTTGTATACATGGCAGGGCATGCTATGGTGTTCTTCGTTTTGTTATGGAGAGTGGTGCCAAGGGTTGTGAGGTGAGTTTTCCTACGCTCTTGGAGATGTTACATATATATATAACATATTGTAGTTTGATGGTTAGGTGGCCAACTGATCTATTCATGCTTATTTAGGTCATTGTGAGTGGAAAGCTCAGGGCCCAAAGAGCCAAGTCCATGAAGTTCAAGGATGGTTACATGATCTCATCTGGGCAGCCAGTGAATGAGTACATTGACTCAGCTGTGAGACATGTGCTCCTCAGACAGGTCTGTTTTGCTGTACTGTCTATAAGCCCTGTTTCCCTGTAACTACTTAATTGACCTTTTGACTGAATGAACTTGTTGCTTTGCTTTGTGGAGGGTGTTCTTGGCATCAAGGTGAAGATCATGCTTGACTGGGACCCCAAGGGCAAGCTTGGGCCGACCACCCCGCTGCCAGACCTTGTCACCATCCATGCTCCCAAGGAGGAGGACGAGCTGCGCCCTCCAGTCTTGGTCCCTGAGCTCTAAGCTCCCAATACAACACATGAAGTGTCACACCTTTGTGGAGTCTTGGGCAAGGTGGTCACTATCCGTCAAATGTTTGATCGGCTCTAGTTCGGTCGCCATCTTATGATAAGCAAGGGCAATGCGACACTTGTTTTACCTTATGTTTTATGGACAAAGGCTCTATGTACTGGTGCTATGTTATTTTTGTCTAAACTAAGTTTTGCTGAGACAAGCTCCATTCATATGTATGCAAAGTCGTGTTTTTTAGCTTTCATTCTTGATCGTCTCTTTGTTCAATCGTTGTCCCGGTTTCCAGATTTACTGTCATTGTTTTAATGGGTGTGGTGCCATAGGGTCCACAATGTCACTGTTTTTACGTTTTTGAGCTCCGTTCATTGAAGTGAAGCGTGTTAAATGTGGCCGCAGTGATTGTGTTCTCTGGGGCCATAATTAGTGATGCTGTCTTATTCTTTACCATCTGATTGAAAATTCATGGTCGTTCGTCCATTCGTGTAGCGGCTGGCTGTACAGGCATACAATTCGAGAGAAGATGGTACACAGCAAGTATTGCGAATTATCCTTGTGTGTAGTTAGTTACCGCGGGTACGTTGTGCGTTAACCTTGTCTTCGTTTGCCAATTGTGTCGCAGGTTGCGGATTCAAAGTTTGGTTTTTTTTATTCCTCTGAATCTGTGATCAGATCGAGAGTTCCTTTCATATGCATGCGAGTGTTTCGCATTCTCTTATTTTAAGTTGAGCTCTGCCCATGTCATATATCATGGATCAATCACTAGTGTGGCAGTATACCATCAAATATCACATGAGCAGACGGCACACAAGTATTTGGAGGAACACTAATTTGACGCAAAGTGAAGTATTTTTCGGACCAGCCCTGGAATTACATTTTTTTTTCTCTGATGCCAACATATGGTATACGATAGTTTCATCATACAAAGCAGAGTAAGATCACTACTTGCAAGCCGTGAGGCGAAACAAGTTGGCAAATCCCAGCTCCTTCCGTCTAGCACCTTCTGATTGGGGATTATACATGCATAACCAGAACACAAGTGAATGAGAATTCAGAACACAAGGGGTGTGGTGTGATCTTCGGAGACATGCGAATCCGGCAAATCGGGCAGGTCCTCGCTTATGGAGAACCTCAGCCACCGCCTCTTCTCCACGTACACCAGGCACGGCTGCAGCACGAACCCAAAGAGCATCGCCAGGATGCTCACCGCCATCACCTTGAAGGACGCGAGTGCCATCACCACGACGATCAGGATGGTAGGCGGGACGATCATCAAGATGGCTCCGACGGTGCCCAGCGGGATCCTGAAAGGCCGGGAGGCGTTTGGGTGGGTCACCCTCAGCTTGATGAAGGCAATGAACTCCAGGATCATCCCGAAGCAGTAGAGGTAGTTCTCTGCGGCAATGATCTCCTGGAAGCTCATCCAGGACAGCAGGATCACACCGGACGCAGAGAACAGGATGCCGATCAGCGGGGTTCCGTGGTGCGATCTCTTGGCAAAAAATTCAGGGAGCATGCCGCGCTCAGCCATCCCAAGGAGCTGGTACGAATCACTGCTCATTTCGGTAAGGAAGTTGCCCATGTTGGACAGCGCAGCAGCTGCTTGAATCCATGAATGCAACCAGAAGCCACCAAGAATTCTTGCCATGTCTGAAAAATACCCGTCCGACCAGAGCTCCCGGACAACTGGAACCGCTGCTGTACAAGTGATCAGAGGGTAGAGGTATCCCCCAACTACTAAAACTAGTGCATAAGAGAGCGCCTTCGGGAGGGTTCTCTTTGGATTCTCGACCTCTCCAGCCAATGTACTGATTGAATCCCAATAGTTGAGGTTCCAAAACAGTGTGTTCAGATATAAACCCCAATTTACATTCCCCAAGTCCATTTCAAGCCATCTTGAGGGTTCAATCCGGGGAATAGCTATCACTCCCATTACAAAGAATGGGAGGAGAGAAAACACCCCAAGAAAGACTGCCACCCAGCCAACTATCGTTAACCCTCTGTAGTTCATGTAAGTAAGTGCAACTGTGAGGATAAGCACCGCCAAGGTCCTCGGAAGCCCACCGCCAAGAGCTGGAACGCTGTACTTGACATAGTCAAGGAAGAGGACTGGATAGAGAGCATTATCTATGACACCACTTAGCCACTTCGCCCAGCCTTGCTGAAAACCCCAAAAGGGCCCAAGAGCTGAAGAGACCCAAACAACATAACCACCATTTTCTGGGAACATTGTGCCCATCTCAGCAGTGATTAGAGCTTCTGGAATGCTCCATATGAGCGCAAACAGCAAAAAACCCACAATTGCTAGGAGTGGCCCGGCAGCTTTGACGCTATCCTCAATCCCAAAGGGACCCCCAGAAACTTCATAGAATATGAGGAAGATGAGGGGGACAATGGAAACCTTTGGGATGCCATGCCTTCCCTTACGCTCTTCACCCTCATTCACACCGTCGTACTTGATACCAACACAATCCCCCATAGGAAAGCAGGCTGAATTTGCTCGTGTTATTGCTGTGTTCCTCAATTTCTGCAGTAGGAAAGCCAAATAATCAATAAAAAGGTTGTTCCTTGTTAGACCATGCAACACATGCACATAAGTAAGACTAAAATTCTGATGCGTTTTGACTTTGTATGCAGAACGTGAGTGATAGCTTGTTCTACATGCAATACTCACAAATACTAAGCTCTGAAGGATATGTTCATTGGATAAAACAATGGGTCATTCGTATTATCAGCACCCCAACTCACCCACAGATCAAATGGCTATTTTGGTCATTGAGGATCAGTATGTTTACTTGGTTGCTACAGCCAACATTGCTATCTAGCTTCCTATGAAGTGAAGAGGATGATGTAGCCCAGTTTAGAATTCAAACTTTCAAGATTCAAACTAAGTCAACAAAGTCAAACGGACTAAATTTTGTTTACATATTTGAGTTTTAAGTTGACTATTGCATAAGTTCAAGTGAAGGATCCTAGCAAATTCCAGCTATCCTGAAGCTCAAAATAAACAGACGACAGGGAGCAAACAAATTCGACCTCCAAAGAAAATCTACAAGGTAAGCAGCCTAGAGCTCAGCACAGCAATAAATACATCAACAACAAGTTGAAGCACTATCTTATATGAGATTGCACAAGCACAGCAAGATTTGAGCTTCATGATAAGAGTTTGACCTCAGCAAATTACCACACCAAGTCAAGGGATTCGGTTGTGATTCTCTGATCATTGTATTAATTTCATATTTGGAATGCAAGTAATATGCTACTGCTATGTCGAACTTCGGGATACACAGGTACACGAAAAAGACGACAACGAAAAGAACTTCATATCAGGATAACTCAAATAACATGCTATAGCAGCTTTAAAGAGATGTTTCAGCACACTTTTAATTACAACTTGATGTCTACTTTGTATTCAGAATGTGAGTGATAGCTTGCTCTACATGTAATGCTCGCAAATCCTGGGTTCTAAAAGATATGCTCATTGAATAAAACAATAGGACATTGGTGTTGTCAGAAGTGAGAGCCCCAACACACCGACAAATCATGGACGACCTGTTTGGTATTCGTGAATGGTTTAGTTCTTGTTTATTGATAGACGAGAGTGTGTTATATATGTGCTGATATCGGTTAAGTTGTGAATAACTTGTGCTTGTGGAAAATGTTCTTTGGTCTTTGATGTGCATGTTGGCGTGGAGACGATCATGGTCGATGACGAGGAGGACCGGGATTATGATAGGGAAGTCTGAGGTCCACACGGTCGAGAATGTCACGCAAGGTAGTCAAGCTCACGCTGGAGCAAGTGGAGATCAAAGGTGGCGATTTATGAAGAAGCTACGGGACGCGCGGTCCAGGAGGCTTCGATACGAGAGGTGATAATGCGTGAAGAAGCTATAGGAGGTGCGGTCCTAGAGTCTTCGATACGGGAGTTGATTAAGCATGATGAAGATACAGAAGGTGTTGTCCTAAAGGCTTCATCACATGATGAGTTAGAAGTTGTGGATGGAGTTCATAACTTGGAAGAAGTAGATATTGGTTAAAACCCGTGTTTGAAAAGTTTCGGGTCCCTTGATTTTCGGAAGAAATAGGATTACATGTCCAGTTTGATAAAGACACGGTTTAAGGTTCTAGCAGTAAAAGTAGGTAGAGACTAAGGGCTTTTTTAGTAGTGGCTTTGAGAAGACATTTTGTGCTAGTGTTTTAGGGATACCGTGAGGGCGCTTTGTAGCCACAAAACATAATTCAGAAATACTAGATCAGATCTATTCCAGAAAAAGTTAGTCAACGTCGGCGACATGTTTTCTGAGCATCGGTTTCTTGTGTCTTCAAAGGCGTGATAACACATCACGATCTTGCGTGTCACGAGCTCGATGTCTACGGTCGTCGACTCAATTCAACCAAGCAGAGTGTGGTGTTGTCTTCAGCGTGTTCTCATTTGAGCGGTCAAAGCATTCGAACGGCTGAAGCTTTCGAGCGGAAAGGAGATTTCGACCACACGCTGATCGTGACACGTCGGAATACCAACATGTGAAACCGGATCAAGGTGTTATTTTTGAACTGGAGTGCGAAGCTCAGGGTTAAATGCCCAGTTTCATAGTTTGGACGGACTTTTAAGCAAAGTTTCAGTGTTATTGTACCTTTTTTCTATTTTTGAAAGACCCAGAAAAAAAAATATTTCCAATTGTTGAGCTTGCCGTAAATAGTCACGGCTGCAACTTGCAACAACTTTCCGACTCGGAAGGCAGTGAAACACATTAAGCTACTTCAGGTCGAAGGGTTAGTTGCGGCCTTTTGGATCAAAACATTGACTTTACAGCTGGATGGCACATGGGAGTAGAGGTGTAGAACTACAATAGCTTCTCCTGGCAAACAATTACCGCACTTGTTCATCAGATTTTGCAGGAGAGGAACAAGAAGTTATAAATTTGATCAGGATAGGACCCAAGCGGCGCAAGAATCAGGCCTGTGATCTGGCAGACCAAGAGCTGATACTAACTGTTCTTGACACAGTTCATCCAAATTCGATTGTTGTGCCATCGAAAATTCACCCACAATCGCGCGAATTCGGAGTATTTTGAAAATCCGTACACAGCCAGTAAACGCGAACCGAGAAGTAAAGATCCTGCGCTGGTACACGCAGCAGGAGCAAGAAATTTAACAACAGTACCAAGAGAAAATTAGGCAAGGAATCGTGGAGAATCCACGAGCCGCCACTAAAAACCAAGAGAGGAAAGAATCCAAGAAACAGAGGCTAGGCAGCTTCACAAAAGCAGCAAGCGAATCTAGACAGGAGCGGGGAAGAGATTAGTTGCGCTCACCATCTACCGCACGGCAGTCGACATGCACAGCGCAGATGAGATCTCCAGTCCGGCCTCCGCCCCCGAGCTCAAGTGCCCAAGCCTCTCCCTCGCCCTGGTCGCCACTCGCCAAGAACTTGGGAGGGAGAAGGCGGCGACGAGGATGCGAGGGATGAGATGGCGGACTGGGCGTGCGAGGAGAGGAGAGTAGACCCGCAAGTCAGAAGTAACTCAGACGAGATGGCTGCGTGTTGTGATGCACAAGCAGCAGCAGTACTACGTGACAACAAGGGACTGTTTGGTAGGCCTCCGGTTCTTATTTTTCAGTGGCCAAATTTGGTGGTGGTCAAAAGAGTTTCACTTTCTAGCTTCCGGTTTATTTTTTATTATTTATAAATTTTATCTTTTTCTGAACTTTTGGTTTTTTGTTGAGCTTTTTTACTGGTTCTTTTTTTCCCGTATTTGTTTGTATTATACGTAATGGGCTAACATATTTTTTAATTTTTTAAATTTAATTATGCAAAATAAGCATCTGTCAGCTACAGTATTTTTTCAGCCAACTACAGTGCTTTTCAGCCATAAGCCACCAAAAAGCCCAAATGATCACCCCCTTCGATATATGCCGTTTAAAAAGTTGTCACTTCGAGGTATAATAATTAATTTTTTTGAAATTCAAAATGTGTCACTTTAGTTTCTTTCTCTTTTGATATATTCTATTATCACTCATGTTCTTCTATTTTCTTTTCTATTATCTGATTTTTTTGTATATTCCAAAGATGAATTGTTGGTTTTGCTCCTTATCTATTCCTCTCATCCCTTTGTTCTCCTCGCCAGAGCTCCTCCTCAGCGCCACCCCCTCGGAGCCCCCGAGCTTCTCCCTCTTCTTCGATCCCCTCGGAGCCAAATCCGGCCTCCCCGCCTCCCTGAGCCCCTCCCTCCCGCCCCCATCGACGCCAGATCTGATCTCCCCGCCGCCCCCGAGCTCTTCCTCCCGCTCTGAGCTCCTCCCTCTTCCCTGGCCCCTTGAAGCCGAATCCGGCCTCCCTGCCGCCCCAAGCTCCTCCCTCCCCTTGCTGATTCGACCACGGTCGCCACAACCACAACCGCCTTCGACCACGACCATACCCGCCTTTGACCACGACCACGATCGCCTTTGACTACGACCATAGCTGCCACGACCACAGCCGCCTTCGACAACGACCACAGTCGCCATCGACCACAGCCGCCTTCAATCATAACCACGACAACCTTCGACCAGGGCCGTCTTCAACCACGACCGCGAAGCAGAGGGGGCTGCGAGGACGGGAGCGGTGCAGAGGTGGTGGCAAGGAGGGGGCCATCAATGAAGGGAGTGGCGTGGCTAGGGAGGGCGGTGTCGGGGAAGTCGTGGAGGAGGCGCCGAGGAGGGAGGATCTTTGACGGGAAGAATGAAGGGATGCGAGGAATAGACAAGGGGCAAAATCGGTAGTTTATCTTTGGAATATATGAAAAATCAGAGAATGGAAAAGAAAATAGGATAAAATGAGTGATAATGGCATATTTCAAATGAGGAAAAAAACTGGAGTGGCAAATTTCGAATTTCAGGAAACTGATTGTCATATCTCGAAATGGCAACTTTCTGAGTGGCACATATTAAATTTTGCCTTTTTCATTTTCTACTTTTTATTCTCTAAAAGTCCATTTCTCTAAGAATTTAGAGTTACATTATGAAAACGTTTGGCTAGTAGTTTGGCTCCAAAAACCCTAAAAGGGGGATTAGATGCAAAAAGACAATATTATCCTTAGTTTTAGCACTTGAAGTCTATTTGTTTCTTACTCCTTTCTATGGGTACACAAATTTATAAAATTTAACTATAAATTTATCAGAACTGGGTCAATTTAAATGTGATACCACGTGATATTATAGCCGTAATGACAACAAAACCGAACACTCTACTATTCCAACGTGAGTCAACAAGCAATTCAATAACTGTAATTCCTAGATACTCATGCATTCATCCTTTCATAAGAAATCACATCTGACCAGTTCAACTAGAGTAATTGCCAATATATGCATGACTGCTGTTAAAAATAATCAAATAAGCAAGCCATTCGTCCATGCATACATAATTCATATCACATCTGACCAGTTCAACTAAAATAATAGGCAATATATACATCACTGCTGTTAGAATGAACCAAACAAAATTGAATTAACTACCATGAATACTACATCAAGCTACTAACTAGCATGAAAGCTAGAATCACTGCAGCATCAACGGTCATAGCCATTTTGATATTCTTCTCTTTAGTTTTGCCTTCAAAACCTCTATCCAAGTAGCTTCAGATTGCACATGCATAGAAGAGTAATAATGTACAGAACTAGTCAAAACTCATGTACAAGATGTAACTGATATGTTCATGAACAAGTAATAGCAAGTAGTATAGCATGAATAGTTTCATCGGTTCATGGAGAAAATTGTCCGGGCATTAGTAGTATAGCATGAATAGTTTCATCGGTTCATGGAGAAAATTGTCCGGGCATTGATCTACTTTGCATAAAGTCAGCAACCAAAATCTAGTTGCACTTCCCCAATTTTTTCCATATGCAACACACAAACTACTCCACTAATGAACAATACAGAGAGCATCCTTCGGCATGCAAGCGCTCCATATAGCGTATTGCTCACAAATTTACAAAGACATGAACTCCATTTCACAAGATTGACATGTGCACAAAGATTACTTAATTTGTGGAGTAGTCTGATGTTAATCCCAAACCAAACCAAAGGGGTGGCTCAGATATGTGAATTTGGCAGCAGCAGGTGGCAGGAGGACTCACGGGAGGCCATGAGGAGGAGGCAGGTGCAGGGAGCCGGCCGGCAAACTAGGGTTAGGGGCGACGGTTGCTTACCTTGACGGGGGGCGAGAAGGAAGGGGAGGTCATTGTGGTGGTCACCAATGGAAGCCGTGGTGGTCGCTGGTGGAAGCCGTGGTGGTCGCCAAGGTCGTCGGAGAGAGAGAGAGAGAGAGAGAGAGAGAGAGAGAGAGAGAGAGAGAGAGCGTCGGCGGGATCGAGTGGAGGCAGACGTGGTGCCGAGAGTACCACGGGCTAGGGCTAGAGGACGGAGCCAACGAGAGGAGGCGTAAGGGAGCTGAGAGGAGGACGGTGGCGAGAGGATGTGCGTGAGAGAGGAGTGTGTTTGGTTGCCTGCATCGGGTGGCTCGCACCAGCGTATGTAGAAAGATGGTGTTTAGTTGCCTGCATCGGGGTGAGAGCCTGCACGAGCGGATGCAAAAAATCAACTGGAGCCAGGCTGAGGAGAAACGCGGCTGAGGACCTTCTCTACTCAGTCTGGCCACGCTCATGCAGCTGCATCAGCTCATGCAGGCAACCAAACAGGCCCATAGCGACTGTGCACGATAGAGGAGGTGTGGGGGCAAGAGTGACCGAGTGTACTTTGATGACAGTTTGCGGGTAAATAATCCAAACTTCAAAGGGTACTTTGTTCACATTGCCAGCTTCTCATGAGAATCCACCTCAATGTTGCTTCTCTACACTAGTTCATTTTCAAGTCTACTTCACATGAGAAGCTGAATCCGAGCTTTTTGGTAAGATGACTGTTTTGTACGGCTCCACGAGATTCAAGAAGAAACTAGGAGCAGGAGCTGTACCAGGCACCTCCAAGATATGCGCACACATGATACACAAAGTCACGACTCACAACTCCGTGCGACCTGGCCAGTTGAGAACTCTTTTCTATTAAATAAACTTCTTTCAATAATATTTTGTCATGCTAAGAAAGAAATAATTGAGGATTTACTACTATAAAGACATGTATATGAGGATTTACCATTCGATGTCTTACTAACATGCAGGTCCTGAGCCACATGTCAGTGAGACATGAGTGGCAAATCCTCAAATACATATCTTTTACAGTGACAAATCCTCAAATCCCCTACCAAAAAAGTAGCGCAGGTGAGTATAATTTCCAAAGAAACACCCTTTCCACCACACAACCATTCGTAGTGCGGCAAACAATGGCCATGCTCAATTAAGCTACATCTTTCGGCTAAAATAACACTGTAACAGCTCGGAGAAGGGTAGTTGAAGGTAGGGGACTAGGGGTGTTCTATTCGGTTTTCAGCTTTTTGACTAAGATGATTTGAAAAAGGAAAAAATATGATGAAAATTAAAAAGGATTAAATGGACGTAGAAGAAACAAAGAAATAAATTGAAAGAACAAGGGAAAAAGGAAAACGAAACCAAATTTGTAGAATGGAGGTGGAGGCTGGCAAAGGTTGAGGTATGATCAATGCTGGCAGCCAAGGGAGGAGGAGCGACGGCTGGCGGGGCCAAGGGAGGAAGGGCGGCGGAGCCGAGGCGGAGGCGAGGGCAGGATGAGGGTGGAGGCGGCAGCGAGAGCGGAGTGGAAACGGCAGGGATGTGAGGCGATGGTGGGGGCAACAACGACATCGATGGCACTATAGCAGAGACACCAGAAGCCACCGCCGATTGAAATGGCCCTAATATTGATTTGATCACTTTCACGGCTACGGCCACAAAGTACATTTGTAGTACTATTGCTTCTTCTTTAACCCTAAGGGAGTAGCCTAAACTCATCACCAACTCATGTCGCTTTATATGTGTATACCAATAACTTCAATATGTTGTCCCGTTCTTTTAAGATTATGATTTATGACTTCTCTAAATAAATAAGTGGGACGGTTTCTTCGTCGTCTTTTTAAAGTGGCTTACCAGGACAATAATTTTAAAGCAATTTATTGATATTCGATTTATTTCTATAAATACTTGTTCTAAGAACAAAAGTTATCAATCATAGTCATAAACCATCCGCGGCCGAAAGGCAGAAGTCTAGTTTGCTAAGTGTTATTTGTCATTCATGCGACCCGTAGCGAGAGTGGCGACAAACGAACCGAGCTGGGGGTGACGACGATTAGGAAAGGATACGATGACGACGGCGTCTACCCGAGAACAAGAAGAATTGTCGCACGCGGGCCGCGTGGAAGCAGGCATGCATCTGAGGCTCCACGTCACGCCTCTCGTCGCCACGTCATAGTTGCCGTGGGCCCAGAGGCCTATTAGCTCCATATCTTTCGGGCCTCTCACTGGTAATCCGTAGGCCCACGGGTCGGGATGAGACACAGTAGGCATATTGGGCCGTCATCTCGGCACACGTGGTGCGGCTACGCCTAGGAGGATGAGAAGATCTCGGCCGTCCAAGCTAGGGCTAGCACCGGGAGCGCGCGGCGGCGGCACCCTTATAAGCACCCAACCCTACCCTAAAACCCATTCCTTCACCGCACCACACGCAGCCTCCTCATCTCCTCCCTCCCCTCGCGCCGCCGCCGCGTCTCCGCTTCGCTCCGCCGTGCAGGTTCGTTCGCTCGCCTCCTCTTACGTTCCCCACTCCGACGCAATCGTCCCTGGTAGCCCGAGGTGCTCAACGAGCCGGTAGCGCGTTCCAAATGATGGATGAGCCGATGCGTCTAGATCTCGCTCCGAGTTCTAGCTACCTTAGTCCGTCGTGCGGTTCTAGGTTCTTGATTTTCCTTGTGGCTATACCTTGTAGGATGCTTTTGGTAAACACTTGCGTGTATTGAGTGTATGCGTGCCAGTGCTTGTAATCGACCACGCGTTATTGATCTTGCTCGTTAGGTTGCGCTCGCGCTGTGTTGGTCAGGAGTATGGGGCGATGTTGTTTTGTTTTGCTGATGTGATTATGTGTTTGCCTTGGTGTGATTAATTGATTGATTGTGTGCAGGTAAGAAGAGGAGGAGGAGGAAATGGTGAAGCACAACAACGTTATCCCCAACGGACACTTCAAGAAGCACTGGCAGAACTATGTCAGGACCTGGTTCAACCAGCCCGCCCGCAAGCAGAGGCGCCGCATCGGTCAGCACCCTCCCGCTAATCCATTATTTGCACGTTTGTGCATTTGTAATCGTACCACGATATGTGTTGCATAATTATAACTATGATGTATGCAGTGGTAATGAGTGTTCAATTAAATCGTAGAATGCTTTGACCTGTACTGATGTGAACTGATTAGTAGGTTGACTGCACTATATCTGGTTGATGTTATCCTCCATTGCATGATCACCTTGCCTGTTCGTTTTACATATTGTCAACATTGAATCTCTGTTATGTTGCAATTACAATGCATGGTTGCTAGCAATCTATTCGAATTTGATGTTATGTCAGAAGTTATGCTTATGCAGAATGGTCTAGTGTAAGGCTAGTAGGTTGGTGAATTTGAGTTTACTATCTGGTATTCTTGCTTATTTATGCATCAGAATCCTTTGTGTATAGTTTTCTTTGCAAGTCTAATCACCTTTTTTTAGTACACCTACCTGAACACCTGTAACTGAATGCGAGATAATTATTAGATTACATATACGTTATGTGTGCGTTGTGCCATGTCTGAATGCATTTGTTTGACATCAGGTATATGTCTATGCCAAGCATGGGCGAATAGCATTTGCTTTGCATGTATTTGATTTGATGAACATATTTAATCTTTAGCAATAGAGTGCTGTGCTGCATCACTAGTTTATTGTTTGACTAAATATATTTCATTTTTAGTGTTGCTTTTATAACCAGTTACCCACTTACCCTTTAAATTATTATTAATACAACAATATGCTTGTTTCATCCTTTCCTTGTGTATTATTGTCATATTACGTTGTTTGCTTGACTATTTCTTAAACAATCATCTTACATTGTGTTTGTGTACAGCTCGTCAAAAGAAGGCTGTGAAGATCTTCCCTCGACCAACATCTGGTCCTCTTCGCCCCATTGTGCAATGCCAAACTCTTAAGTACAACATGAAGTCAAGGGCTGGGAGAGGCTTTACCCTTGAGGAGCTGAAGGTGGGTGTTTCTTTGTTATTGGTCCTCTATCTTTGAAGAGCCTCAAGCCCTGTTACTTTCTCAAATCTCCTAATCGGTTTCAAATAATCTGTTGCTGTGTAAGGAAATTGATTTACACTTTGCACAATATGCATGTTTTATTCTTCTTTCTTTTGCATCAATTACTGGCATACTTGCTTTTATTGCGCTGTGTCAAATTCGAAATGTCCGTTTGTATGGCAGCGAGTTTACTTTTATTTGCAAATTTTCCCCTTCTATAAATGCCGTATGATTCTTGAGTTTAGATTCAGATGCTAGCTTGAGGGGTGTGTGCTTTCAGTGTATTCTCCTTGCAACCAAAGTCCAGGAACTACTATGATTTTCCATCCTTTATCTTTCTGCTGATGTCCTGATGCTGTTACTGCAGGCAGCGGGCATTCCAAAGAAGCTTGCTCCGACCATTGGCATTTCTGTGGATCACCGCCGCAAGAACAGATCACTTGAGGGACTTCAGGCTAATGTCCAGAGGCTTAAGACATACAAGGCCAAGCTGGTTATCTTCCCAAGGCGTGCTCGCAAGGTCAAGGTATGACTGCAGTTTCTTGTCCTTATTTTATGGTTTGATGATATTGTCTTATGTTTATGTCCTTGATTATGCTCTTATCTCAGGCTGGTGATTCTACTCCGGAGGAGCTTGCCACTGCCACCCAGGTCCAGGGCGACTACATGCCTATTGCTCGTGGTGAGAAGCGCTCGGTTGAGGTTGTGAAGGTTACTGACGAGATGAAAGCGTTCAAGGCCTACGCTAAGCTTCGTGTCGAGAGGATGAACCAGCGCCAGATCGGTGCCCGCCAGAAGAAGGCTGCTGAGGCGGAGAAGGAAGAGAAGAAGTGAAGTGATCGGATATAGTATCTGTTTTGTTTTATTCAGCAGCTAGTGGATGCTATCACCAAGGACTAGTTCTAAATTTTGTTTTAGTGCTGGAAACAGAGACCAGCTGATCGTTTTGGTGTGCTCGTGCCCCTTCTGTTTGATATCTGGTACTTGTTTGCATGCTCTGCTATCTATTGGGTTATTGGATTTTATATCCATGTTTCATGTTTAGCTTGTTTCCGAATCTCTTGAGCTTCAATGAGGTTGCTTGAAAATCTTTAGCCATGCAATACAACAGTGCTGGCATGTTGTTCTGGATGTCAATGCTGTTACTGGTGGTTAGAAACTCTGCAGATCAGAATTAGCTGTTAAAAGTTAAAACCATACCTAGCCAAGTTCTTACCATGAATGTTGTAAGGGTACTGTGTGTTGGATCATTGGATGTGCATGTGCTATCGTTATCAGACCTAAATAGTTCACATCTGTTTTGTTTTAGATGACAGCCCTGTTCCTTTCAGCTTTTAAAAGCTGTTTTTGGGTATTTCTATAGTAACTAGCTTTTAAACGGAGTATTTTTTTAAGATAGAGTTTACTAGTTAATTGTAGTACATATTTTACTGACTTCATTTATATTGGCAAAAATTGCACGTGAGTTTCTGGTACTCTGTAATCTGTCATACAAATAGTCAAAAAGTCACAAGCCGGAGAAAAAAAAGCCTGATATATGGTGCTTGGATATCGTAATTTGGCATTCTGGATGAGATATGCATCGGTGTATGATCGCCATAGTTGTGCAAATTTTGTGTCAGTTTGTCTTATCCGTATTGATCTCTTGATCCGAATCATTTTTTGTAAAACACCCTGCGCAACCTCTTACAACTACTCATCAGCCCTCCAAATTTAAAACAAACCTTTCGATAAATATCTTTCCAACCTAATCTAACTAAAAAACTAATTCATAGTAAGCATAACTCAATAACTAGAGAAGAATAAATAATTCATAAAATAAAACTTAGTTCACTCGTCTCTTTCAAGAACGTACCACTCACCTGAGAACACTTAAGATTTTACGTTCAAAAATGTTCAGAACTATGCGTCTGAGAGCATCTTTAATGTGCAAATAGAATGTTATTGAGAAAATATACATTATCATAAAAGCCTCCTACCATTCATCATCAGTTACGAAGCTTCTACTAAACAAGTTCTAGATTGACAAGCTACTTTACTACAACAATAGTAAGGAAGATAAAGGTGATGCTCTAGATCATTATTATTGTTAGGTGTGGTGCAGAGGTGCTACTTCTATTCCTTGTATGTCGCTATCACGATCATTAAAAAAAGCAACAAAGAAAACGTGAGTACAAGACTTAGTAAGTACATAGTAAAATAATAAACATTGTTTACACATATCTTTATCTTAACCTCCATTCCTTTTAACAGTTCATATCCATTAACATTTTCTTTTTCATTTAACTTTCTATTATGCATTTACACTTATCATGGAAATAATACAATTGCACATGCACATGGCAAGCACAATATAAGACAATAATCATCTTATGTCATTCACATTATTCACACCATCGTAACGATAAGCATATCGGAATATCACTTTTCTTTTACTTATGTAATGCAATGCAATATTTGAACACATGTCTCAACTTCTCTTTAGTTTATCCAATATAGCGGAGTGAGCATCTATCAATGCTTACTGAAGCCCATTCTTTTTGACGTAGAGACCCTAATATCCCACTGATTTTATACGGAAACCCCAATCTCTATTCCCGTGGAATGCCTACAGAAATAGGTCTTATTCTTCCTACTCCTGTGGAAGGTTCACACTAAGTAGACCATAGATATCACAAGGACCATATCTTTTCATGATATGTATGCACGTGATGCAATATTTCTTTTTAAGCATATCAACACGTCATGTGTTATTAATCATTATTCGCCAACACATCAACATCAAATAACTATATCATGTACCGTTACCATTATCCATCATCATGGCATGAACCAAGAATCATTGAGTTACCATGCAAACAGATAAACAAATATAATCGTCTCAACTATCAAGGTAGAGAGTGCATCAAATTCAACTAATAATAATCATCAACTCAATTTACTGTTTTACCGTGCACTTGTCTATTTAATCACAAGGATGATGCGTGGACGGCACGAGCCCAAACATTTGTAAGTTCAAACTCCATTAAGTTGTTTTGGTGATAATGATAAATCTAATAGTGAGACTAACTTGTTTATTGATTATGATATTGTTTAGTCTCATTTGGATGAAAAGTTAAAAAATCATAAGAGGTATACATTTAATATCACATTATTGTATCTTATTGCATCCCTCGGATCCAAAATATAGATTGTACTTCACCAAATAGTCTAATTTGAATATGTACATATGTTGATAGCTCAATCTCAGTTGTTCTAGCTCATCTTGGTATAAGACTTGTATTTTAGAATATATTTTGCAAATAGTTGTGGCTTATGTGTTAAATCCTTGTAACATGAGACTATACATTGTAAATATGTTTTGTAAGTGTTTAAAGTCCATGTTTCCATTCTTTGTAGTATGAGGCTTTTATTTGCAAATATGTTTTGCAAAATCTGTTGAAGTATATGCACTTCTTAGGGAAATCAAAATTACCATAGTGTATTTTGTGGTACTACCGCTAGTCGGAACTACCGGCATTGTAATCATGAAACTACCGCGTCTGTTGGTGGTCAGAAGACCTGTGTGATCGAGAACCATTGTGATCGAACCAATGTAGCGAAGACCTATATGATCGAAGATCAGTGTGGTCAGAAACCAACATGGTCGAAGCCAACGTAGTCGAACCAACGAGGTCGAAGATTGACGTGGTCAATGACCTGTGTAGTCAAACATCGATGTGGTCAAAGATCGAAGTGGTCGAAATCAGCGTGGTCAAAACCGACATGGTCGAGATCTGTGTGATCAAAGACCAACGTGATCGAACCAAGATAGTCGGACCCGACGTGGTCGAGATCTGCGTGATTGAAACCAGAATGGTCAAAACCGACGTGGTCGAGATTTGTGTGATCGAAGACCAACGTGGTTAAACCAAGACGGTCGGAACCGACGTGGTCGAGATTTATGTGATCGAAAACCAGCGTGGTCGAACCGATGTAGTCAAAACCAACATAGTCGAGACCTGTGTGGTCAAAATCGATGTGGTTGAACTGACGTGATTGATTCAATGTGGTCGAAGATTGACGTGGTGGTCGAAGATCTGTGTGATCGAAGACTTACGTGGTTGAAAATCGATATGGTCGATATGGTCAAGACCTGAGTAGTCGAAACTAATGTGATCGGAGACCAGCGTAATCGAAGGCCTGTGTGGTTGATCCAAACAACGTGGTCGAAGACTAGCGTGGTCGGAGACCAGTGTAGTTAGAGACTTGTGTGGTCGAACCGGACAACGTGGTTGGAGACCTGAGTGGTCGAACCATCCGACGTGGTCAGGGACCAGTGTAGTTGATGATCAGTACTTTCAACTAGCTCTGTGTGAGCGATCTAATCGGCTCTGTGTGAGTGGTCCGATTAGTGAGCGATACTACCAGCTCTGTGTGAGTGATACTTCTGTTGATCGGTAGTACCAGACTTTGCACGATAGAACTACCGGATTTGCCTATAATAGCTAGTTTTGTGACTTTTGCTAAGGGGAACGGAAGTACCGATTATTTGCTTGTGGTACTTTCAGAAATCCTATCTTTCTATCCCAACGGCTAGTTTCAAGGTGTGTGGTATGTATACCCCCTTGTGGCCGGTTGTAAAATGACTTTTGGTACTCTATTTCACTCTCTTGAGCTAATGTGAGGTCCTTCTCTCAATTGTGCATGTATTGTACCTTATGAGTAAGGATGATGGCTCTAGATTGCATGTGTTGGATCTATAGGTAGATTGTGTATCCACTCGACCTTGTGCATTCGTTGCACGTGGTGAGAGTCAAGCGAAGGGCTTGACTTATTACTTTTGAAGTTTGCTGACTTCTAGACAGCGTTGAAAGCGTCGTGTGTAGTGATCTTCTCAAAAAAGGTTGTGAGAAGACACAAAAAAATTGTGAATGTTGGAGCTCATCTACCCGGAGCGGGAAAGAGCTACCATTAGTGGATTGAGGTGTTTCGACTTAACTCATAGAGCCGGTCCAATTCATTTAGGCTAACCTCAATGTGGACTAGGAGAGACCGAAAAGTCTCCGAACACTACAGTAAAAAGCAACAATGTCAATTGTGGTTTGTTTTCTTGTGCTCAATGTACATTCATAGAATTAAATTGATTGCTTGTCATCATAGGATTGCAAACTTTAACATAGGCTTATCTTGTTGGTGCACTTAGGTGGACCCTGTTGTTTTAGGCGTTATTTGTGCTAAACCTTTTTGAGTTAAACTTTCGCATTATTTGCTTAATTTAGCCAAATAGAAATTGATAATTAATTAGAGAAGAATTTTTATACGGCCTATTCATCCCCTCTAGTCAGCAATCTAATAGCTCTCCACTTCATCACCAGGGTAATGCTTAATGGCATCCCAGGCAAACCCATCTACAACCGCCGAGGGCTTCGGCAGTGGGATCAGATTCTCATAGCTGCCAGGCGAGCTCAGATACTAACGGCCTCATCTTCCTTGTCAATGCATTGCTCCCTCTATGTCGATGATGTTATGTTGTTCATCCACCCGGTAGACAGTGATCTTATTACAGTTAGGGAGATACTATCTCTTTTCGAATTTGCTAGAGGACTCCATCTGAATTTTCAGAAGTCGCTGATCATCCCAATCTACTGCTCCCAAGACGAGCTCTGATCTGCAAAGGAAATCATGGCCTGCAATTCGGCTTCGCTCCCAATTACTTATATCAGTATGCCTTTGTCTTCTAGCAAGCTGAGAATATCTAACCCGCAACCGCTCATTGATAAACTTCATGGCAGTTTGCCCACATGGAAGGCACAACTGCTCTCATGGGCAGGGAGACTGGTTGTTGTCAAAGCGGTACTCTCCTCCATGGTGATCTACCCTCTCCTATGCCTCAAGCTCCCGGACTGGGCTATGAAAGAAATAGACAAGAGACGAAGAGCATTCCTGTGGACTACAAACAGTTTGTCCAACCTAGGGAAATGCCTTGTCAGCTGGCATCAAACCTGTCGCCCTTACACGCATGGAGGCCTTGGAATTACGGACCTCAGACTCGCTGGTACCGCTCTTCGCTCCAGGTGGGAATGGATGGCGCGCTCTGAGCAAAACTGGCTGTGGACATTCATCCGACAACAATAGGAGTCTATGGTTCAGAGTTTCTTTGCCACATTGACAATAATCCTACTTGGAGATGGCACGGTGGCTCGCTTCTGGACAGATAGATGGCATAGACCATTCGCGAAGTTGTACTAGCGCTTTGGAAAATGGTTAAAAGTCATCACCAAAAACGGTCCCTGGTGAAGGATGTTTTGCACAACCGCGCCTGGATGACACATTTTCAGGGACCCCTCTCCATGCAAGCCATCTCCAATGCGCTCAACTTATGTTCCCTTCTTGACCATGTTCAGTTGCAAATTGGGACCAAGGATGTGCTCATCTGGTGGTGGACTCCCGATGGTCGATACACACCAAAATCAGCTTACATTGCTCTATACTCATGAGTTTCCAAAATTCTTGGTGAAGACTGCTATGGCAGCTATCTTGTCCAAACTCCAAATCTTGCTGAGGACACAGATTGTGATTGGAGTTCTCTTAACTCTTTAATTTGTTCCTATCTAAAAAAAACTTCAACTCTACTACAACTTCCGGATATTTAGCAGACAAGCTGATCTAGAGTCTAGACAAAAGAAAATACCTCTCTTTCTGTAAAAAAAAACATGTAAGGTTTATATGAGGGCCTCCCTGAAAAATTTTCCTCCAGTTCAGAGACTTTTTTATAATTACAGTAAAAATTAGGGAGTATGGCACTACACTATTCCAGGACTGCGCCATATAAGGAGATCCGATCTAGTCATCGCTGATCGGCATCATCGTTGAAACCAAGAAGAGAACAGACAAAAAAAAAATCCTAAAATCTCAAAGCCATGGGCCTGAAGGTAATCACTCTCCCTAAATCAGCATTATTTTTCCTCGCTTAATCCGGCTAAAGATATCAATCTTAAACCATCTCGTATGGTCTCAATTCACGCTTTGTTTTTCTTGGCATTTGATTATGTTTCGCCAGCTCCGTTAGATTCTTTCATTGTGATCTATGTACGGTGTCAGTAGGAGTGGCGTTAGATTTCTCGTAGAACAGATCAAGGCCGGGAATTCAGTGCATACAGGGTCTTAATTTCCGTCAAGATTTGTGTACTTGGTCAGTTGGCCAAGATCTGTTAGATGCAGGCTGTTCCTGATGTGCTTGCCTGGCTTTCAGAGATCTTTCTAGCACATCCGACTCTCTGTCGAATTGCCGATGCCTTTAGCTTTCCTGTTAATGCTATTGCAGAGGAAATCTGATGCATTCGGACAGTCTTGAGCATCCCTTTGATGCTGCCTTAGGATGCAACATCGACAATTCCCTGTTACTCCTGTGGGGGTGGGATCTCTTGATTTTGCTTTCTTCTGCTAGTCAGTTGAAAATTGAGTGAGGATAGACTTTAGTTGGAGAAGAGGTTGGCATTTTTTTGTTAAGAAATTTGTAGTCGTTTTTTGAAGTATATATGATCAAAAGGTTTGGACTCGTAACACGGTTTAGTTTAACTATGTGAGTGTAGCCTGATTGAATGAATTTGGAATCGATGTCTGTTACAGGAGGATTTTGAGGAGTATGCTGAGAAGGCGAAGACCTTGCCCGAGAGCACTAGCAATGAGAACAAGCTTATTCTCTATGGACTCTACAAGCAAGCCACTGTTGGAGATGTGAATACCTGTATGTATATATGTTATTACCGACCAGCTACTTTTATTTTCTTCAGTTCTTCTCTGGGTGTGAATATAATTCTTCATTCATTGTGTTTGGTCACATTCAGAGGCATGGGCACAGTTTAAATGCCATGATTTAATGCGCAAGCAAGACCTTATAGATCATCATGAAAAATTATCCAAAAGTCTGACTAATTCGAGACTTGAGAGATCCAAATCTTGGGGTAAAAATGTTTAGGTTAAAACTGACGTCTTGAAAAGCAGAGGATGCCTCTTTTCGCCCTTTTTTACTCCTGAGTTTTAACTTCAAATTTTAACCTTGAATATATCAAAGTTGAACTTGACAACAGAAAGCTTTGAAAGATAGTAGATTACCTGAGCCTGCACCTCAATTTTTCTTTCAGAATCTTTTGTGTTGAATGGGAGTACCTATAGAGTGGGATGTATTGGATACACCCAACTTTATAGAGTTGCAACTTGGAAGTGCACGCAAGGTTGAAAAACAGCTCTCTGCTTAACGTATCTACAGTATATGATTATGGAGGAAATTTGTTGCATCCAGCACTGATGAATGTCCATTGTTCAGAGTGCTAGTGTGACACTGAGTAAGCACACAAAACATGTTGTGCTAGTGTGAGTATGCACTAAAACCATGCTCGTGTAAATTCCGCAGAGTTTATGTATATTTCTTTGTTTTGCATGGAAAAGAATAAGCAACTACCAGGTGCAAGCTGTGCTAAATCAAGCCTTAGGCTATACAGTGACCTTCAATTTCATTGTCAAACATGTAAAATTTTACTGCCCAACCTTTTGACTCTCTTTATTGGCCTTGTCTCACAAGTCATATCAACCAGTAGCATATGTGGCATTACAAGAACTTCTAGTCGATTGCCCATCTGAATTCAATCTTGTCATTAACGTCGCATGTGAACATGTTATTGTGTTTTGTGTTTACAAAGACATTTTTATCCGCAATCATATTTACAGTTATTTCTTTAATAATCTTGTGTAGCTCGGCCTGGCATATTCAACCAGAGGGACAGGGCTAAATGGGATGCATGGAAGGCTGTTGAAGGTCCATATACTTCTCAGATCCTCATATCCTGCCACAACTCACTACATCTCGTCGTCTACTCAAGTACTATTGCACGGTTGCACCATAGTTTGCTAAAGTTTTCGAGATACTTGCAGGCAAATCAAAGGAGGAAGCCATGAGCGACTACATCACCAAGGTGAAGCAGCTCCAGGAGGAGGCTGCTGCTGCAGGCGCCTCTTAAAAAAATTGACCCAACCAGCTATATGCTATTTGATTATGTGAACTAGATCATTCTATCTACGTTTCAAAAAAAACTAGATCATCTATCCACTAGGGATGTGAACCATGTATCTCTTTACGTACTATTTCGCCTAATTTATCCATCTATCTATGAAGACATACTCTTCTAAATTATGATCTGCTTACATCCATCTGTTTGTGTGCTGTTGAATTGCATAAAAGACCGGTTGTCAAACCAGTTTGTTTTTAAGATATATATCTAGGTAGGAAAAAAGCAGTAGGTAAGTCTGTAAAAGGGCAGTTTTTTGGAGCAAACCTATTGATTAGAAGGCAAAAACAAGCTTAATTGATCATACATACATATTAGGGTAATAGCATTGCACTGCTTATATATATACTGCCTTAGTTATGTTCTTTCTACACTTGCAAGAACCAAGCCCTGTCCTGAAGAGAGAGAGAGAGAGAGAGAGAGAGAGAGAGAGAGAGAGAGAGAGACTTGTTCAGAAGTATTCATAACCCAAGACTTTGCCACCTGAGAAGAGGTTGAGGCAGAGCAGGCATGCAGCCAGCAGCATACCCGGTATCCACCACCTGCCACCCTCCTCGGAGAACATGGCGCACAGCACCAGGCACAGCAGCAGCAGCATGTAGAACCCCAGCCCGGCGCCTCCCCACTCGCCACCGGTGACGCCGCCACCAACACCGTACCCCCGGTCCGGCGAGTAGTAGTATATGCCGGCGAAGTACGCCGCCAGCAGCAGCAGGAGCACGGCCACCACCGTGTTCTGGATCAGGAGCATGACCAGCACCAGTACCACCGGCACGAGCATCACCTCGCTGCGGCTGCTGAGGACGGCGGCGAGCAGCAGGAACCCGGCGGCCAGTGTCAAGACGACGGCATTGCCGGTCACGGTCTCCTGCACCTCGGTCACCTGCTCGTACCACTCCGTCAGGGTCTCGTTGCAGATGACCCACCCCAGGGCCACCACCAGGAGGAGGGGCACCACCGGAGACGGCCCGCGGCGGCTCGGCCCCCACGCCGGCGAGGTACCCGGACTTCCCCGGTAGCTCATGACCACCTCTTCTCTCAGTTTACTTCCTAGTTCCTATGCTACTTCTGCAATTCTTGCACTGATATAGCTGAAGATTTGCTGCTGCGAAGCACTTCGAAGTATGCTCAGTAAGTAGTAGTAGTAGACTAGTTATAGAAAATGGCAATGCAGGTTTGATCAGTTTCAGAAATATCAGGTTCATCTGGTTCCAACTTTAACTACCTGCTTTTGAGCTGATGTCTATTGTCCTGGAGTGTAGTTGGGGCAGGGGCCTATTTTAATCTTCGTAGATGAACTGATCCTAGAGAGATGACGGAGAAAATAAGGGACATATAGGTCAGGTCATTCTCATGCTAGAGTCATACACTCTTTGGTCAGGCTGGGGTTCAATGGGCGCAAGATTATTCTATTGCCTCCATTTAGACTTATAAGGCGATTAAGTAGCAGAAAATGATGGCTGACATCGTTAACTTGACTAGGGATTATCTCAACCACAGAAAACTTATCAAACCATAGTTGTAGTGGTTATGGACTGCAGGACAGTTGATCTTATTGTAACGGTTATCTAAGAAGGTAGTGAGTAGTGACGAAGCTTATGTAATCGGTCACGCGTGAAAAATGCTGTTCATTCAGAATTTTATATTGTCAACAAAGTTCAGTGAGTTTTAGCACATCACTTCATTAGCTACAAGTCATCAAAATGGGCTTTTGCCTTTTGTATGATGCTAGGCATATTCAGTTTTTCAGCACATGTTGAAAAGAGGAGCATAGCATAGCGCATGACAAAGATGAAATATTCTTTCACTAGAACTACACAAAGCTCATAACATTTTGCAAAATCACTACACTGTTAAGAGCAAAATGACATTGGAGCATTTCTGAAAAGTTGGCTGCCTTTCGGTGGCACAAATTGAATAATGATCCAAAGTAAAGAGGAGTTAATAAATCAATCTCCATTCATATCAAGAAGTTTGGATCAGTCAGCAGCCTCAAACATAATGTATTGCCTTTCTCCCTTTGATATATATCACCCGGAATGGTTTGCGAGAGATAACAGTACTACAGCAATCGGCTGAGCTTCTTTCCTTCTTGATGCACAGCAAAAAAATTTCTCAAGAGATGAACAGCCTATTGAAGGCCGTATACAAGCAAAGCTCCTACTCCAGCAATGCCGATTGCCAAACTGATGATCACCGCAATAGGCGGCAGGGTACCACCGATGGGCTTCCTGGTGTTAGCATCGTATCTCACAAATCGCTTCTTTGGTGCATTGCATTGTGGACAGCCGTAGTCATCAGGCTGAAAGCAATGAAAAAATGGACATAAGTCATCAGCAAAACTGGAAAATGACACCTTAAATTTGTCATTCGTGCGTGTCGAAAAGCTGATTCCTACTAAACGAATTAAGGAGAAACTTGTCTATCTTACCTGTTCTTCGAAAGGCTTGGATAGGAAGTATATGTATCCACAATCAAGGCAGATGTGTTTGCTCTAGCCTAGAAAAATGAATGTGGCAAGTTATAACATACAGATTGAAGCTTACAGGTGGGAAGAGGACTACAAACTCAGAAGCAACAGAAGAACTATGAAGCAGCACTCAGAAGCAACAGAAGAACTATGAAGCAGCACTAAGAAGCGACAGAAGAACCATAAAGCAGCCAGGACTATCTTGATCTTGCCTTCTGTGCTTCAGTCAACTTCCGGCCAAATCGAGGCGGTGCCGGCCTTTTCGGCAGGCGCTTCACATCAACTTCAGCACCCCTGATGTCATACAAAATGAGAATAGGGGGAAAGGTAAGAAACATGAAAAAATTACAGTATCTTCCAGCACAATTAGTTTCCTAAAGTGATGCGGACATCACACCTTCGATTCCAACCACATCTCCTTCTACTGCTACAACTCCAGAAGCAATTCAAGGACCCGTCACTCGAGCCCGTGCACGTGAACTCAATTATGTGATCCTTCTAAGGAATGAGGGTCAAGAAGATGGCAAGGAATGAGAGACAAATAAAAGGTGCTGCGCCACCTACCTTTGGGGCTGGGCCCATGTAATAAAGTCATATTTAGGCAATTTAGGAAAGGTTAAGAGGAGATTTCGCCCTACCTTACTTGCTGGACGAATTCCCCTCCCCCTCTCCTATTTAGTTCAGGCCGAGCTCTCCTTTTGACTTGGGTTTTCTTTTGTTTAAGTTTAGCCTTTGTGCAAACACTGATCTTCAGTTGTGTCCAACGACCACCTGCCAGACAGCAATTGTGAAACCCCACATTCGAGTGATTTCAGTTTGCCTACATCTTTTTCTTGCTTGTTCTTCGATTGCTTGCAGGAATTGAACCTCGTGTTCAGGTTGATCTCGCTGTTCCAGCACGGTCAATAACCATTTGGAGTTGGTTCTGCGATTGCTAAGGCGCCCACGACCTGTTCGTTCGTAGTCGGATCGCGAGAGTCACCACCAACCAATCGATATTTATCCTCTCACCGAAAGATCGGGCACTCCAGTCCTATCAAGTGGTATCAGATTTCAGGTTGCTCGGTGAGATCTTCCCTCGTTTTTACAGTTCGTTCTCATTCCTATTGTCCACATAAAGGCCAAACAAAAATATATCTAGGTTAGTTCCTGCTGTCCTATACCTTTTTAGCCTTGCATTTTCTTTCAGTAATTTTGCATTGTTGAGTTTGTGTTGCTTTGTCGTTTCAAGTTGCTGATCCCGCAGCCGCCGTGTATTAGCTTGTTGGCACCGCATACCCTCCTTGTGGCCTCCCAACACCTTGCAATTCCGAGCAGACACCACCTTTTGTGCCCTTTCTATCGACACTCAGATCCTTCTGTTCGAACAAGCAGCCAATCCTTTTAAGTAGAACAAATCGCTTGCCCATCTTTCAGTTTGCATCCAAAGGACACCAGCGTGACAAAAGAAAAAGGCCAGGTGCATTAAAAAAAAAGAAGAAGAAAGAAAGAAATAAACAAAGAAAGAGCCGCACCTAATCTTCTAAGAAAGGAAAGCATCAATTCCTTATTGCGCTGGCTGTATTTTCCTTTTTTGTGTCGCCACCAAAGGAGGCAAGCGTTTATTTCCAATCCTGCCATGCCACAAAGTAGGAAGGAAAGGACCCAGCTTGATTCGTGCTCTGAGTTTCCTAGTTTAGAGAGAGAGAGAGAGTATCTTTTAATTACCGTTTTACCCCTGGTCTGCAAAAACACCCAAAATTTTGTTGTGGCCAGTACCCTCTCTAGACATTACGAAGGCTAGACACGAGTTTTCAGGTAACCATTTTCAAAAAAAAAAAATCCTTTCATCTTTTGAGACTAGCTGTTGCATACTACTCCAGCTAGGGGCTGTTTGCATTGCACTTCGTTTGTCTTTACGTGTGCTCCACGTCGTGTGAACAATCTGTGCCCTAACATTGGCTTCGAGTAGTCAGCTAGCGTCTCTCCTAGTACTTGTTGTGAGATTTCTCCTTGCTTTCATCAGGTCACATTATTCTTTGCGTGCAAACCTACTGAAACTTTTCTCACCTTGTTTATATCAGCAACTTGTGGCTGTGCTTTGAACACTTATTTAACTTTGCATTTGCTGAATTGATCATGCTAATCCTTGCTACAAAGTGAAACATTCCTATAGCTCCACAGATTTCTACAGCAAACAGATTTCGTGTCCCTGGCAATCGCTCCATCCAATCTCCGCTGGTTGACGCCGCTGGTTGCAGGTCACCCCTGTTGGCTTGGTAAGAATTGGTAAGAACTTGATAACGGTTTTAGCCGAGTGATCTGAACAGCACTACATCCTATTAATTGTAGGGCACACTTGTTTTCCTTTCTCTATTGCATTCTTGCGCTAACAATGACAGGACCTTCGACGGAACTGGGAGACACCATACAACATTCTCCTCGATCAAAGGGCATCATTCAGCATTTTGAGCGGCAAGTGAGGCTGCAAGTAGATGCACTTGCAGAGGATGTACAGGTCACAAACGAGCGCCTTGGCCAGCTTGAAACCACTCAACTTGAAACAGGTGCAATGCTCAATGAAATGAAGACAGCCCAAGCCACCACCAACACCAATCTGGCCACCATCATGACACGGCTTGAGGAGTTGTCCCAGCAGCTTGCAGATGTTGTCCAACGCCAAGCTGCCCACAGTGAGGTTGACGAACAGAGCGAAACTGATTATGGTGGTGACACCGAGCATGCAGACCTCCCCAACAATAACAACGATCGGGAACATCGTCGCCGGCGTGCAAATCAGCGAGGTATGCCCCAACACCACCACCGACGTGCGGTACGTAATCAGGATGATCCCTTTGCTAAGGTTAAATTCACTATACCCGCATTTAATGGCAAATATGATCCTGATGCTTATCTTGATTGGGAACTTGCTGTTGATCAAAAATTTGCATGCCATGCTTTTCCCGCACATAATCAAGTTAGGGCTGCTACTAGTGAGTTTTCAGATTTTGCTTCTATTTGGTGGCGAGAACATTGCAGCAAACATCCTAATAACATCCCCACCACTTGGGAAGCATTAAAAGTGCTCATGCGACATCGATTTGTCCCCTCATACTATGCTCGTGATATGCTTAATAAGCTGCAGCGATTGCGTCAAGGTACAAATTCCGTTGAAGATTACTTTCAGGAGCTGCAAATTGGTATGCTTCGTTGTGGTTTAGTTGAGAATGACGATGCAGCTATGGCACGATTTTTGGGGGGCCTGAACCGTGATATTCAGGATGTGCTTGATTATAAGGAGTACAATAATATTACTCGTTTGTTCCATCTTGCTTGTAAAGCTGAACGTGAAGTGCAGGGACGACACACGAGGACACGAGCTAACTCTTTTGCAGGTCGAACCACCTCGTTCAAACCAGCCACTACACCTGCGTCCACTTCACAGCCGGCTGCACCGTCTCCATCCAGCAGCAAACCACGAGTTTCGGCACCAAATCTGTCCACCTCGGCAACGACCAAAGCTCCACCAAGGGATCCAGCACCAAGTGCATCTGTTGTTTCCACCGGACGCACAAAAGATATCCAATGCCATCGCTGCAAAGGCTATGGACATGTCATACGTGACTGCCCAAACAAGCGTGTGCTGATTATACGTGACGATGGTGAGTATTCTTCAGCTAGTGATTTGGATGAAGCCACATATGCTATGCTTGCCACTAACGTTTCAGGACACGACGAAGAACATGTTGCTGCTGATGATGCCGACAAGTATTTGAGTCTTGTCGTGCAACGTGTACTCAGTACGCAGGTTGCACAACAGGAACAAAACCAGCGGCACAATCTGTTCCACACCAAAGGCGTTGTTCAAGAGCGGTCAATTCGTGTCATCATCGATGGGGGGAGCTGCAACAACTTGGCAAGCACCGATCTGGTGGAGAAGCTTGCTCTCCAAACTCGCCCACATCCCCATCCCTACCACATCCAATGGCTCAACCAAGGTGGTAAGATGAAGGTAACACGCTCAGTACGTGTACACTTTGCTATGGGTTCGTATCATGATTATGTTGATTGTGATGTTGTTCCGATGCAAGCATGCTCTTTACTCCTAGGTAGACCTTGGCAATATGATACAGATTGTGTGCACAATGGTCGAACAAACCAATACTCACTCATCTTTAAGGGCAAGAAAATTATTTTGCATCCAATGTCCCCTGAACAGATAGTGAAAGATGAACTTGCTAGGGCAAAGAGAGAGCAAAAACAAAGTGAGAATCAAAAAGAGATCAAACTAAAAGCTCCTGTTTTACTAGCTACACAAGCTGATCTTGATGAGTGGGATGCTACTAGTTTTCCTTGCTATGCTCTCATGTGCACTCATGTGCTGTTCTCACTTGATGATGCACCATCTTTTGTTATGCCTCCTGCTATCACTAAGCTTTTGCAGGACTATTCCGATGTTTTCCCAAAGGATGTTCCTGCAGGCCTTCCTCCCCTCCGTGGAATTGAACACCAGATTGATCTCATTCCGGGAGCGTCATTGCCTAACCGTGCACCATATCGCACCAACCCAGACGAGACGAAAGAAATTCAGCGACAAGTACAAGAATTGCTTAATAAGGGCTACATTCGTGAGTCTCTTAGCCCATGTGCTGTCCCTGTCCTTTTAGTGCCAAAAAAAGATGGTTCATGGCGTATGTGTGTTGATTGTCGCGCCATTAACAATATCACAGTTCGCTATCGTCACCCTATTCCTCGATTAGATGACATGCTTGATGAACTAAGTGGTGCTGTTGTGTTCTCTAAGGTTGATTTGCGTAGTGGGTACCATCAGATTCGCATGAAATTGGGGGATGAATGGAAAACAGCTTTCAAAACTAAGTTTGGTTTGTATGAGTGGTTAGTCATGCCTTTTGGATTAACTAACGCACCCAGCACTTTTATGCGGCTAATGAACGAAGTTTTGCGTGCTTTCATAGGCAAATTTGTGGTTGTCTATTTTGATGATATACTGATTTACAGCAAATCTTTGGAGGAACATCTTGATCATTTACGCGCTGTTTTTGACGCTTTGCGTAGTGCACATCTATTTGGAAACTTGGATAAGTGCAGCTTTTGCACAGATCGTGTGTCTTTTCTTGGCTATGTTGTTACAGCGCAGGGTATAGAAGTGGACAGCACCAAGATCGAAGCAATCCAGAGCTGGCCAACTCCCACCACAGTGACACAAATTCGCAGTTTCCTCGGGCTTGCTGGATTCTATCGCAGATTCGTTCGTGATTTCGGCACCATCGCCGCCCCACTAAATGAACTCACGAAGAAAGGTGTTCCCTTCTCTTGGGGTCCAGCTCAGGATGACGCCTTCATGACCTTGAAAGATAAGTTAACACATGCACCTTTGCTTCAGCTTCCTGATTTTACTAAGATGTTTGAACTAGAATGTGATGCTAGTGGAATTGGGTTGGGTGGTGTGTTGCTACAAGAGGGTAAACCAGTTGCTTATTTCAGTGAGAAATTAAGTGGCCCTAGTCTGAACTATTCCACTTATGATAAAGAGTTATTTGCTTTGGTTCGAACCTTGGAAACATGGCAGCATTACTTATGGCCTAGAGAATTTGTTATTCATTCTGACCATGAATCTTTGAAGCATATTCGAAACCAATCAAACCTGAATCGTAGGCATGCTCGTTGGGTGGAATTCATTGAGTCTTTCCCTTATGTCATCAAATACAAGAAAGGGAAAGAAAATGTCATTGCCGATGCCTTGTCTCGTCGATACACTATGCTCTCACAACTTGGTTTCAAAATTTTTGGGCTACAAACCGTGAAAGAGCAGTATGTTCTTGATCCTGATTTCAAGGACGTGGTACTGAATTGCAAAGATGGACGAACGTGGGGGAAGTTCTTCATGGATGACGGCTTCCTGTTCCGTGCTAACAAGCTGTGCATACCAGCTAGTTCTGTTCGCCTTTTGTTGTTACAGGAAGCACATGGCGGTGGCCTCATGGGACATTTTGGCGTTAAGAAGACGGAGGACATTCTTGCAGATCACTTCTTCTGGCCCAAGATGCGACGCGATGTGGAGAGATTTGTCGCTCGCTGCACTACATGTCAAAAAGCTAAGTCACGACTCAGTCCCCATGGTTTATATATGCCTCTCCCTGTTCCTAATGTTCCTTGGGAGGATATTTCAATGGACTTTGTCCTAGGATTGCCTAGAACCAAGAGGGGAAGGGACAGCATCTTTGTAGTTGTCGACAGATTTTCCAAAATGGCTCACTTTTTACCTTGTCACAAGAGCGATGATGCTACTAATGTTGCTGATTTATTCTTTCGTGAGATTGTTCGCTTGCATGGTGTGCCCAAAACAATAGTCTCAGATCGTGATACAAAGTTCCTTAGTCATTTTTGGAGAACATTATGGAACAAATTAGGGACTAAGTTGCTGTTCAGCACTACGTGTCATCCCCAAACTGATGGTCAAACTGAGGTTGTTAATAGAACTTTATCTACCATGCTTAGGGCTGTTCTAAATACAAATCTGAAACTTTGGGAAGAATGTTTACCTCATATTGAATTTGCTTATAATCGTGCCATACATTCAACCACCAAGATGTGCCCTTTTCAGATTGTATATGGGTTCATACCTCGTGCTCCAATTGATTTAATCTCTGTTTCAGACACCGAGGACTTGAATTTTGATGCTAACCAACGTGCAGATCTGATCTTGAAAATACATGAACAAACAAGGAGGAATATTGAGCATATGAATGTAAAGAATAAACTCGCAGGTAGTAAAGGAAGACAACACGTGACCTTTCAACCTGGTGATTTGGTTTGGTTACACTTGAGAAAGGATCGATTCCCAGCATTGCGCAAGTCCAAATTGATGCCACGTGCTGATGGGCCATTCAGGATTCTTGAAAAAATAAATGATAATGCATATAAACTAGATCTTCCAGCAGACTATGGTGTTTCTTCTAGTTTCAATGTTGCAGATTTGAAGCCATATGTTGGTGAACCCGAGCAGATTCCGTCGTGGACGACTCCAATTCAAGAAGGGGAGGATGATGCGGACATCACACCTTCGATTCCAACCACATCTCCTTCTACTGCTACAACTCCAGAAGCAATTCAAGGACCCGTCACTCGAGCCCGTGCACGTGAACTCAATTATGTGATCCTTCTAAGGAATGAGGGTCAAGAAGATGGCAAGGAATGAGAGACAAATAAAAGGTGCTGCGCCACCTACCTTTGGGGCTGGGCCCATGTAATAAAGTCATATTTAGGCAATTTAGGAAAGGTTAAGAGGAGATTTCGCCCTACCTTACTTGCTGGACGAATTCCCCTCCCCCTCTCCTATTTAGTTCAGGCCGAGCTCTCCTTTTGACTTGGGTTTTCTTTTGTTTAAGTTTAGCCTTTGTGCAAACACTGATCTTCAGTTGTGTCCAACGACCACCTGCCAGACAGCAATTGTGAAACCCCACATTCGAGTGATTTCAGTTTGCCTACATCTTTTTCTTGCTTGTTCTTCGATTGCTTGCAGGAATTGAACCTCGTGTTCAGGTTGATCTCGCTGTTCCAGCACGGTCAATAACCATTTGGAGTTGGTTCTGCGATTGCTAAGGCGCCCACGACCTGTTCGTTCGTAGTCGGATCGCGAGAGTCACCACCAACCAATCGATATTTATCCTCTCACCGAAAGATCGGGCACTCCAGTCCTATCATAAAGTTCAGTATAGATGTTAACAGAAATAGTTCATATTACTTACTAGTATTGCCATCTGAATTCTGATCCTAACCATGTAGACAGTAAGTAGAACAAGTGCTTACCTGCTTACTACAAAGTAGACAGAGTCTGGCTTTGCCTGGATGGCTGTCTTGGTGAATCCCAGCTTTGTCTGCCGGCCACAGTTCATCTCCAAAGAAGCTACTTGTGTACAATACTTGGTCACCGGCTTTCAGCCCTGCTCTTGCTGCATTCCCTCCAGACTCCACAGACTAACATAATGCCAAACCAACAAATTTTCTAGTTACTAATTGCAAGTTTCCAACCCTTCTGTGTTCCCAGTTTCATGCAAGAAAGTTTTCTACATATGAGACAGCTATTTCCCGTTTTTACATGGAAGCAGATGATCCTATGGCATCAAGTTAATTGATCAGATATTTTTTCTAGAAGAAACATAGTGAATCAATGTACTTGAAGAACATCAATTCAATACTGAAAAAATTCCCACACTTCCTAGATCATGAAAGGAAACAAGAACTGGTGACAATAACAGATCATGAAAGCAGAAGAGTGGCTGGTACTGACGGTGATGACGACGCCACCGCCAGACTTCTGGCCCAGGGTGAGCCCAAGCGGCTTGTCGACCTCCACCTCGATGTTCTTCGCCGCTCCGGCGGTCCTCGCGTTCACCTGCAGCAGCCTCCGCTGCCCGCTGCCCCGCAGCCTCAGGTGGCTGGCAGAGGCCACCCACCGCCTATCCACCAATGACAGCCCATGGAAGGCAGTCTTCTGCACCGCAAGAGCATCAACAATGCCGATGGTCAAAATTCAGAAGAAACAAACCACACAAACAATCAATGCATACATCTGCAAAGTGCAGGCGCTCACAGTTGATGCTGAGAGGATGGAAGGGATTGGTGACTGCTGAGCTCTGACAATGGAGCAGTGCTTGGATGAGGCAGGCCCAGAGGAGAGTGTGGCAGCCATGAGGGGTTGAGATGATGGCAGGTGGTGGTGTGGAGCTGGAGGAAGAGGACGAGAATGGCTGCCATTTGGATGGAGATGGTGAGGCTAAGACAAGAGTGGGTGTTTGTGGCCTCAGAACCAAAGGGTGGTCCTGTGGAAACCACAGTGAGCCTGACACTGACATGTAGGGGCTCATGGAATTCAGACTTCCACAGTACACCAATGAAGTATTGCAAAAAAGTTGGATGCACCTTGTGCTGGAGGGCCTTCTTTTGCAGTTCATAGCAGCAAAAAAGTTAGATGCACCTTGTGCTGGAGAACTCTTCTACAAGGTCGATCCTCACGTGTGGATTGTCCCCATCATCGTCTGAGAGAGATCTCACGACTCTCAAGGCATGATCGGACAGTCTCCACATGAGGATCGACTCTTATACTGTTGCTTTGTTTGCACTAAAGTTAGATGTACATACCATTGCACTAAACTTCAAGCCATTGTTTGGTTTATAGCCACAGTAAGATATTTCACAGAAAGTGCGGCCACCCGAGCTACAAATGTTACCGGACTAACTTCAGGTTCCTGATATCAACATCACAAAATGTATAGAGTGCCACGATACTGCTTTACATTCCTCACTTCTCCTAGGTATGATATATTGATATAACATGTGAACATCAACCAAACAAGCCATATGACCAAAATGTAAAGGGAAAGCAGTGGAACCAGGGCAGCACGTGGATACCAGTTGCAGGATTGACGCACAAGAGGGCACAAAACAATTGAACAAGGCAGACATAAGCCAAAGAAAATACAACAGCTACGTTTTTGAACTCAGAGGGAGAAATACTACAATTGGTTCATATACCTAGACCACCATTTTCCCCCCATATCAAATAGCATTCATGGTTCATGGGGGAGCACCGGTCCTGATTCCTGAATCAACATCTGATCTATATTACAAAGCTATACAACAGATGCCTTTTGACTCTGGTGAGTAATTGTCAAACAAGCTCAATGATTATTGTGGCTCTGACACACAGAATTCCATTGCGCCAGCTGCCAAACAAGTCCCAAGAAATCAAATCAAAATGAGAAAGATAATAGGACAAAAGAGCGATAAAAACGGAAAGTGTTCTAAGAAAACCTTCTCGAGGACATTTTTTGTGGCATTCAAATCCTCCTCTTTCTTCAAGAGTTCAATTCGAGCCTTCATGGCATTGTTTCTTTCTTCAACCTATGTTATTTTTGTGAGCAGAAAGCAACTTAGCACATCAAGATTCAACATTTTTTGCACCCAAAAGAAAATAAGCTAGCCAAATTTGAGATAATGATAAACTGCTTTTTTTACACTTCTTCACTTGACCATCCTGTAACACTTGTAGCACCAGAAATTTTGCTAATAAGTGGGTGTATGTAACATTTTGAATCCTTTGGCATTGTTAGCCAGTATCCATATTTGCAAAAGTAAAATAGCTCCCAGCTTTCAAAATATGACCACAGACTCAAACCCTGACACCAATGACAAAGTCAAAACCCATCAATCTATGATTTGGAAGAATACTCAGAGTAGTCTTTGAAATCAATGACAGCCACAGGGCATGAAGACCCAGTTCTGATGATAAACTAAAAGGTTGTCACACCTATGTTCTGCAATATTGCTTCCAGATGGATAATACCTTATCTAGTAAACCTGTCAAATATTCAATTTCATCCTTCTTTGCGTTTGATATCCTTTCTTTGATGTCTTCAATGCTAGTCCTGTAATTGAATGAGCTGTCATCTCAAGTGAACTACATCGCATCACTTTGAACAAAGAGTAAGTCAAGAAAAGATATGCTGAATTTCCAGAAAGAACGTATTCAAGATTTTTTATAGTTTGAGTAGCATATAAAAGAGAACCTCAAATGCAATTGCAAATCCTAACCAGCCAATTTGTAAGATGTCAGATGTGATTGTATTTTTTAGAAAGTGAAAGGGATTTGGAACCCTGCAATTTCACAAAAAGGGTCTCAAAGGCAAAGGATACGACTCTTACTTGTCTGAAGATAATACATCCAGATTTCGCTCTTCAACAAACTGATCTACCTTTTCAAGGGCGGTAGCAACCTATGACAATTGATGGCCGTGGTATTAATTATTAAACATTTAAAATGCTGCTATAAACATACAGATGTAAATTGTAAAATTTGTTGCAGGTGTTGATAAACTTGATTTGATTATGTTAAACCCAAAAGTGTGCTGAAACTTTATCAACATGGTGGGAAAGTATCGCTCGAGAAATTACTTGTATTTCTTGGCAGAATGTTTCAAACTCCTCCTGCAGCATGAAGAACAAGTATCACATCAATAGATTCACATTAATACAGCGCTAGCGCATGCAAAAGGCCACAAATAAACAAACATACAAAGAAAAGAACATCATCAGGTTCAGCAAACATAGCATAAGAGATTCTTGTTTCATAGTTCAAGTGCTCAACCATGTATGTCAACAAGAAACAAACATTTAAGCTGTGCAAGCCTGCGCAAAATATCATGATCAGGCACATGGAAAGGGTGTAGGGGAGAGCGGATTTTCATATTAGCAAGCTTGACATTGCTAAATAGAAACCTCCGGTACAATGTACTCAATGGCCCATCACTTTTGTTTTTAGCCTTTGAAATGATGTTCAAGAAAGCCTAGAATGTCTTGTCATGCTCATGCCTAAGGTAAAATGAATGAATATTACAAGTAATTGCGCAGCTTGTAAGTACTAGAATGTCATGGAAAAAAGGACAAGAAAAACTGAAGGGATAATTCTGTTTCTGAAGGTAAGACTGCATCCCAGCCCAGTTAGCACCATACCCACATCCAAAAATGCACGTAAGGTATGGGTTTCTCGATATGTAGAAGACTAGATGGGTGAAGCAACCACACCACATGTGTTTAACTCTGCTTAAAATGAGGTGGTCAGTGCAATCCTAAATCTCTGTATTGCAATAGAAACCAGCTTGAAAACAAGAACTTTACCTCTATGTTTCCATGCAAAGACTTGATCATCTGAAAAATAAGTAAGAAAAAAAAGTTACACGAGTCACACCCAGATACACACACCCAACTCAATTTTGTAATGGCATTTAACTTCTAGGTAGGCAAAGATTGACAGATCTAGAAGTAATTGTGTACTAAGAAAAGACAAGAATACTCACATAGACGAACATTTGGTATAGGCGTTCCCTCTCGGCATCCGTGAACGACGAGAAAGCCTTGTTCACATCCTAAAGCGCCAAAAGAACACGAATCAATTCATCTCAACAGCACAAGAATCCGATGGAATGCATCCCCAGCCAAGAACCGAAGCTCTCCACGCCCCTAGCGCGAGATCGGCGTCAAGGGAAGAAACGGGAGCCGAGGAGGAAGAGAGGAACCGAACCAACCTCGCGGCAGAAGGCGGTGAGGACGGAGCGGGCGGCGAGCTTGAACGACCTGTCGAGGTTGCCGTACCTCCCCGCCGCGGCCGCCATCGGTGGTGGATTCCGGCGAGGCGGCAGCGCCGGTTAGGTTTTCGAAATTCAAATTCCGGCCAAATGGTTGGCTTCGCTTCTCTTCGGGAGGAAAGGGAAGTGGAAATGGGCTTGTTGAGCCGGGTTTGGTTGGGCCAAGGTTGAGATGGGCTGTATTTCTTGGGCCAGGTTGGGCCGACGGTGAGCCGTACTGATTGATGCAAGCATGCTATTCTCCATGCCTTGGCCCAAGTCGCATGACACAGCTAAGCCGCACACGTGTCAGAACACACGAAGTCGTGCCAAGCTCACAATCACTCAGAATTCTCAACCTTTGAATCAAGACCCTAATACACTCATCTTCTCTCCTTCCAAATAAATTCTCATCCGTCCTACCTTATCTTACCCATTTCACTCGTCACCCGCTGCCACCACTACCCCCAGACTATTCTTCTCTGCTCCTCTCATTGTTCTCTCCCATGCACCACCGCTATTTTCGACCACCATCGCTACTTAAAAAATTAATATTATCATCGTCAAACATTGCTAGAACCTAACATGATTGTCGATTGACGTTGCAAGAATATACATCAGGGGATGCAAAAACCTAATTGGAGCTGCTACTAACTATTAGAGCCTTCGTTGGAGGTGGGGAAGGAGATGGTTGGTAGGGGCCTCACCAGAGAGAGAAAATGATGGTTGCATGCAAGAAAAACACTTTGGTATTGTCAATAATAATTTTTTTAAGGTCTATTGCTCGATATGGTAAAAAGTAGAAAGTATCTCAACATGATTGAGATGTCGGCTATGTTGGAGTAGTTGTTTATTTTAGGAGCTAGATTGAGCCAAAATCCAACCCACATCAACACGAATAAGGTAAACAGGCTCATTGGATTGACTCAGGTTAGGCCCGAGTTGAAATAGGCCCAGCTTGAGATGCCTTATATTTATAGGCGGACCATATTAACTGGTGCAAGTGTGAGTCACCTTTGTTATTCCATGTGGCTTGGGCCAACTCACATGACATAGGTAAGCTACGCACGTGTCAAAATAAATGAAGTCATGACAATCACTTGAACCCTTGACCTTTGGATCAAGATCCTATGGTACTCATCATCTCTCTTTTCAGATAAATTATCATCGATCGCACTCTAACCCTAGTCATTCCACTCCTCACCCCGTCACCACCACTGCCTCGCACCCTTCACCTTGGCTTCCTTATCGTCCTCTCCCATGCGCCATGACCATCTTCCGCCATTGTTGATATTAAAAATTTTAACCTGATCATCGGAAAACATTGTTAAAAACCTAACATGATTTGTCAGATGCTGTCACAGGGATATACGTCTGGGGATGCTAAATCCTAATCGGAGCTGATGATGACTATCATAGCCATCATTGAAGGTGGGAAAGGAGATGATCGGCACGAAGGCTTTACTAGAGCAAAAGAAATCGTTTGTGCATGTGAGAAAAACACTGAGATATCGTTAGCAAATCCCCCCTCCCCCATAAAAACATTTCTCTAGGTTGGTTATGTTGGAGCAATAGCTTATTTTAGGAGCTATATTGAGCCAAAACCCAACCCGCGATATCATGAATGATGTAAAATTTACCAGTTAGGACACTTTCTTCGATGACTTACCATTTCTTTCTCTCCTTCTCTAAACTTTCCTCCTTTCCCCTAAATGTTTTTGGACAATTTCATCTATCCATTTTAATCTCAAACCTACAATCCTCATATGCACCAACACCATTGGTGGAGGTGAAAGAGGAGCTATGTATGAATGGCGCTTCATATGAGAGGTAGAGGGGACATAAGGGTTGTCTTGTGGTAGTCGACGCAACATCACCGGCACGAGGATATTTGTAGGAAAGTTCTTTTCCGCCATTTAGGCCCTGTTTGGATCCCTTGACTAATTTTTAGTCACCTAAAGTTTAGGTCTAGTCCATCCAAACAGGTGAACTAATACCTGGACTAATTTTTAGTTCATCCCCAACTAGCTATTAGTTCATTAGTTGGCAAATGTGTAGGGGTGAAAACGGGTCGGGTTTTTCCCGACCGATCCGGTACCGAATCCGGCTGGTAGCAAATTCGGTAAACTGGTTTGGTATCCGGTCGGATTCGGTTTCGGATACGGATATTTGTAAACGGATTCGGTAGCGGATTCGGTATAGCTGATATCCGACCGAATTGGTTCGGTATTCGGTTAATCGGATAATATCCGGATAGAAACCGAATGGGTATCCGAATTCCCAACGATCGGCCCATCAGCAGTTCAGCGCCTCGGCCCACGTGCGGAAGCCCACCGGCCACCTCCTCAGTCCTCACGCGAAAGGCCTCGTCAGTCATCACTCATCTCCTTCCCTCCGATCTCACCTCCGATCTCGCGTCAACCAAACCCTAGCCGCCTCTCGATCTCGTCGCCGCCCCCAAATCCCTCCCCGGCCCCCGCCTCTCGATCTCGCCGCCGCCCCCAAATCCCTCCCGCCTCTCGATCTCGTCGCCGCCCCCAAATCCCTCCCCGGCCCCCGCCTCTCGATCTCGTCACCGCCTCCAAATCCCTCCCCGGCCGGCCGGCCCCCGCCTCTCGATCTCGCCGCCGCCCCCAAATCCCTCCCCGGCCCCCGCCTCTCGATCTCGTCGCCGCCCCCAAATCCCTCCCCGCCTCTCGATCTCGCCGCCGGCGCTGCAGCCAAAGCATCTCCCTCGCCGTCGCAGCCGGTAAGCCCCTCTCGTCTCCCTGTTCCCTTCCCCCCTCCCTTATCCCTCTCTGAGTCTCTGTGTGACTGTGTCTATTCGATTTGGGTGGTAAGCTTAATAATACCTCGCTTCTGGTCGGCATCAACGAGGAGAAGAGCTGGTGGTCGGCCGTCTGCATCATCGACTTCCTGCAGCAGTACACCTGGGACAAGCAGCTGGAGACGTGCGTGAAGGCCTCCGGCATCCTGGGCGGCCCCAAGAGGCCAAGAACGAGTCCGCCACCGTGTCGAGGTACTTCCTCGCCGTCCCCGACCAATGGTCCTCCTAAGAACTCTCTAGCGTTCATCCATTCACCCCTGTAATTTAACGCCGAGAAGCACCGGACAGAGATGACAGATTGACGATGTAACAGCTCAGTTACTTGCTTTCACTGTACATTTGTGTTCTTGCTTACATTTGTGTTCACTGTAATTGTCGAGATAAGTTAAAAGCTGTGAGTTGTGAATTTATTCTGGACCACACTAGCTTGTGATTGCAGCTTCCTAGTTGCCGTACTGCACTTGTTTAGCTCTTAATTGAATAGATTCGTATAGATCTTAATTGAATATGGATTTGTTTGTTAGCTGTGCTCAGGATTTCTTAATTTCCATTTGAATGCTGGAAGGTGCATGTATGTTTTTACTTTTTTGGTTAACCATTCTGAGTTTGTCAGAAGTGACTGTCTTTAAGTTAAGCACATGTATAAGGCAGAAGTGACTGTCGTTTAAAACAGAATATGCAGAGTTCTCCAATTTGCTAGCAAGTAGTAACAGGTTTTAAATATTTTTTCTGGGTTGTGAGTTGTGACAATGTACAGGGGAATGGATGTTGACATTTTCGACTGTGGCTATTGTGGGTTGTGAGTTGTGTTCCTATTGTGGCTTGTATGAATTTACCACTTATGTATAATTTGTGTTCCTATTGTTCTCACTGCTTGAACTGTAATCATCCGTACTATCCGCCTATATTATCCGTTTCCGAGCCGAATCCGTTACATATCCGACCCGATGGTACCGTATTTGAAACTCCGAATATTCCGAATTCGTATCCGTATCCGGTCTTACCGTATTCGACTCCGAATCCGGAGAAAAAATGTGGGTTAGGATACGGTTTAAGTAATATCCGACCGAATCCGATCCGTTTTCACCCCTACAAATGTGGACTAATTGTGGACTAAAAGGTGGTACCAAACAACAAAAGACGAAAATACCCCCGCTACCCTTTCTCCACTACTCCACATGCAACACACTAACAAATATAGGGGTATAAATATCTTTGCCCATGAAAGTCACCACCTTTTAGTCCATGTATTCAAACAACACTTGACTAGTTTTTAGTCACCTAATTTTTAGTCCACCAACTAGTGAACTAATAATTAGTTCTAGGCGATCCAAACAGGCCCTTAGTCTGTCAACAACATGAAAAAATTAGAAGAAACAAAAATAGCAAGAATAAAAAAAAACTTGAAAATGAGAAAAAAAATTCAGATGAATTGATGAACATCTAATAAGTAATAAAGGTCAATTTTTAGATAGCAATCCAAATCTTCCGATCCAAAAATAAATGCGAACCATCCGATACAAGAGCGGCTTCCAGCCTAGTTTCCTGAGGCAGAAAACTACGGGAGAAAGGAAGGGGGTGAAAACCTCCCAATTTGCCCAAAATCCCCAATCTTCTTCCTCCCCAATTCCGCACGATCACATGGCTCCCTCCCCAAATCCCTCTTCCCACTGATCGCTGCAAGCTCCGCGAGCGATTTCCCACCCCAAGAGCTGCTCATGGTCTATGAACAAAACCCTCGCCCCCGAACATCCCCGCCGATCACGCCCGGCGCCGCGAAATCCCTTGAAATCTCTGTAAGATTCTGCTGAAGATCCGATTTTGTTTGGGCCCTTTTAGTCTCATGCAGATCCGTACGGTCTTTTGGCCGATTCAGCCGTTCCGGGCGTAGCAAGCTAGTTCTTGCTATTCTTGTATCGGTGTGCCTGTCCATCGGAGATTTAGAGGTGCAGAAGTGTGTGTTTCGTCTATTTGATCGTAGATAGCAAGTAGCTGCTGTAGTTGTTCGGGATGGAGGGTGAGGAGGCTGCGGAGGGCAGCCAGAGCAGGAGACGGATGGATCTAAATCTGTATCTCGGCCTCCCTCCGTTGCCGCGGCCTCCAGGCCGACTGGATGTAGGTATGGATTGCCCGGCACCGTTGCCAAACTCGGCCGATCCTGCGCCAGAAGCCCCAAGGACGGATGAGCCAGGAGGATTGCTGGCCCCAGAGGAGGTGCCACCACCGCCGGCGGTGTACTCACCATCCAATGCTTTCCTCACCCCGGAGCTACCGCTCTTAGATCCGATGATCTTTGAGTTGTTGGATGGCCACAGCACGGACAGTGAAGAGACTCTTGATGCTGTTGAGCCGTTTGTGGGGCTTGATGTATCCTCGGATGGTGCCAATGTCTCGCCGCTGCCTCTTGCCGGTTTGGAAGGGGATGATGATCTTGAACCGTTGGTGGAAAGGGTTTCGCACCCTGGTCGGGTGACTCCAGCTGCCGGTGGAGTGGAGATGGTCAGCATGAGGGAATTTAGGCAGTCTACTGGGGGTGCTATTGAAGAGATGGCGCCTGAGCTCCGCCTGCAGAGGTTGATCCAGGTGAGCGAACATCACCGCATTGTGAGGTCAGGACCGGTGAACCGCAACCAACGGGTGACTAGTCCAGAAACAGAAAGGCTGGCGCGGGCCATCCAACAGTCTCATAGCTCTCTAGATGCGTCAAAGCGGCAGAAGCTGGATGGTGATGGCAAGGTGGGTGGAATGGGTGCTGTCAAGACGGACGGGTGCTGCGGATGCAACTCCAGTTTTGAGTGCAATATCTGCCTTGAAACTGCTAAAGAGCCTGTGGTAACACCGTGCGGCCACCTCTTCTGCTGGTCATGCTTGTTCCAGTGGCTTCACAGACATTCAGCCCACTCTGAGTGCCCTGTCTGCAAGGGAGAGGTGCTCGAAGTAAATGTCACACCGATTTATGGAAGAGGTGGTGAACGGGAGGTCTCCAGCAATGATATCCCTCCCAGACCGCGTGCAAACAGGAGTGAGAGCTTGAGGCAGCAGCTGCAAATGCCAGACCAGAGAGGCATTGCAAGCATGGTGAGGCGGTTGATAGAAAACCCGGATATAGTGAGAGGCCAGGCAGCTCCACCTGCAGGGGTTGAGGTGACTGTTCTTCCTGCAGGCCGGTCAAGGGCTAGGGGTCGGAGACAGCAAAGACAAGATAATAATGCTTTGCCTTCCGTACCGGCAATACTGCTGCATGTGAACAATGTTGCCCCTGAGAGTGGCAATGAGGTCCCATTGCTGTCTTCTAATGCTGATAACGCTGCACCGGCAGTTCCTACAGTTCCTCAACAGTCATCATCTATGGAGCAGGCGTCAACTTCTAGCACCATGGCTGTTATAGTGGGGGAGCCAGCGCAAAGTAGGAGGGCTAGGCCTTCGGTATCCACAACCACAAGGAGAACAAGGAGGCAGCATTAGGTAAAAGTAGTGCTGTTATTTTGTCCGATAAAACCTATAGACCATGTCCCGTTGGCCGTAGTTTCCATAATTAGCATAAAGAATATCTAAGGTAGAATGTATATCCTATCGCCTGTTTCCTCCTCTTGGGTTGTATACCATGTATGTACCTTCTTCATGGGGCAAAGGAATCAAACTTTCAGTTTTGGTATCGATGGCTGAATGTTGTTATTGTTATCATGCATGCTGTGATATGTTTCCCTGGTATCGCGTCTGTTTTTCTGGTACAGTGTTATTTAGTGTTTTGGTTGAACTGTGTATGCCATTACGTTTTCTGGTACTGAAACCCAGAAATTTGGGAGTTAGTCAGGCGTGCATTCAGTTGCTTAGCTACAGTTTTCTACTGTTAGGACTGATGAAGGTAGCAACCAATGCACTGTTCTTGTCTATTTCAAGCATCTCCTCTTGGCTTAATCAATTAATCTACAGTCAAGAAAGACTGGTATCCAGATTCTGGGGTGAGTCTCTTTACTTTGCCTTCCTTGAGTGATCTGAAATACCAGCTCCATTATGAATGGCAGCAAAATTTCCAGTGTGCTTGTAGTGTAACACAAGCAGCTTTGTAAGTAGGGTCAAGTCTGTCATTCGACATATTAGATATGCCATTGCAAAAAAAGCTACTTGCTAATACGCTACTGCTGCAGAATTTTAAGATGTCTCTATATGTCACTGGGAATTAGTACACGCCTCTGCAGAAAAAGGAAATTGTGCAGATATGCTGCTGCAAAACATGAGGTGTCCTTTTGGATTTGTCACTGCAACCAGCTATTTTGTAGTGGTATGTCTAATTTTGTATTGACATTCTGTAAATGGAGAGCACTCAAAACAGGTTACCATGTTCTGTAGTGGCATGGTAGCGGTAGTCTACTTTTGTCCTAAGCAAGAAAGCACTCGTCTAGTTTGAACAGAATCTCTCATGGGACATTATCATTTTATCCCTGCATATCAGGAACCAGCCTCTTTTTGTTGCAAATGGAAAGACAATCAAATAGGTGCAAACGCATGAATACTTATCATTTACATTTCAGCATTACTATTTGATTATCTGAAGATTGAAAAAAAATACAACATATATCCCTCATGACAATATTGATCGTGAATGCCTCGCGACCTCCAAAAGGATCAACATTGGCAATGGTGAAGCAAACATATTTCTGGAGATGGCCCCCACCGGGCCGCTCGGCCTTGAAGGCCAGGAGCATGGCGCGATAGGCCCAGTATAGGGCTGTCGTACGGTGCAAATACCAGTTCTACCCCTATCAGGGGCGGATCTAGCGGTGGGGCGGGGGGGGGGGGGTCGAGCCCCCCCTACCGCTACCGGACCCTTGGAGCCCCCTCTAAATTTTTAGCCATGGATGTATAATGTAGCAGGGGCTGAAGTCGAGCTGAAGGTACTTCAGCCCCTCCAAAAAAATTTCCTGGATCCGCCACTGACCCCTATGTATTTAGGTCTAGATAGAGATATCTATGTAACTTTAGGGAGGAAATAGTATGATTGCTTCTGTAAACTTAGGCCTAAGTAGGGCCAGTTCCGTAATGTGTTTACTCAGGAGTATAAAAGCATGTTCTAAACCTCATAGGGAGCATGTTCTAAACCTCATAGGGCATAGACGACTCATTATTTGGGAAAAATCATCTAGTCCTAAGACAACTCACATTTTCCCACATTCATTGGGCTCCAGGGAAGCCGCCTAGATGATTCCTAAGCAGCCCTATCCATACTGTTTGATGCGTAACTACAACAATTCCCCTTCTTGCTTGGGAGCTATGTTATCAGAATCTCGATTCTATTCTTAGAATCTTTTGATTCTATTATTCTATGATCCTAGATTTAGCGGACTGATTCAATCCTAGGTAGAATCTTAATACTCTTACGATTCTACAAAAAAAAATTATAGGATCATGATCACAATTTACATGCGATCCTACCGATTCTAGTAATTAATTATAAATAATTACTTGCATATGTACTTTCAATTGTAAAATTTCACCTTGATCCATTCATGTATACTATCATTGGCACAAAAGACAATATATCTTTAAGTTATACTACATTTTTATTAAATAAATTTTCTAAAGTACAATTCTAAAAAGGATATCACCATTGAAATAGATGGTATATTTAAAGAAATGGATATTTGGTAGAATCAGGTAGGGTCTTAGATTTTACGATTCTACAATGTGATTCTACCAGAGCATCTCTGATTCGATTCATGACCTCGATCCTGACAACCTTGCTTGGGTGTGTTTGTCCTCCGTCTAATGTAATTTTGCCATGTACCCTTCTTACCTACTTCGAAACGAAATGCATATCTCCTGCAAATGTTTCCAGAAAACAGAACGTTGAATTGCAATATGGTTCATGGTTCCTTACCAAGACTTAGTTGACTTTATCGTTTTATGTAACTCATGCCCATAGGAAACAACATTCCAACATTTGGATCATGTAAGTTTTACTTGGACAAACTGCTTTGGATAGCTAAGCAGCACTTCATCAATTGGACTGTGCACATGTTGGGATGATCATGTGCCAAAAAAACTGTAACACCCCGTCCACCCTTTGAGCCCGAAATGTTACCACAACTGCATAGTCTTACCATTTCATCATCACTAGAAGAATTTAAACCAACACTAATTTATTTATATTGCTGCGTTCAGATACAACATAGCGTTTTTAGAAATTACTCTAGCATACTAGTAAGGTCTAAAATGTACTGATAAAAGGTGATACAAAGAGTGCTGCTGGTTTGTGCAATTTAATCATGTGCTACTCCCGCCCGTGCATGTCGTCCTCAGCGGTCACCTAAAAACAACAACGAAGCAAGGGTGAGTCCACCGACTCAGCAAGTACAAAGCAAAACAGCAAATAACAGGTTCACAAATCAGACCATGATCATCCCAATTTCATTAACCACTTTTCCATTTAATCACTTTAAGTTCCGATGAACTATTCATCATGCACAAGCGCATGCACTTCTCTCTTATATCTTTAGCCTATACCGGTATAGCAGAGTGAGCACCCGTCGATGCTCACCCAAGCTCGCCCGTTTCCATGTGGGGATCATAAATCCGTTCTTTTTCATACGAGGACCACAATAGCCCGTCCTTTTTCGTACGGAGACCTCATTCTCCACTCCCGTGGAGCGTCCACACAAAGTGAACGAACACTATCTCTTTTCATGACATGCATGCAATACAAGTTTTCCATCTATGCATATCAACATGTCATGTCTCAACATTCATCGTTCATCATTTCTCAATATGCACCAAGAAATAGTAAACTTACCCCAACATGGTAAGTGATGCACCATAATTCATCTAACAACAAACACGATCCGAATTTACCGCTTTACCGTGCACTTGCCTGGTTAGCCTCGGGAACGATGCGTGGACGGCTCTGACCCAGGACCTCCACCTGTACAGACGTCAACTCGTCTTAACGCCAAATCAAAACCAGAGCTTAAACGGGGAACGACGACTCTAAGCTCGGCCAGCACGGTTGCGCCTTCCCATGCTGCCGTGGCGGTCGGCACGGCCGCCGGTCGCCTCCCCTACGCCACTCCTCCCCCCTCGGCTCACAAGCCCCAGGCTGCCGGCGAGCGCAGGTCGGCACTCGACCTCGCCCCCAATGGAGTCACCGGTCACCGATGCGGCACCGGCGCTCTGCAGCTCGCTTTCCTTCTGGTCTCCTCCGGTTTGTGGCCCTCCCTTATCCCGATTTTTGGCTTCTACTTGCGTGTGCGAGAGTGCTCAGTGCTGCGCTATGGGGTTGTGGAGGGGATGGTGGGCTTACTCAAGAGTTGGCTTGGCGTGAGTTCGGCAGTCATCGGTATCCTTTGTCGTTGTCGATGCCGCCCTCACTTTCTGGCCTTCCGAGCTCCTTGGGACCCCCCTCCTCCTTGGTTCCCCTCTCCTCTTGGCTCTCCTACTCTTGGTTGAGGGAGGAAAAGTGGAAAGGGGTGCTTTGGTTGTGGTCGAGGTTCTTGGGAATGGTACTAGTACTCAGTCCCTCTCTGTGTTGCTCTTGGTGTTAAAAGGAAATGGGGAAGAGTGTGTGTTTGGCTTTACCTTGCATAGTCCTTGAAATCAGCTTTCCAACGAGCCCGAGAACACCTCAATTAGACTTCATATGTGAAAGTTATTGCCTTTATACGCAAGGTATACGATTTAAATACGCAAAATATTGTCAGAGATACGGTCGAATTGATATAAACACCTCCAAGTCAATCAAACGGCTGCAAACATCTCCAACCAAACCAACAGCACGATCGTTCGGACTTCGGACTAGTCCAAACGTTGCTGTCGCTATCAACCGTCCAAAGTCAATCGAACAGCGCACATTGGGCGAACGTTCGGATTGGTCCGAACGTCACCGAGATGATCAAGCGGTTCATGAGCAATCGAACAGTGCGAACGTTCGGTCTAGTCCGAACGTCACTGAAGTGATCGGGTGATCCGTGGACGATCAGACGATTGACCACCAATAAACCCGTTCAGAAGCGGGTCGAGCGGTCCAAATCTGATCGAATGGTGTGGATAACACCGGAGTGTTCGGACTGGTCCAAACGTTCTGAAGCTGATCGGGCCATCCGAATATGATCGGACGATGAGGACGACGTCGGTGCGTTCGGCCTGGTCCAAACGTCCTGATGCCAATCAGACGCTCCACTCTTGATCGGACGGTCCAGAATATTCTCAAAGTGGATTTCGCTCGTAAATCGATTTTTGTTGATGCGTTATTGTTCGTTGGTGTTCGATGGTGCGTTGTAGAGCCCAAATACCTAAGCACAAGTAAATTACAAGATTTAGGTAGTATAAAATTATCATTAAAATTAATAATATGTTCATTAAGAAACAAATTCACCTGATTTTGTAGTTTCTTGGCACGTGCTCGTGTAATTGGTCCTGATGGCACTTTGACCTGTATTTTTGGATCATTGGCCAATTGAGAAGAAGGTTTCGTAGAGATGTCCTCATCACCGATGCTTATATACGCAACAACACTCGTAAAGCCTAATGATGGTACAGCCAGGATCTGCTCTCCCGTTTGAGGTGGAGGTAGAGACGTTTCATTTCTGAATGATGAAAAATCTTTCAAAGAAATTACATAATCAGTCACGGAAAATTATCAAAATTTTCCATAGAGAAAATATAGAAAAGTACAAATAGAAAATTACACGATTACATATTTTACATCACAACAACAAAGAAAAGTGAGAACAACAAAAGTATGTGAAATTTTGTGGTGTTACCTCTTTTCTTGACTGTAGTGGGATTTCGAATTTTTGACGAAATTATTTTAAATTTTGCTAAATTATCATAAAGTGTACCGAAACTTTCACAACAGAATTCGGAGAAGAAATTATAGATTTGAGCGTGGCTGCATAAGGGGGTTGCTACCTGTTTATAGAAAAACTTGAGTTTTTTTTAAAAAAATCATATTTTAAAACTCCCAAATAGCTAGAAAATTCAAAATTTTGACCGTTATCAGGTTAAACGGGCTGCACCTACCGTGCAAGGCTAATCGTATCTAACGGTTGGATTTTCATGCCTAACAAGCCGTACTTAATAGGCTAACCATACCTAACGGGTTTAACGTATCTACCGAGCTAAATAGGCTACCGTACCTAACAAACCATGACATGCTTATCGTGCCCGTGGTAGGCCAAACTTGGCCCAGCACTATTTATGCCATGCGGGACCGACACGCTAGGCCAAGAGATGGTCCAGCGCTGCATGTCGAGCAATTTGTTCATGGGCTGTGCTGTATTTAGGCCAAATCTCCAGTAGCGTGCTTTAGATCGGCCTAGAAGGTGCAACTTATTTGGCCACCTCTAGACAGAGTTGTATCTTCTCTGCTCTTCTTTACAATCCCTTGCAAATTTCACAACCTGAAAGCTGAAATGGATGCTTTGTAGGAGTAGAAAAAAAACTTGTGGTGGGGCTCGTTAGCTCGGTTCAAATTTGCTTCAATTATACTTATTAATTGGTTAAACATTGAAATGAGTTGATTTCAAATGAATTTGAATTTTGCTCTAGCTCGGCTCAGCTCGTTAGCTCGTTTCTAAAAATACTTTCAAATTATACGTAAAATGATATTAAATCAAACTATGTCAATTTTAGAAGAAAAAAAAACTCAATAAGACAAAGAGTTGGTTCGATATCCACGCCTAATGCTCTGCTCCTCCATGTTACAGATTGAAGTCACTCACAAAGCAACTTCTTGCAAATTAAGACGAATGCATCACAAATTAACGACTCACAAGACGCCTAATTGTTCCCAAGCGACAGATACATGTTCAGAATAGATAAGTAAATCAACGAAATAGGAGCACAGGAGATTGGCAATTATTCCGGTTAAAGAGTCGCATGAAACACCAGAACAGAATTCGTTCAAACAAATCCATCTTAGCCAGACCCATGATCTCGTTCAAGGTTTCGAATTTCGAACATGACACAATAACAAGTCGAACCAAACCATTTACAAGTCAAACCGAATCATTTCGACCACTGAACATTACAACTACCAAATAAGCCGAATATTTGATTGAATCCGTCATCACAGGCCAAGCAAATACCACCATCCAACATGCCAACCATATTTTACACTACAAATAGCTGCCCCCCAAAAAGAAGGGGCAGAAAATAAACATCATCTTCTAAGGTACCACTAGCTGGAGCTGGAAAAGCTTTACAAAAGAGAAGGGAAGATGCCAGGCATCTCCCGCAGCCGCGGCGCCAGGTGAGGAGGTCAAAGATTTTGGCGGCCGAAAAAAGAACCAAAAACTAACTTAAGACATGTCATCATCAATCACCACCTGCGCTGCTGCTGCTGCGGCCACAGGCAAAGGAGATGCTGTGGATTTCATACATATCACCTCATCTCATAAATCTAAACTGTTTCTTCTTTCTCCCTATCTCCTACGGTCCTACCATTCTTTGGGCTAATGGAATTCAGCACCGCTGGCTGGCTGAGTCACCTCGTCGGCTGATCAGATGTCTGGTTGTTAGCTGCTGCTGGCACTGCTGATATCGCTGGGTGGGCTCCGTTGTCCTGAGGAGGCGCCACTCCCCACTTTGGGTCCGCATCCAATGGCTCCACCACATGAACTGCACCATCACTCATGCCGACTGCTATCTGGTTAGGCTCCAAGGGATGTGCAGCAATAACCATGGGATAGACGCTTCCACCACTGTTGGATAGGATGCAACAGGGGGGCAACAGTCATAAGATATTGGTCACTTGGAATAAGATTAGCAGCCCAAAAAGACAAAACACATAGGTATGAGACTACATACCTAGATATCGAAGGTGGTATATAGGAAGAAGGTGCAATCCTGCAACGTAACCTAAGAGACTCTGCTTCGAAGACTCCAATAGCGCCATCGCAGAATCCAGCGAAAACCAAGAGACCATCACATGAGTATATTGCACTTGAAATTGGAGCTGGAAGTGCATCTCTTGGGGACCACTGCATTATCAATTAAGGAGAAAATCAATAGGATGATCATAATACCTAGTGTTACGTTTCAAAGGAGCATAATATGTTACTCAAGAGACCTTGTGGATACAGCACAGCAAGCTATGCGCGCATATTAAATTAAGGACATTTGTTGAGGACTAACCGAGCGTGAGCATTCGAGCTTCCCATCATATATCGCCAACTGGCTCTCATGAACTACCAAAAGATGTGTTTGGTCATTGTGAAACTGCACCCTCGTATCGCCAACTAGAGCACCAGAACGATTTGCCGGCGGTTGGATATATCTCGATTTCTTCTTCTCCCAACCATCAATGCTCCAAACACATAGCTGCAAAATTCCATTCCAGTAAGCAGTGTACGAACATACGTACGTCCGTATGTATGTATATGTACGTATGTATGTATGATCTCCCCATACTATCTTTGCCATTCATTCTCGTTCCGAGATCCGTGCTACTATATATATATTTCTCTACTTCTTGCATGATGTTTGGCCTCAAGGAACAAATGTAGGGTAGAGATAGTATGTGACCCACATATGTGTAGAAACCCAAGTCACGTGAGCGCGCGCACTACAGAAGATGAAGCTATGCATGCATGCATGCAGAGATTTTAACATTCAACTCAGCATCCTTCATACCTGAGCATCAGCACCTGAAGATACTAGCACATTCATTGATTGAGAAAATGCCAGTCCAGTAATCTTTTTCTGATGGCCCTTGAGCTTGCTTTTAACCTATGTAATTTGATTAAGATAAATCAATATTAAGACATAGCATTAAATGTAAACTAAAGGGTGATGAGTAACATTATGTGCAAGATTCAACATAAGAGGAATAAATTATTATTGAGAGAGGTTCCCAAATCTTTAAATGTTGAACTCTAGCTAGTTGAGGATTGCTGAGAGTTAGACATTGCATGTACGATTCAAATTGCCAAAAAGAAATATGTAAAAGAGCATTTATAAGTCTAATAAGTTCTGACACATCAGATAAAAAGAAAGGGGAGATACATAATGTGAAATGTGAACACATTATTTAACAACAGGGATACTTCACTTCCAGTGAGGATCGTAAGATAATAACACTCACCTCATCGACACGGACATTGTAGATTTGAATGGTAGTGTCCTCCATCCCAATAGCAATGATATTATTGTCTTGTGGGTGGAATGCAAGGAAAGTTGCAGCAGGTGGTGGTGCCATGAAAGTAGTCATGACCTGTGTAAGAGATTCCACAGATTTACTCAGAAAGTCAGAAAAAGGCAGTGACCAATTATGGTTATCAGGAAACTATAATTACCAATTTACCATTAATAAACGTAGTCGAGAGATCAAGAATAAAACTCTATGATAACCATTAAGGCACATCATAAAGAGAGATCGAGAATGAAAGCAACAGCTTATTGTGCTTAGGTGTTGCGGACAACATTACCTTGAATGTCATCATATTGAATAATGAGACTTTGCCGCCAGATGCAGACATTACATAGGAGTCATTTTTGGACAATGCAATGCAGGCAGTAGCTTCTTCTGGGTTGCCATCACTAGTGTCATTTGTCATTAGAATCCCATTTGCTGGTTGCCACAGTTGAGGTGGAACAGACGCAGTAGACTAACAAAATAATAATAATGATAATTCAGAAAGCAAGCAAACAACATTGCGGTGGAAATAAAAAAATGTACAACTCTCCAATCTAACCTTGCCATTAGGATTCCTGTCACTGCGTTGCCATTTCCACAGCTTATGAACAGCATTGGAGCCAAGAGCCAAAAGTGCAACCCCATTATTTGTATATAGCAAACGGACAACCTGTGGAGCAAAGACATAAAACACATCACTCACTCATCCGAAATTTTGCATTGCCCAGAGCATAAACATAATTGCTTGACTACTACTAAACTACATGTTCTATCACAAAAAAAAAGACAAATCACATCAAATTGTCCCATCAACAGAATGTCAAAACACGTAAACATTTTTTAAATAATTACAAGCAATAATCAAACATATACTATGAATGCCTTCTTCCCTACCTTAGAAAGATACTCACATATTTCAGGTTTGATATTGCATAGTCAATATTATAAACTCAATAATAGCATACCGATATTGAAAGATGTACATGCAAACATTACTCAACATACTTTGGTTGGAGTGGTTGCTGTATCTGGTAAACGCGATGCTCGGAGATGCCCTGAATCAACGATATCGGCCAACTTCCAGGTCTTAATCTTTTCAGATTCATCTGTTATTCTTGGTTTAACGTCGGGGGTTCTGCTAACATCCATAGGTGCCTGCTATTTGTTTTACACCTTTAGCAAAACAACATATTGGACAACAAGTAGACAACATGAAAGTCTGTGGGAACTCACCAGGCCACTCATCGACACTGCAGGCAAGATCCGATCAGGTCGCTCTGAGTTCACTGCTATAGGACTAGAACCAAGGGTGTTGACGATTGGGGGCTGCATTAGAAACAAAAGTGAGTATATGGTACTAACAGACTCTGTTAGTATTCATTAATTGCCCAGCTAGAACTGAAAAGAAACATAAGGCAGCTAGAGTGGAGGTAATTAAGTCAAATGAAAGTTGGCTCATCCTTCTGGTGCATCTTAAGAATGAACCAGATGCAAATAATTTAGGTCCTTGAGACAATAGGCAACAGTCAAAAGACAAACCAAAATTTCAGTATGAAGAAAAGAAAACATATCAGAAAACAAGAAAATAAAGAGAGAACCAAATCAATGTAATATTTATACCCTAAATGACCCTAGATGCAAATAAATATTGATGAAAAGTATATGCATCACTACCTTGGTATTGATTTGTTGAGGAGGTCCCCGAGAGCCCTCAAATGCTCTGCTCTCTAGCATCCTTAGCAAACGCTGCCCATCAGTGTTGGCTAATATTTTTATTCCATTATCATTTGTTGTAACAGCAAGCAATGAACCTTCTCTATTGAATCTCAAGCGTGGGCTTGCCTGAAAAATTATCAGCAAATGAAGGCTAAGGAAAAACCTTAAGTATGGTCAATTCTGATTATAGTCAAAAGAAGAAAAAAAGATACTAACAGGCAGTCCACCGTCACAATCCATTGTTGTTAGTATGTTGGTGCTATCCATATCCCAGAATTTAACAATGAATTCATCTCCAGCAGCCAAGAAGCGGTTTCTGGTTGTGTCAAATTGGACTACACCCAGTGATCGTTTCCTGAAGCCATTGTACGTCCTCTTAATAGCCCCTTCAGTCTCATTCCACTCAACCAAGTGGGAATCACCATCTTTACTAGTACCACAAGAGAATAGCCTGCAAGGAAATTTTACAAACAACCTATGAGTGACAAACTAGAAAATAGAAATAAAGCATAAAGATCAAATTGGTACATCAGAAACTCATGACGTCATGTAGATACTTCATCCTTCAACATGTTCACTTAATTTGATGCTATTCTATTCTATTTAATAATTGTAGCGTCTCACCTTGTTCCATCAGCACTGTAAGCCATGGAAGTACACCAATGTCCAGGAGCATCATAGTCAACCCTTGAACCCAAACAGTCATATAACCATGCCTTAATTTTCCCATCAATGGCAGTAGAGAAGATAAACTGCAAAGAAAGCTGAAGTTCAAGAAATCCATAGATCGATGACAAATAATAATGATGAAACAATACGAAGTAGATCCTTGGCATATTGAAATTAAAACTAGTGAACGCGAGGTCACACCGAACATACAAAGAAATATCCCTTGGTGTATACTTTTCATTAGTGATGTAGTGTTAGTTGAGGAGAGTAGGATATGTGTCGATAGGAATCTAGAGTTGTGAAGGAAGACATTAGAATCGACAAGATTTAGACTTAGTAGAACTAAAACTGAGTATATGAGGTGTGATTTCAGCGGTGACAGGGCAGATGATGGAGATGTTAGTCTGAATGGACCAGTAATGCCTAGGAAGGACGCTTTTCGATATTTGAGATCGATGCTATAGTGGGACGACCAGATTGATGAAAACGTGAGCCGCAAGATAAGAGTAGAGTGGGTGAAATGGCGTAAGCATCGGATGTGTGATAAAAAAAATCCCTCAAAAGTTAAAAGGGTAAATTCTATAGGACAGCGATCAAACCTGCGATGCTATATGGAGCAGAATACTAGACGACTAAAAGACAACATATATAGAAGATGTGTAACGGAGATGAGGATGTTGTAGTGGATCTGTAGTCATACAAGGCAGGATCAAATCCGTAATGATGGTGTATGTAATAGGGATAGCACCAATTGAAGAGAAGCTTGTCCAACATCGCTTGAGATGGTTTGAACATCTCCAACGGATGCCTCTTAAGGGACCGATACGTAGTGGAATTTTAAGACGTACCGAAAACACAAGAGACAGGGGTTGACCAAGCTAGTGTGCGAGGAAGCAGTTAAAAAAGGCTTGAGGAATTGAAATGTATCCAAAGAATTAGCTTTGGACAGGGGCGCATCGAAATAGCGATCTACGTACCGGAACCATGACATAAGAATATTTAAGGGCAGTGTTTTAGACTCTCTACTCAGATGGCAGGATGCAGGCGTAGGGTTTTTGCCTTGTAGGTTTTATTATAAGGCTCTTGTTTCTTTGACCTTGAAGATATTTCATTCCTAGTCTATCCCAACTTGTTTGGGACAAAACATTTTGTTGTCGTTATTGTTGTTGAACATAAGGCAACTAATGCTAAACAAGAATGCAAGGGCATCTTTATCATGAAAATGGCAATAATATGCAAAACAGCCAGAATTGCAAGTACATAAGATGAGCAACAAAGTGCCAGCACAAAATAGATAGAAGCATATCTCAAGAATATCAGAAAATACCTGAATGGACTCCTTGTAGTGAGGGCAAACAGAATACACTGGAGCTTCATGACCTTCAAATGTGTACTGCTTTTGCCCTGATTGAGCATCCCACACCTGCCAATCAAATGTGCAAGCATGCTCAAGATGTTCTCTTCTGTTTTAAAAACAGCGATACATCATACGAGTAACCTCACCTTAATGAGTTTGTCATCACCACATGTAATAATTGACAGTGTCTTGTTGGGGTGAGAGAAGGCAATGTCATTAACCCCACCAATGTGAGCATCAATCTATGTCATTTACAAGAGTTAGAAAACTTTAAGTGGTTGTTTGGATGATGGGGAATTGAGGATTGAACTAAATCCCCCAAAAAAATTCCCCCTATCCAAACATGCCAAAGTCATTTGATATTCATTCTCAAATCAGTATGTGTTTACCTCTGCTTGCTGCCGTAACTCTCCATTGGGAACGAATGTATAAGTCTGAACAATATGCTTTGAAAAAGCAACACCTAGGGATCAAATTAAGCTTAATCAATCTTGCAGATTAGCATAATTCAATATCCTCACTAAGAAAAGGTTAAAAAGAAATAAAACTTGCAAGTATAAAGCAATGCCAAATGTGAATGATAGCACAATGAGCAGCTTTTCATACCTAGAATATTTCCATCAGGGCTCCACAGACATCTATTGACAGATATTGCCGCATCTTTCATTAGTGCAGCCTGGACATGGAACAAAACAGATTGTGCATCAGAACACACCACTGAAAAAATATAATGTTGCTAATTACAGGCTCAGCACAACAAAAGGTGGTAGTAACACAGAATCAAATAGACGAAGAGTTGATAATCGAAGTCATGACCTGCAAAGGCAAGGTGCAGGAACCAATATCCCAAACTTTGAATGTCTTGTAAGCTATCCTTTCTCGTGAACCAACCTCCCATATCCCAATGTCACCAACATTTGTTCCAACTGTGTTTCATCAGAAAATTGTAAATACAGTGGGCATGATATGGACCAACAAAGTATCAATTCAATAACCAATAGATATGTTTCCAGCATGTACCTAAAAGAATGGTTTGTTGAACGGGATGGAAATCCAGGCTCATAACATTAGAACCCTGATTAAGGATGCGAATTACTTGTTTCGGAAGGTCATCTTGAGTATAAATATTGGTTGGATGGCTTGCACCAGAGAATGACACCTAACATAGTTTTCAATGTATCACAATTTGTTTGGTCATGCAATATTGCAGAATTGAGTAAGTCCAAGTTCATCCAATACCTCATCCGGTTGGCCTACACGCATTCTTTTCATCAAATGTTCAGAATCTGCAGATTGGTAATCAATGCCAGGAGCACTTGTCGGAGTCCTAGGATGCTTTAGAAACGCCGCTGCAAAATGTAACATCCAAATAAAACAATTAAACAACATTGCCACCAGTGACAATCACTGCTTAGCTCAATTACTTCAGTTTTATATTGCTACCTGTGTTTGGAGGCGGAACAAGACCAGGTGGTCCTTGTGCAACAGCAGCATGTGGCAAAGAGGGGTTGGCATTTGTCATCCAACCCGCAATTGCATTCGGAGATGGTGATACCACGGGTTGAAACGGCTGCGAGATTGAAATATAGTGAGTAACAGAACAATAAAAGTAAGCCAACTGTACTACTGGTGTAATACGTACAGCATGAGCACCCATTGGCGGAAATCCAGCTGACTTAGGTATTGGTCCAACAAGGGGCCCATTGGCAGGGGGAGGAGCTCTTGCTCCGTTGGTAGGAGCAGCACAAGAGTGATCAGTGAAGAGTGTCTTGATGTCAGGGTTTGGTCTGGGATTCTTGCAGAGCTGATGTTGCCAGTTAAGACTACAAGGCATAAGAAAGAAAAGCAGTCCAATTAGCATCACCATTTATGAGAAACTAAAGCAACACAGGCATTACTGAAAGCATAGTAGGTATACGGTATGGCAAACAGCAAAAGACCAAAAATTGGTTGTATTGATGATACAACCGTGCCTAAAAGGTTGTCCACAGTAGGCAGTGGAAAATAGAAAACCATTATTAAAAAAACTAAATTTGGCATATCACCAACTTTCATAGCTTTGTCGTATTCCATGAGAACTTGCTAATTGGGATAAACACATACAAGTATCCAACCGACACCAAAAATTATATCAAAAAGATTTTTTCTAGATATGCTATCGAAAGAATAAGATCTAAAAATTCAATTGGTCCAAGGTCTCAAGTGAGCATTAACCACATTTAGGACATAAACAGGGTAACTCCCTCCCTCTCCACAAGTATAACCACGTTTTAGTGAAGCACCAAACAATGCTTATTTTATTTTAGCCTTTTAAGCAACCATCGCTATTAATTTCCGAATGCATTGGTTGGAGTGTGTCCATTGGACAATCATGAGTTATAAATTTCCATTAAAAGGAAGTAGGTGCTAAAAACTTGTGTAACTTTCCAATATAATAACACCGCACACCCCTTTGTCTTATTCGTCCATCATTGTTTAGGAAAGATGGAAACACAACCGGGAAAAAAACAAAGAACAAAGAACAGAAACAGAAACCCTCCACCTGTGGCAGTTTTATGAAGGAACTTATCTGTGCCACTGAAAATCTTAGAGCTGGCCTGCTATGTACACAAATTTATACCAGATCTTACAGCAATTACTATTTCCTCTAAAAATACAATAAAAATTGTCCATACAGATAGTGGCCCTAAGGCCCAAAAAATATAGGGACATGGAATTAAAAGCATGCAAACTTTAAATCAATCGAACACCTTTGATTGATCAATGTGCGCAGTCTCGAAGCTTTAAATGGCGGAAAATTCAGCTTGTCCCGGAACAGTGGGTTTGCCTCGATAAGCTTCTTGAGCTCCATGAGCATGATATTCCTGGCTGACTTTGTGTCCCCATACTTGGACAGCTGCTCATTTTGCCTGTACATCATTTATGCACAATCATATCCACATTGCCCCAATGCCTTATAAATTTGGCTAAACCAAAATAATGCTCCAAACGAACCATTTCCACCATACCTAAAATTCTCCAAGGTCAGCAGCTGCGTTATCTCCTTGAACAGCTCCTCATTGAAGGAGGCAAACACCTTGAGATCCTTCACGAGTATCTCGACTGCCTTGGCCCGATCATGCCTGCAAAAACCAATCCAATTCAGCACAAATTAATCTTGATTCCGACCAATGGCCAAGAGAAGCTTCAATATGAGCTACCTGTCGAGGGCTTCGAGGTACTTCTGCTTGCGGATCTCAAAAAATATCTTCATGGAGTAGCGGTTGTCCTCCACCTTGGTGAACCCGCTGAGGTACCTCTCCACCTCGTCCCACTCCCCACCCTGCACCAGGTCCTCGAAGTGCTTCATGTTGAAGTAGAACCCCGACTCCTGCTCCAACCTGCGCGACAAAATAGGAAGAAAATAATCAAAACCCCAAACTTTAAACCCTCTCTTGATCAACTTGTGGGGACTTACTTGTGCACCGCCTCCTTAAACTTCTCCTCATCGAGGAACTGCAGGATGAGGAACACCAGCTCCCTGCTCAGCGACGACATGGCTCCGCCGATCCCAGCCTGCGCCTCCAGCTCTCAAAAACCAACCGAAACTCCCGCCTTTCCGGCAGATCCCCTCCCAAATCCCCGCAAAAAACCACCCCAAACAGCCCCCAAAAAAGCAGCACCAAACACCCCACGGGCAGCTCAAAACTCTAGCGGGGACAGGGGAAAACCCCAGAGACCAAACCGACGGCGACAGCGAGCTCACAACCCGTGCTAACCCCTCGCCACGCCCAACCCGGCGGGATCTCCCCCGATTCCGGCGGCGCGACCGCCGATCTGCAGCTGCCGGCGCCGGCTGGTCGAATCCGGCGGCCAGGGGGGCGCCGCGGATCTCCTTCCTTCCTCAACCGCGCCGCTGCCGGCTAGGGTTTGGCCGCCGCCTCCGTCTGCTTCTCCCTTCCCCTCCCGCTCTAGCCGCTGCGTCTCCCTTCTCTCTCTCTCTCTCTCTCTCTCTCCAAAATCGTCTCTCGCTTTACTTTCCTCGCTACTTTTGGTTTTTTTTTGGTTCCGCGTTTTATAACCACCTCGCTTCGTCTTCCCTTTTATAGCCACCCAGCAGCCCGCCCGGAACGCCGCTCTATTTACCCAACTGCCACTGAGAAGGTGCGGCTCGACCGCTCGAGGGGTAGGACGGTAAATTCTTCCCGCGGGGCAGAAGCGGGAGTGGGGCTGTCCCGGGGGCAGTTTGGTAATATCCGTGTCGTGGATTGGGGCGTCTGCGGGTGGAAGCGGGGCCCGCGGGCCTTCCGACGGGTAGGATGGTCATTTGCCGGCGTGGCTGGCTACTGTGAGTTTTTGCTGCCGCCACGTCATCCTTCCTCGTACCCATTAGCCTCCCTTCGTTTCTTCTTCTCTCGCGCATCCCTGATTTCGAATTTTGAACGGATTGGGGGTTGCGGTAGTCGCACCACTAACTACTCATACTTAATGGTTTATACTAGTCGAATATTATTTAGTACATCAAATCGATGTTGTTAGAGTTGATCTGTCTAGTCCACATTATCAGTTCCACCTCTGCGCTCTACCGCGTCGTGTCTCCACGCACCTCAACTCGGCTATATATCGCTGTTGTTTTTTCGTTAGAGAATTTTTAGTGTGATGAAATTTGGTTTTTGCTAGATTATTTTTTGTTTTTGTTAAAGAATTTTTAAAGAGGTACAACAGAGAGTTAAAAGGGTGATAAATTACCATCATTAACTCTTTTTTAGGTAGTAGAAATAAAAATCCTAGCTGCTACCAAAGAAAGTCTCATCCATGCAAATTTGGGGTAGTCCAGTGAAGCTCCCCTATCCACGCCAACATTTTAATTGGTTCATCCTTATCAACGCATGTGTTTTAGTTCAAAAAAAAACGCATGTGTTTTTAGAACCATTGTCTAGCTATAGCATTCCTGGTAGTCGCGCCCGTACGGGCTACTCAACTTTTTAGGCCTATCCATGGGTTTTTGAGCCTCTTCTTTTTAGGCGGATCAGTTTCAGATTCTTAAAAACCAGCTATTACTTCTAATTTTTAAAATCTGGTTTCTAAGCAAAAACTGATAGGGTGTTTGGATCCCCTAATTTTTAAAAGCTGGTTTCATTTATGATTGGTGCTAATAGACTATTATACCCTTACATTTATGATTGGAAGCGTCTGCGCGTGGTCTTTAATGAGGGTAAATGGGTATTTGTGCAAAAAAACTGGCAAAAGCTGGGTATTAACAGGTTCTTGGTTTTTAAGAATCTGGTTAGGTAGATTTTAAAAACTGCCCCAAAAACTGGTCTGTTTGGATCCCACCCAGTTTCCAAAAGCCAGATTCTTAAAATCTGAGTGGATCCAAACAGGCCCTTAGCTTATAAAAGTTGTTTTTTGATTTTTTCTATAGTAACTAGCTTTTAAACGGAGTGTTTTTTAAGACGGAGCCAACAAGTTGATTGCAGTACACACTATAGCGACTTCATTTATATCGACCAAAAACGTATGTAAGTTTCTCATGCTTTATACTCTTTCTTAGGAACAACCTAAAATCCATAAACCACATCCAAAAAAAAGAACATGCCCTTTGATGATTGGGTGGAAGAGCGTACTTTTGTGACGAGTTATGGGTGTCACATAAGGGTGCTCATTTGGGCTTAAGCTTTTAGGTTTTAACTTCTTAATTTCATTTTTTATTTTTTGGTTTTTTGTTGTTTTCTTATTCCTTTGTATTGTCTGTAATTATATAATCTTTTTAATTTTTAAAAATTAATTACGGTGAAAAGCTACTAGCGGCTATAGTCCAAAAAACTGCTATAGTGCTAGAAAATCTAGAAGATTCAGCTTCGAAAGCCCAAATAAGCACTCCATAATTTCAAGAATAAATTTGTTTTGAGTATGGAACTACTGTTGGTTGTACTTTCCTCTTGTAGATTTACTACGCATGTTTTTTCTCATACCATATGTTATATAGCCCCTCTAAAAAAATTGATTAGAAAATCTAGATTTCTTCTGAGCAACCGAAGAAAAGCTCCGTTATTCATGTAAATGAGTGAAGATGCAATGCAAATAAGCTAAAAAGGGTAATATTTCAGTGAAGGTATATATTGCTTGGTTGCAGTACATCTTGTCTGCATTTTCAATTAAGTAACTATGTATTTTGTATTGTTAAATGTCTACGAAATTAACTCTATTCGCCATTACATAGTTTTTTTACGTGCACAATGAAAACCCCATGCTATTAATATTTTAAAAAAACTACACAGCAAGTTTTTCTAAATTAGAAACAAGACGACTCATTATAACTACACGGTACAGAATTATTGGGTGGGTTTAGTTCGGCTTTGGTTTATCACTTTCTACTACAGAAACTAAATTTTAAACGGTGCGTCTTTTTAAGATGGAATATATATTAGTAGACACTGTACCAAATTTAGCTATATCGGTCAGAATCATATGTAACTATTTTTCTCTATGTATTATCTCTCACAAACAAACAGAATTCAAAAACTATAAACTAAAAATCATAGCTGTAACCTAAAAGAATCCACCTATTGTAACTAGGAAGTTACAACAACTATATAAGAGTAAGCTAAGTGAGGCCAGTTACATTCATAAAATATTCGTTCCAGACAAAATCATTCTAAAAGCACGCACGTTAGACAATTGGACGAGAGAAAAAGCTGGGCTACGTAGGGGATCATTAAAAAGTTGAATGAAACGAAGTACACTGGAAAAAAAGCAAAGCATGTGGGAGGTTCTTCGGGGTGAACGTAGCGGAGCAGGATTCGGTCGCAATTATTTTTGGATTTCCAGCGCTGTCGCTTTTCCCGCTGCGTTGTAGTGCGCGAGTAGCTGCCGAGCCTTTAACACGATATAATCCAACGTACTTATCAGCCCGCCTATATAAGCGCGTGCACTTATAATCACGCACCTGGTACTCGCTCCGATTTTTTTTCCAGACTTTTTTAACACGAAAAGAAAAAGAGTGTTGCCCGGAAAAAATCTGCACACGAGACCACACCAAGATTCCACCACCCCATCGCACGTGCCATTCGTGGGTCGACGCGTGGTGGTGTGTATCTCGACCATCTGATCATGTGTCACCATACACTTTGACACATGCGAGGTGGAGCCATCGGGCTGTAGGGATGGGGACACCTCCACGTAAGAGGGGCGTGAAGGTTAGAGATAATAACGGTGTTTTGCCACTGGGGTTGACGAGTTGCCTTGGGGGCAGCGGAGGGGCATCGTGGGGAGAGACGCGGGGAATCCTCGTCCTCTTTTGGCGGTGATGGGCACGATCGTCTTAGGCGATCACATGCGCGGGACCGTAGGATCTTCTGGGCGGCCCTGTGGCTGCGGGCGGTATTGTTGTTCAAATTTGGTCTTTCACCTCTGTAGGGTGGAGGTTGTAAGTGTTGTAATATTTGCGGTATAAGCAAAGATATTAATATAATTCCAATATAATCATATAACCACATCAAAGACATCAATTCATATATAAATGACATAGCATATATGAAACAATATGAATTGAGCATATTATCCATGGTAAACCACATATTCAATAATAGGAATGATAACATTCTAAACATGAATATGTATGTCAAAGAATAAAGCATGTATCAATTAAGACTAGCAATAAGCTCAAGTTTAATTGATTATTTGTGCTCTCAAATGTAGGGTTGCACAAGACTAATCTCGGCCGTCCCGCTACTAAATCATAAACTTTTCATCGATTGGTTGTAACAAATTAACATTCAATCTTTGAGCTCTCAAGTTGTACCCAAATTAAGCAATATAATCTTCACATGTGAGTATTCGGCTGACAGTCAGAAGTTAGCTAGAGCAAGTCCAACCACATATAAAATGTCTATTGCAGCAACTGAATCAAATTGATAGTAAACTATAACTTCTAACAGATCTGCAGCATGTATGTGGGATTTCTACAAGCTAAAGACAGCTTCAACCAAATCACACATACACAGAAGATATATGACCAGAGTATGTCATTCAAAGTTCACAATTAACATTAATCACAGAACATGAGTATGACAGCAAGTAACAACAACTAGAGCCCAAAGATTAAATCTACCAATCTCAGATTATGATTTCATATATCATTGAGCAACAGTATATCCCACAGCAATCTATATCTCTCAGCACCAGTTAATGTAAAGAAGATCAATTAACTAGAACTGCCACACAGATTGCAACAAAGGAAAAACACAAAATCACTCACAGCACAGGTGATATTCGAAACCACCAGAAGAACAGGGGCTAGGCACGCTTGCGCGCTGTCCCAGAAAACCTATTGCCCCCACACCACCGTGAGAGAGGTCAGTAGGCACGGAGATACAAAGCCCAATCACCGAGCAGATGTCCACGCCGGTGAGTCGAGGTAGAGGTACGCCGCACAAGCGCAGGGGAGGAGCCGGCCAAGCACCTCGCCGGAGAGCACCAGAGAACCGAAGTCGTCACACACCACAGGCAAAATCAAAGAGAGGGAGAGAACACTTTCCTTCGGATCTCTCAACCAAAGAAGCCAGCCACCATATATAGCCGAGAGAGAGAGAGGGGCTGAGCAACCGGCGGCGTCGCCAACGGCCGGGACCGATTCTCCCGCGCCACCACCGCAGCCCACACTCACCGCACATGCCGGATCTGAGGACCGAGTCCCATGGGAAGAAGAGGAGCGGCGCATCTCACGGGAGAGGGTAGACGCGGGCCGCACGGGAGGAGGAGTCGCACGGGAGAACAGGCCGCCAACCGACCCGCCGCCTTTGCCGCGCGGCCTCCCCTGGATCGCCGCCGCCGTCGCCCCTCCGGAGTCCCGCTCGCGTTAGGTCACGGGGAGGCATCGGCCTCCCCCCTTTTTCCTCCCTCCGGCCCACCGACAGGTGGGCCCCTCTTTCTCTTTTTCTTTTTATCAAATGGGAAATTCCCATTTTGCCCTTGGCATATACAACAGTAAGTACTGTGACAAATTGACAAGTGGTAATCATTGGGCAGGCCCGTGGTATATGCAAGGCTTCATTATCCTTGGAATTCAGATGATGGCTATGCTCTAGCGCGGTTTGGGAAAATCAGATGGCCAGATGTCTCAATCACGGCAGATTTTCTATCGAGCTATCGCATGATGGATGATATAGCGGATTGTGTTCGAAGATGATGTGTGATAAAGTTTTTCGTTCTTAGAAGCAATGTGTCGTTTTTTTTAAAGGACCATCGTGTGTGGCTTCTTGTCGATCGATGATGGTGAATCTTGCAAGCAGCAAAATGTTTACTTGCATTTTGGCAAATGCCATGCGATTCAACGAACGAAATAATAGTGGCTCCATTCATTGAGTGCATGGTTGCTTGCGCATCATCATTACCACGAAGAAATTAACAAATTCGGTGTTTTGTCTGCGAGTACCTGTTAATTTTATGGTAGACAATCACAAGACTACAGAGCGCCCTTGCAAGTTCGGCATTCGCAGGTTAATTCGGGATTAATCTAATCAAAACCTATCGCTATCTATTCCTTCGTTGCTTACGACACGGCAAGAATAAAGAGTAGCCACAAACCACAACTCACACCTTATAGGATATATCAATTTTTCCCTCTTTGTTTCCTAAAAAAATCTCTTAGGAAAGTGGAAAAGTAGAGAGTAATCAAGATGAAACATTTTCCACATGAGAACACATGTATAGACCTTAATTCCAAATCTTCAACAATGGATTTTGATATTCCTTTTGTTAACACCAGCTCGCATGCGACTCTTCGCTAACAACTAAATTGGGTCGCCATGATTGTCAACAAATTAACATCACTTTCTTCCGTGGGACTAATTGTTCATTCGTAGAACATTCCACGTTCTACCTTGCTATTAAGGCCATGTTCAAAATGGTTTTCGCTAATGGCCTTGGCTGTGACTGTTGGCTCTTTAGCTAAAATTGACACTGTAATAGCTGCTAGCTTTTGGTTCAATTAAAGAAGAATAAAGAGAAAATAAAAAAATTTATATCTCAATAAACAATGCAAAGGGGAAAAAAAAGAAAAACATGTTAAAAAGATAACACATTTAAAATGACTTTCGGTTTCTGAAAGATAGAAGTCAACGGTCTTTTGAGTTGGACCTAAAAGTAGCAAAAAATAAAATAGAATAAAAACCTTTAAAAAAATCGGCTATGAGGACAGGACAGAGAAAGCGAGCATGAGGGGTTCGCACACACTGGGGAGAAGTTAGATGAGAGGAGGAAGGGGTTGGTGAATGTGATAGGTGGTGACAGTGTTGGTACACCATAATTGGGGGTTCGTCCTGGCTGATATGCAGACGTGGTGGGCGCACCCATCATGTGCGTGCTAGTACGTACCATCAACTGTGTGTGCAGGCGCCAGGATAGGACGCTCCCCCACCAGAGGCTTTTTACTATGCTCACACCCAGCGCCAACACAACCCACAGCCCATGTGATATAGGTAGTGATCAGTTCGGCTGAAAAGCTCGTGGCTTATGGCTGAAAACACTGTAGCTGGCTGAAAAAAGTACTGTAGCTGACAGAGTGACAGAGGCTTATTTAGCATAATTAAATTTAAAAAAATTTAAAAATAAAAAATATGTTAGCCTATTATGTATAATACAAACAAATACGGGAAAAAAATAACCGGCAAAAAAGCTCAACAAAAAGCCAAAAGTTCAGAAAAAGACGAAACTTATGAATAGTGAAAAATAAGCCAGAAGCCAGAAGCCGAAGCCGAGTTGATCAGGGCCATACGCTGTGCATGATGATATTTGGGAAGCAGTATCCAGGTGTGAGTGCACTTATGTATATATGATATGTGTAACCAGTGTGATTATGTTTCACTCATGTGACTGCTCGTATATTAAATTCCTTCTCTTTCCGTTTTTCTATATTTGATGTTAACGTTTTGTGTATCCTTGCAAAAGGAAAGAAACCAAATGCCGTCTCTTTCCGTTTTTCTATATTTGACTTATTTTCTATCTTTGAAAATCTTTCTTTGCTTAGACTACCAGGTCATTCGATATATTCAAGACAGAACATATGTAAGGACAAAATATACCTACCATCTTGATCGTATAGATGACAAGTCATATACTTATGTTGATTATTTATCGTTTCCACGCCTAACTTTCTCTTTCTAATATTTTAGGAAAGCTAACTTCTATTACTAGTCGACTTATAACCTGCTCAGTTCAACTGACAAAATATAGCTTATGACTAAAATTGCACTGTAATTGGCTGAAATTACACTGTAACTGATAGTGGCTTATTTAGTGTAATTAAATTTAAAAAAAATTAAAAATAGAAAAGATAGACTAACTCATCACGGACAATGCAAATGAATACAGGCAAAAAAGAATAGGCAAAAAATCTTTAAAAAGCTAAAAAATCAGAAAAAAGATAAAATTTAAGAATAGTAAAAAATAAACCAGAAATTAAAAATTTAAACTAAAATAAACGGGATCTTATTTTAGGTTTACTGAGCTGAAGATATATTATAATCCATAGGGTGGGATGGAGTAGAGCCCCCTCCCACCCATCCTACGAGGCTACTTAAAAATGGCTAAGGGCCTCAATGCCTTTCTCTCTCTCTTTCTCCTTTTCTTTCTTTGTTCAGAGCGCATAAAAATTAGCTGACACGTTGCCCCTCTCTAGCAAGGGTAAGTAACACATACGAACCTAAGCATGGGAACAATAAAGAATGGATGGACACTAAGCAATTTCCCACCTGATTCACGTGTCCCCACCACCACGCTTGCTTGCTCCCAAAAAGGATGGGGCTAGGGTAGATCAGATGGGACAACCCAGCCGTTCCCCTTTAAGCATGTCCATAAAAAGAGAGATTTTTTTGCTGCTACCTCTGTCAAAACATAAGCAGTTGGTTTTTTATTCTTTTCAGCTACATGCGAAAATTATGGGGCTGTTTAGTTACTAAGCCACACTTTGCCAACAAAAATTGCCACATTTACCTAAGTTGAGGTGCCTAAATTTTTTGACACACCTTAGCAAGACTAAGGGAATCTTGCCACACTTTTTTGAGTCATTGACGCGTGGGACCTAGTCTGCTGGAAGGGAATCTTGCCACAACTGTGGCTGCAACCAAACAGCTCCCAAAGTTGGTCAAACTTGTCTAACCTTAGGCGTGGTAAACTGTGGCTGGCAACCAAACACCCCCTATAACTACAGTACAGCTGATGATCTTTGGCTCTAGAAAGATGGTCTATTTAAATATATTAAATACTGATAAGTCGTTTCGAAAAGTCTATCCTAACAACTAAAAAGAATAAGGTATATATATATATATATATATATATATATATATATATATGTATGTATGTATGTATGTATGTATGTATGTATAGCCACTTCCGCAACTTCTACTGTTGATGAATACAGGTAAAAAAATATTTTGAAGTGGCATAGAAAAGATAGAAGCAATGCTTTGATATTTTTCACTCTAACAACAATGACATTAATATCAAATTACACAAAGGGGTAAGTAATAATTATCCACTATTCAGTTTTGTTTTAAAAATTATGTAAATTACTTTTTAAAAAAGTATTGAAGCACCTCCAAAAAATAGAACTAGGACTTTTTGTTGTTGCCCATGGGAGAGAACCGGCCAGTTTGGCTATCCCTATTAATTAACAGAGATCTTCTTTATTTAGGCAAGCATTGCTAGTTTAGGAACCTATCAACACATTTATCACAGGACTAACCTTGTTCAACTAACAAGCCTAACTAGCTAGTATAAGTACCATTTTTGCCAAGCTAGCCAAGGGGTCCAGATAGGCCAAAGTGCTAAAACACAAAGCACATTGGCCGTCAATTTTGTCAATGTGACACCTACTGGTACTAATTGAGCGTTCTTTTCTCCCTCTCCATTTGCTCTTTCCAAGAAAAACACCAATTGACAGGGAAAGGATGGAGGTGACGTGAGTGGAGTTGATGCATATGGTTGTTTGATTGTTTTGTTTGGTTCTCGCTTCCCTACAATTTAATTGTATTTCCTTGTTTCTAGCGAAGGAGAAAGGGAGGGCAGAGGGGTCAATTTCAAAGAACTATAACGGCAGCCTACTCAGTCCTCCCCCATACCCGTGCACATTAATACCTAACTATATTATATGAAAAATGAAGAGTGCATGCTAAGACCATATATAATAGTGTGATATTAGCTTTCTATAAAATTCGCTACGTATAATACAAGATGATATGAATAAGAGAGAAGAACATAGAGAATTGGGCTGTTTATTACACAGTAGTCGACTGTAACACGGTAAATAAGACATATTGTGTATAGAGAGACCTACCATTGTCCATTTATCCTGGCTCTATAACAATTATAACAATTATCTATACCATTGTACATACCCTAAGGGCATCTTCAATTGTATCATCTTATATGTCTTTTAACTATATTAAATAAGTAAAATCATATGTGAAAGAGAGAATAGGTGAGAAGAGATAGTGTATTATCTCTTATGTAAGAGACGATTTAAGCTCGCAAACCAACGCAAATAGTGAGAGAGTGTGATGCAAGAAGTTATGATGAAAATAGTATAAAGTAATTAGAGAAATAATTTACTGTTAGAGATGTTATCTTTAATATTGTTTTTAGGTAACGTGAAAACCATAGATACAACATTTGAAAACAAACTATTATATATAGAGAGAGACCTACCATTGTCCATTTATCCTGGCTCGCTTCTTCATGATACCAAGGAGCATCTTTCTATACCTAGAGAGAGCTCCTCCTATACCGAGAGCTCCGTTCCAAAAATTAGTTTTCTATATGATGTAGCAGCATAAAAAATAATATGCTAAAAGTAACCAACACTTGTCTCTAAAGCTAAAAATATGTAGCAAGCCAAAAATAATGATAGGCTTAAATTTAAATACAGTGACATGATTTCTACGAAGAACATACAATAAAAGAAATGTTTATAGTTGTACTTGAAACGTCTTAACTAATTTGGTGGATGCTATACAATTATTATTGATCTAGATTTAATTTAAGCACCATTTATCTTGTTCACGTCAACGTTTTAAGGTTTCCGACACTAACAGCGAAATCCATACAAGTAATCGTTACAGCAACTGTATTAACCGTGATAACATACCTATTCTCGATGGTTACAGCCCCTAGCAAAACAGCAGGTGGAGATCCGACGGTGAGTTGATATGGTGCAGGAGGCAGCAATGCCGTGTGCTCGTAGCATAACAGCATGGAGTGGATCGAATCACTTATGACACTGCATCTCTCTCTCTCTCTCTCCCATCCTTTTCCCTCTCTCCTGCACTCCTCTCTCTCCACCGGTCGCTCTCGCGCTTCTCTCTGGGGGCAGCAGAGCCGGACAGCGCGTGCGAAATGACGAGGCTGCCCCCCTTTCTTTAATGTGCGCTCAGGGGCAGAATCGTCCATCGCGTGGACCGAGGAACATGGGCCGACGTCCTTGGCGTGGGGACCAACAGCTCCTCTCCTCTCCTCTCGCTCGTGCCACCACCATGGCGATCTCTCGCGATACGCACGTGCTATCTCGCCTCCTTTTCTCCCGCTATCTCGTCCGTTACCCCCCTCTCCCTCTCTTCCTGTGAGGTGTTTGCTTCGAGAAAGGGAGAGAGAGACCGGAGAGAAGAGGGGAGTGTGATGCGATATCTCGTGAGGGGGAGAGAGATGTAGGAATAGTTGAGTAGTACGTGGGGTGTTGTGAAAGGGGAGTCTTTTTAAAGCCTGGAGTTGTACGCTTCTTTCCTGTCTGCGCAGAGGGAGAGGGAGAGAGAGAGGTAGGGGGAGGATGGGGATGGGGTTTGCCATGCCAGCTAATGAGATGGGTCAAAAGTTCTCTCGCTCCGTTTGCCGGTATTTTTTAAGAAAAAATTGATCATATACCTTTCATTTAGATGAAAATTAAGAATTTACCCTTCTGGTCTACGTGTCAGTGACTTATGATGACCCTACGTGTCATTGAGATATGGAGGGTAAATCCTCAATTTCTCAACTAAAGGGAGGGTATATGATCCAATCTCCCTTTTTTTAAACATCTATGTACATCACGGATTTAAATAACCCCCCACTCCAAACAGTCGATATACCTGTAAATCTTTCTGGAGCATGTGCGGTTAAATGTTCTGTGTAGCCTTTTTTTTCTTGGTGAATTGCGTGGTTACCATCCATGTAAAAGCTTCTTGCACTTGTTGTATTTCAATTGTTAAAGGGTAGGTTCGGTTGGCCTCAGATTTTGGTTTATTAATTTCTGCTATAATAATTAGTTTTTAAACTTTTAAGGAAGGATTTACAGGTAAATTATGATAGACACTGCACTGACTTCAACTATACTGATCAAAATTGTATATGAATGTTTCCCTTTGTGTACTGTCTCTCGTGAATAGGCGAAATTTAAAAATCATAATCTAAAAACTATAGCCTAAAAAACCCACCTGCTCATTTTGCACCACTTGTTTGGTTCATTCTGTGGGCGCCGGTGTCTGTCTAATCTTTGTTTTGTATATCACCTCTTTGATCACAAGACCACTTTACATTGAGACCTTTTCTACAAGATGAGAGGTTGAGCATTCTGCCTACAAAACATCATTTTTTTGGTAAATTGACGTCATTTGGCTCTGTTTTTTGTGAATAACGATAACAAGACATACTATTTGACAGATGAAATCAATAAAGCCGCTTGAAATATGTTGACTTTTTAACATAGCTTTTCTCTTTTTTTTGATATTTTTTATTTTTATTTAATTGAATGATTCTGAAAAAATAACAACCGTTGTTGTGTTATTTCAACTAAAAAAACCGAATTGAATGGAGGCTATATGCTTTTGTCAGTATGAGATGAACATCGGTATCCAAGACAGAACGGACTAGAAAACTTTTTTTTAGAACGGTGCAGCTGGTTATCACATATGTTTTTAAGGCTCCGCAATCGTCGTGAAAAAAAAATCAATAAATAAACAAATCTATCACGTAGTCGGTGTAACTTGTAACGTAGCAACCTTTAGAGCAAGTATTATAAGAGGCTATAAACTGGTTGTATGCTGAGGTGGAGGAGAGAGAAGAGAAGTGGGTTGTAAGCTTACAGTCAGCTGAAGCACAAGAACCAAGAAACTTTGTGAGAGGAAGGGGTAGATCATACAGTCTTCAACTGGCAGTAACTACTATATGAGTAGGCTGATAAATAAACTGTAAGTATCTATACAGCCAGCTGAAGACTGTATTATAAGACTTGCTCTTAAGCACAAGACATTGGATGCCATATGGGTCCTGGATTGCCGAATGAGAAAAGACGGCTGGTTGGGCAAAGTATCTACTATACCGTACTTTTGTTGCTAGCTTTATTAAAATATTCCTGACAAGCCACTTACAGTTTCTTTGCTGGTGCTTCAAAGGGTTTATAGGATCAGTCTTTTAGTTTTTTACTCTAGTTGCTAAAAAAAATACTGTAGCTATTGTTTTCTTACAAAATAATTCGGTTGTTACCGAGAAACTCCCAAAAAATAATGCATAGCATTGGAAACGTGAACGACGTCCGTAGAATCTCAGAGAGGATAGCCTTTTCTTTTAAAGAATGGAAAATATACGATAACATTATTACTCTTTTGGATGTGCCCTTGGGGGCCACACGTTTTGTTATCATCATGGGAAATAATCCCTTTTGCGTCAATTGACCAAGAGTCACCGTCAGAACCAAAACTACAAACATGTATATATGGCGCTTTCAGGACCATGAGAAAAATTGAATTAAATTGCAAGGAAAACGATTAAGATATTTACACTTCGCCATCGAGGAGAGGACAATCCATTGTCCTTGCTACGCTCACATGATATAGTTATCGTCCCGTTTGCTCGCCGGAAATGTATTCTTAATTAGCTGAGAGTTAACTGATATCCCTATATTTCTAGCTACCCTCTTCATTTCGTGATATTTATCCAAAGTCTACCATACGCAAAGACCAAAGAATTACTAAATTTAAGAAATATTTAATAAGAAATAATCATACATACCCCTATCAAATGACATGCCACAACCACTTCATTTCTTCCAAAGTATTTAAGTAAGGGTAGAGGGGAAAAAATTACAATAATTGCACTCTAGATTCTCTCATAGATAAATATATTAAAACAGATTCTCTAAAACAGATAAGTATTTAAGTACGAGTAGAGGGGAAAATTACAATAACTGCACTCTAAATTCTCTCAATGGACAAATATATTAAAATGGATACTCTAAAACCACGGACAAATATAACGGCACGGCGGGAGTAGTAAATTTGCTAATTTATGATATATCGACTAGCTAATTCCGTATATTTCAAAATAGAATGTCGGCATAAATTGTGGTTGCCTAGAGGATAGACATGCATGATAAAGAAAAAAAATAAAAGCACCTTATTTTGACCAAACAGTTGCTCGTATACGGTTTTTCCGTGTATAGTTTGGCCCTATAATTAGGTTTCTGGCTCTGTCACCGATTGAAGTACGTACTATATAGTAGGATTGATTTGTCAAATCAATTAATCTTTGTGGTTTTTAGATGAGTTTGATCGAGTCCAATTTGTGAATGAGAAGAGTCCAAGCCGTCATGCCATCATCACCGTTTGTTGCTTCCACGACAATGCAAATTACTGAAAATTCTTTATCAATTTCGTTTTGGAATTGCTTTAGGTAGAGTGATATTAATTTTCTACCATCATTTTTTATCCGGAGAAGGTCTCGTCTCAGGTAAGAATATCCGGAGACTTGCGGGCTAAGGCTAGCGTTGAAACTATTTAGGCCCTGTTTGGATTCCTTGACTAATTTTTTGTCACCTAAAGTTTAGATCTAATCCATCTAAACAGGTGAACTAATACCTGGACTAATTTTTAGTTCATCCCCAACTAGTTATTAGTTCATTAGTTGGTAAATGTGGACTAAGGTCCTGTTTGGATCCCTTGACTAATTTTTAGTCACCTAAAGTTTAGATCTAGTACATCCAAACAGGTGAACTAATACCTGGACTAATTTTTAGTTCATCCCCAACTAGCTATTAGTTCATTAGTTGGCAAATGTGGACTAATTGTGGACTAAAAAGTGGTACCAAACAGCAAAAGACAAAAATACCCCCGCTACCCTTTCTCCACTACTCCACATGCAACACACTAACAAATATAGGGGTATAAATGTCTTTGCCTATGAAAGTCACCACCTTTTAGTCCATGTATCCAAACAGCACTTGACTAATTTTTAGTCACCTAATTTTTAGTCCACCAACTAGTAAACTAATAATTAGTTCTAGCGATCCAAACAGGCCCTAATTGTGGACTAAAAGGTGGTACCAAACAGCAAAAGACAAAAATACCCCCACTACCCTTTCTCCACTACTCCACATGCAACACAGTAACAAATATAGGGGTATAAATATCTTTGCCCATGAAAGTCACCACCTTTTAGTCCATGTATTCAAACAGCACTTGACTAATTTTTAATCACCTAAAGTTTAATCACCTAATTTTTAGTATGGTCGCTCTCACGGTAACCTCCACTTCTGTGGTTGCGTAGCACATGCTTTCAATTTCTAGACTTTTTTCCCCCTAAAAAACCCTACAAGTCATATCGTCTCAAAATAAAAGCTCCCTTTCTTTTGTGTACATACTTCATCTCATGTTGTCTTCATATTCAGAAGCAAGTTAATTCTAGGCTTTATCCAATTTTTCCAACCGGTAGATGGTCCAAAGTTATTTCATATTTCCAAGCCCACACCCCCACACACATATATATACTGCCTCTACTTTTTTACTTATCATTTCGGATATCGACGTAGTCTTTAATATATGCCTTTGGCCACTACTTTTTCTAATTATTTTCTAGTAACAATTATCAAAAATATAATGGTGTGACAATATTTTTTTATAATAAATCTACTAATACAATTTCTACATGATATATTCAAATTCTTTAGAATATATTGGAGGTCGAGGTTTAAAAAAGTTGACTACATGTATTCTAAAATGACATTTACAAAAGAACGGAGTATCACAAGTATAACGAGAATTATTTTGGTCATTTTTAGGTCCAATTGTAAACAAATTAATAAAAACACCGTTTAGGCCCAGGAATATTATTATCTAGGAAAAATAAAATTCGATTTGTTGTTTGATATGGACCGGTGAAATTCGGCAAAAAGGTGTGGCCTTTTGGGAATCACATGCAAGCCGCTGGTCGCTGTCCAGGGAGGACAGCAGCGACTGGGAATTCATGACAAGATGGAGGGCTATTTCGGGCAGGAGCTTTGCCCTTATCTCTTTTCCACGGTGCATTAATTCTCTCGTTTGACGGCAAATCACACGTCCCATTGGGGAAAAGAAGCATGCTGCAGTGAAAGGGAAAGCCTAAGCTTGACATCAGGGTATGGATCTGTTGTTTACCTCAAAAGTCGGCGGCTTTTGATTTTTACTATAGTATCTAATTTTTAAATGAAATATTTTTTTAAGATGGGGTCTACAAGTTAAACGATATACACGTTAAAAGCCCAACATCAGTACCAGCCAAAATCGCAAATGAGCATCTGTCTCTCCGTAATCTGTACCGTAAACAGCCAAAATTCAAAAATTTCAGCCAAAAGCCATAAGCCGCAGCCGAAAAGAATAGACCTTTCTTTTTCAGATTTTGACTTTAGTTTTTAGTTTTTTTAATAGTAACTAGCTTTTAAATAAAGTATTTTTTTCAATATGGGGTCTGTTAGTTAATTGTAGTACATACTATACCGACTTCATTTATATTGGCAAAAACCGTACGCGAGTTTTTGTTACTCTGCAATCTCTCGTATGAACACTCCAAAAGCCACAAGCCGCAACCAAAAGACATAAGACTCAGCCAAAAAGAACAGACCCATGAATAGCAATGTTCTATCTAAGTTTATCATATTATCTTTATATCAGCAAGAGACAATACTCCACAGAATGCCTTCAATGGATCAACACATTTGCGCCCTTACTCCGCGAATCGGAACTTCACCGCGACTAATCGATCATGGTAGATTGACCATGGTAGAATGACCAAGGAAGAACGACCACGACAGAACGATCACCGCAGAAAAACTATGGCAGAACGATCATCGCAGAACGACCACGGCAGAATGATCACCGCAGAACGACCATTGAAGATCGAGCACGACAAAATGACCACCGCAGATCGACCATGGTAGAAACACCATGAACCAAAACTTCATGTACTCATCGAGGCTGCAGGGACCGTATAGCGGAGGGTCATCAAAAGTGTGGAGCACGCTACCTCCCTTGGGCATAGACCCAAATAGAATTGAGTAATGCATGCACTTGTTCAGCGTCCTGACACGGTGCATGCAAGATGGCACTCTCCCGTTCGTCACTGCCTGCGATCACATTCATAGGCTATATTCATCGCCTCAGCTTCTTGATAACCTTTAGAGGAAAGGGAAGAAACGATGAATAGGGCTTGTACCTACCATGAATAGATTGTCAGTCTTGATGGTGAGGACATCTGGCTCAGGGGTACAGCGAGCCAACTCCTGTCGTTAGCCTGCATCTTGAGGCCCTAGGAGTCGTGCGAGGTAGGAAAAGGAGAAGAGGAGAATGGCAAAGCCTGCATCTCGAGGGATTAATAAGGTGCGAGAGGTGGGAAAGACCGGTGCCTGCCATTCGATGCAGAGAAATAGACGGGTGAGATCAGGATCCTAAGAGAGATGTCGTGGATTGGTGATGTGGCAAAGCCAGACTGAAATTTCATACACAATTATTGCAGACAGTTCTTATTAGAAACCGTCTGTGATATTACCTCTTCACAGACGGTTTTTAGTGCTGGCAACAGCACAGACAGTCTCTAAACCTAAACCGTATGTGATTGTATTTAAAATTGACTGTTTCGATAAACTGTCTATAATGAGACGTTTAATATTAACTTTTTTATAGTAGTGGGAGATGCCTACGGATAAGATGTCACTATGCATAATATTTTGGACTCCATTGATCGATGGGTCATGTTATGCCAGCTGTTTTTTTTCTTAAGCAACATGCCAATGGGATACGTACGTACATACAAGAGGCATGCCACGTGGTCCAAGGTGTACCAAGCACGCGTACCGCACAAACCAACACCTCATGGCGGCGGGCGTGGCATTTTATTTAAGCCGGTGCTCGTGGGACATGTACAAAACATAGTTTGTGCGCTATCTCTATCCCGACGACATGCTGCACACCGGTAGTGGATTCACCCTTGCACATCAATCCTACTCCAACGTATTCTGATGGTAGATATCTCAACCGTCCGTCTTTAATAGTATCAAAAGCCAAATGCAAAGGCCCATGTAGTATACGGATTACTAGCACTACTCCATCAGTTTGTATAAAAGGGGTGTGAAATCTATGATAAATGGTCTTGGAAGCCAACAAATGTATAGGAAACAGTTGAGTAGACACTACTACAAAAAGCCTAATAGTAGACGCCAAATCACAGACGGTTTTGTGAAACCGTCTGTGATTTACACTATTACAGACGGTTTTATTTTGGAGGCCGTCTGTGGTATTTGTGGCGGGAAAAATGAGTATCACAGACGGTTCTTAACGCTGAACCGTCTGTGATACTATAATATCACAGACGGTTTTATAATAAAAACCGTCTGTGATATTCCAGATTATCACAGACGGTTTTTATTATAAAACCGTCTGTGATACTCTAGTATCACAGACGGTTTTATAATAAAAACCGTCTGTGATAATCTGGAATATCACAGACGGTTTTTATTATAAAACCGTCTGTGATATTATAGTATCACAGACGGTTTTATAATAAAAACCGTCTGTGATACATTTCCCGCCTTGCAATCTCTCAAAATTTCATATTTTCCCGTTTAAGTCCGAGTATGGTTCAGTTTTGAGACACCTTCAGTAAAACGGGCATAACTTTTGCATACGGTGTCCGTTTTCGACGTTCTTGTACTCGTTGGAAAGCTAACGACGAGCCAGATCCAAAAAAAAACGACTGGCTTCTGCCAGTCGACCTCCAAGACCCCAAAAATCGGCCATCTTTGGACCTAAACCTGCGTCGCAAGTTTTTGGTTTCTGTTTTTGCCCTTTTTCTTGGTTTTATTTTCGGAATTTGGATTTTTCTTCAACTGCAAAGTTGTAGATCTCGTCGAAACCTTTCAAATGAGTATATATAAACTATATAAATATTTGCTATTTTATCTTTTCAGACTAGTTGTTTATATTGCATCGGTATATAAAATTTGTGCTCCAATTCACAGACGGTTCTATATATAGAACCGTCTGTGATATTCATTCATCACAGACGGTTCTATATATAGAACCGTCTGTGATAATCTGACTGCTGGGCCTATCGATCCTCAGCCCCACGAATCGTAGCTCCGCCTTTCCGTTCCCGCGCCAAAAATTTTGAATTCCCGCTTCTCCCTCCCTCTCCCTTCCCTATAAATATACCCAAAATCCAGCCTCTTTACTGGTCTCCTCTTCCTTGCTGTCCTCCTCCTTGCTGTCCTCTTCCTTGTTGTTCTCCTCCTCCTTGCTGTCCTCCTCCTTGCAGACGATGCAGAAGCATCTAGCTCGTGCCAACCGGGCAGACGCTCAATCAACGCCGACGATGGTGGTCATCAAAGACATTCAGCTCATGCGTTGCATCAGGGGCGAGAAGGCATAGAGGATCTTTGCTTGTTGTGTAACCTGCTCGTTGTTCTTGTTGTGTAACCTGCTCGTTGTTCTTGTTGTGTAACCTGCTCGTTGTTCTTGTTATGTAACCTGCTCGTTGTTCTTGTTGTTCTTGTTGTATAACTTGCTCGTTGTTCTTGTTGTGTAACCTGCTCGTTGTTCTTGTTGCGTAACCTGCTCGTTGTTCTTGTTGTGTAACCTGCTCGTTGTTTTGAGATATTGTAATGGTATACTCTAATCTTAATAAAAATTGATGTTTTATGTTTGTGAAATGAATTGAGATGTGAATTGGATGTATACATGTACATGTTGATCTGCTTGTTTCAGAGGGCATGGCTAGCATTTCCTGAGGCTAGCCAATAAACAGAAATAGGTTTAGGAATAGAAGGGAATATCACAGACGATTTTTAACTAAAAACCGTCTGTGATAGTTATAATCACAGACGGTTTTTAGTTAAAAACCGTCTGTGATTTATAAATATCACAGACGGTTTTTAGTTAAAAACCGTCTGTGATATGTAAATATCACAGACGGTTTTTAACTAAAAACCGTCTGTGATATTTGCATCACAGACGGTTCGAAAACCGTCTGTGATGACCTCGTATTATCACTGACCCATAATTTCAGACGGTTCACAAAACCGTCTGTGATGACGTTTTTGAACCGTCTGTGATGACCTTTTCTGTAGTAGTGAGACTAGAGGGAAGACAACTATGTCATGCACCTTTAAATAGGGGTATCTTGAGAAAACACAACCTCAAAAATCTAAAATGATACCTATTTGAGAACAAAACCAACGTCATAATATGGCATCTAAAAAAATAACAGGAGTACTACATCAGTATTCAAGAAGGTACTATTTGCATGTACAGCTATAAAAAACTCAAGGCTCAACGAGCCGAGCCGAGCTTCATCTCAAACTCATGAGCCTTGACGAGCTGAACTCACATAGTTCAGTGGAGCTCGGTTGCACGTATACCCCCAATGTTTTCCATGCCCACCTTAGTCCGCCATGTCTTTTCCTCCACCTTCGTTTGATTTCGCACGCTATTCGACCATGAGGACAAAATCATGCTCCACCAATCTGGCTGGCCCCACATACCTAGCCCCCAATGGTTCAACCCAAACTTTCTTCATCCTCATCTCATGAGGAGAGGACACATCACGTTGCCTCTGTTACTCTTCTCACCAAGTCAAGTCACAAAGTGCACCTCCATCGCCGCATGTGCCACCTAGGAAGGGCCGCCTACCACCTCGATCTCCATTGCTGATGCCAACGTCGCCTCATGGACGAGGCCATCAACCACCTTGCCTGATCTCCTCTGCCGCCTAGCATAGGCCGCCAGCCGCCCTTGCTCCTGCCCCACTTGATCCCCTTCGATGCTTGGGCGAGGCCACCAATCGCGCTTGCTCTCGTGCTCGCTTCGATGTCCCCCTCTGCCGCCTGGGCTAGGCCACCGATCTCCCTTGCTCTAGGCTCTAGCCCCGCTTGGATCTCCTCCACTGCCTGGGCAAGACCTCCGACCACCACTGCTCCCTCCTCGCTTGGATCCCCATCTAGTATGGCCGATTCATCTAGATTGTTCATAGTTTGATACGCTGAAATTTCTTGTGCTTATGTTCTGGAGTTAGAGCTTAAGAAAATTGGGGTTTTATCTTTATGCCTATTCTCTTCTTTTGTTAATGTGAAAGGTGAAGATTTCTCAAACCCTAAATTGTTTAAATCTTATATTCTAAATTATGACTTGTGTTCCTTGCAATGTATAAGATCTATGTGTTGATGTTGTATTATCGAGCTTATTTGAGCTGAGATGGACCTTATTTGAGCTTTGGACGAGCTAAGCTCGAGCCCAATTCCAAGCTCGAGGCCTAACCTGGGCTTGCTTGAGCTCGGCTCAAACTTGCATTGAGCTCGAGCTTATCTGTCTAAACTCTCTCGAGCTCAACTCGTGTACAACCTTAGTTGCATGTGAAACTTCATTTGTTCTTTTGTAATTTACCATAATGCCCTCTAGCTGCCTCTGGACCACAAGGTACGCGCGCGCACACATAATTGAGAAGAAAATTCTGAACAAAATTCTTCCACGCTTGCTTTAGCAAGGGTCACCATCCAAACAAGAAAGGCCGGGGTAGGCAAGTCTGTATTGCTGTATCAAATAGACCAAACTAAAGCTCAGATAAAGAAGAGACCACACTAGTAAGTATCGAGAAAAGGAGGACTATATAACATATTGTTAGACCTAGAGGCTTGACATTCAGGGGCGGATCCAGCGGTGGGGCGGGCGGGGCTCGAGCCCCCCTACCGCTATCAGACCCTTGGAGCTTCCCTGGAGCCCCTCCTAAATTTTTTAGCCTGGATGTATAATGTAGAAGGGGCTGAGGTCGAGCTGAAGGTACTTCAGCCCCTCCAAAAAAATTTCCTGGATCCGCCACTGTTGACATTTGACCAGATATATGGGTCGATCAGAAGAAGCACCTGCTAGGAAAGTACTACTGCATCTGCATGCTTGTTGGCAGTGGCACCATGCATGCATGCAAGAATTGATGGCATTTTACGTCTTCTTTCTGTCTTTCTTTCTGCCTGTTCTCATCTGCAATTCTGCATAAAAAAAAGGGATGGCAGATAATTTTGCCATTGGTGCTTCATTCGCCTTGAAATAGCTCCATATCATAGGAAACATTTTCTACACAGCCATTTTCAGAATAATTTACAACAGCATTTATTTACAAGCATTTGCATTGCTGACCTAGTTAGGCTGGAGTATTTCGTAGTAAATTAGTTCTTTAGATCAGTCCATGAGTCCATTCTCCAATAATCCTGGGAAAGATGAGAATTGCTCGTTGGTGTGTTAGCTCTGAGGTATCTTCCTAAGGTTAGGGTGCACATGGCACTCCATCCTGCCTGTGTGACGGCACCTTTTTACTTTGCCGGTACGGCTCACTGGTGTCCGGACAACAATGCATCACCATCCATTGCGTAGCATCTCTTTCCTTCTCTCTCTACAGAGAGAGAGAGAGAGAGAGAGAGAGCAAAGGCTTTACTACTCGCACTCCCATTTGGTTTGGCTGGTACACACCACGCACATGCACCTGCATCTTGCAAAATTGAAAGTACTTGTACCTCGTCTCGGGTACCTCAGTAGTCAGTACCTGTTCTGCAATCTCTCTCTCTCTCTCTCTCTCTCTCTCTCTCTCTCTCTCTGCTTTAAGAAACGCTGGTCTATGTCTCTTTTGGAATAAACATTCATGTTATGTCTGCATCTATCTTGCATTTTACTAGCCAAACATCATCCAGTATTATTTTACGTTCTAAGGTAGTATGCCCTACGACGAACGGTACTGAGGAGGGGATACACGGGAGTATCCAAACGGTGGGACGCACCCAAATACGTCCTCCGAACATATGTTTCCTTCTTAGAAAAGGAAATATGGCCTTTTGGGATGAGGTTCAGTGAGCCTAGCATTTCCCGTTCATAGTGTTCTGCCGATTAAAGATTTCGGCTAGGGCTTATAGCGTTTGATCTTAATGCAAGTGTTTATATGAATAAATCGAAAATTGATAAACTATTTTTAAAAGTTATCCCGTTTCGAGACAACAATGAGCAAGCCCCACTTATTTATCCGGAGGAGTCTATAAATAAAATGGTGGGTACACACAGACAGGAGCATCGTTCTTTCATGTTACCTGTTTTTCTCGCTCTCCCTTTTCTTTGATTGGACTCGTCGGCAGACAACTCACTCCAGTGCCTGCCTTTGCCCCACACGGCCACTTTCGGTTTTACATATTTGTTGCCCACCTATTATTGGACCAAAACTGGCCTGCTACATCACCCATTCCTGCGTTTTCGTTCATATATGGCCCTCCAAAAATTAGAGGCATCGAAGATGCTAGCTTGGTTGATCGCTTAATCTGTCTGGTTTATATGTGCAAAATCTGTCTGTATTTTCAAGCACATATGTGGTTAATCGTTAATTTGATAGCTAATCAGGCAGAAACACTAATTTAGATCGCCCATAATTTTCAAGGGGTTCTGCGTACTCCATAGATCATCTGCAGTTATGGGTGAAAACAGATCGGATTCGGACGGATATTGCTATTACCATATCCTAACCCATATTTTTTTTTTCCGGATTCGGTATCAATCGGATTCGGTACCAATCGGATTCGGTGTCGGATCGGTCGGGATTAACCCAATTCGTTTGCACCCCTACTTGTTTGTAAGGAATGCATACAGTGCAGTAAATGGAGTAGGACGCACTGACTTGATGTTACTATTTAATAGCTGATGTGGAAAATTTTAGTTTACCATTACAAAAGAAAATGAAACGTCAAATAGTAGCACTAACCTGAAATCATACTTGAAGACGTATCGGATTCGGACGGATATTCGGATTCGGACGGATATTGCTATTACCATATCCTAACCCATATTTTTTTTCCGGATTCGGTATCAATCGGATTCGGTACCAATCGGATTCGGTGTCGGATCGGTCGGGATTAACCCAATTCGTTTGCACCCCTACTTGTTTGTAAGGAATGCATATAGTGCAGTAAATGGAGTAGGACGCACTGACTTGATGTTACTATTTAATAGCTGATGTGGAAGATTTTAGTTTACCATTACAAAAGAAAATGAAACGTCAAATAGTAGCACTAACCTGAAATCATACTTGAAGACGTATCGGATTCGGACGGATATTCGGATTCGGACGGATATTGCTGTTACCATATCCTAACCCATATTTTGTCTCCGGATTCGGTACTAATCGGAGTCGGTACCAATCGGATTCGGTGCCGGATCGGTCGGGATTAACCCGACCCGTTTTCACCCCTATCTGCAGTATACCTAAACTTGCTCCTAATGCTAAAACAGGCTCTTTCCCATTCGAAAAAATATTGGGAAAGGCTATAAAAAAAGAATCAGATACCATCTACCTATTTTACGCACCGACTGATGGGTCAGTCCATGTGAGTACAGCGGGCGTGAAATTTTACGAGATCAATCTTTGTTGGTACGAATAGCAGGGTCCCCAAACCTACACACACACTCTCTCTCTAGGGAAGATGAGGAGAGAGATTGTGGCGTGGGTGGGGGACGTTAACGTCGATCGGAGAAAGCCCTCCTCACTTTGCATACAAGTTTTGCTGTTCATCTGCCTCAGGCCCTAGAATGACCTCTCTTTTTTTCAGCGGATTTTTACTTTTTATTTTTTTAGTAATTATTATTTATTAAATTAATATATCTTAATCAAAATAATAAGTCGTGGTCTAAAATAATAGTCTAGCTCCGGCCCTACTTATTTGTGCCTTTTTTTTGTGGTTTATGGTTTTTTTATAATGTTTGGTATTGTAGCTACCTTATTTTTCATTGTAGCTGTTGGTGATTTTTTAGCATAATTAAATTTACAAAAATTAAAAAATATGTTAACCCATCACAGATAATACAAAGTAATACTGGAAAAAAGTAAAAATCTAAAAAAAAAAGATAAAATTAAGAAATTAAAAGCCTAACGAAGAAGAGAAAATGAGCGGGGTCCCGTGACATCCTAAGAAAACGAACGATCGCATCGCAAGCAAGCCATAAAGAAACGAGGCATGAATCCAAGCTCCCCAACTAACCCGCTCCGCCTCATCTCTTGTCGCGGGTTCTCGCGGCATCTCGGAGAGAGCTCCTCGAGATCTCGCGGTTCGTAGCAAGTGATTTCGCGAGATGGGATGGCGAGACAGAGATGGCTTCACATCAACTCCATCGCTGTCTGAATAAAATCTCTCTCTCTCTAAGCACGGTCGAGGCTAATAATTTCCTACTGGGAATTTTGTTTCCTGCTGAAAAGGACTGATGGACGCATCTCTTGGACCTTTTCTCATGGACTCCAAACCACCCCACCAAAGCATGCAAAGGGCCTATTTTTTTTACTGCAGCTTATAGTTTTTAGCTGAAATTTTTAAATTTTAGTTGTTTACGGTACAGATTACGGAGAGATCGATACTCACTTACGATTTTTTGTTGGTACAGATGTTAAACTTTTAACGTGTACTACGTTTAACTTGTAGACCCCGTCTTAAAAAAAATACTCCGTTTAAAAGTTAGGTACTGTAGCGGCTGCCAGAAGCCGGCCGAACAGGGCCAAAGTCTAGTCTTTGGAATTCTTAATTTTGGCTGCTGGAAAAATCTTAGTAGAAACGCATCACACCACTATGGTGAAAATTACAGCTGTATATTATATTTCTATCGAGTGACAGAGACTGGAACTGTCGTTCCGGGTTTCGTACGTTGTTTTTTCTTCCGGTTATGGCGTGGCCGTGTAGGGTGGAGCTATTTGTAGATAATTTTGTGTGCGTATAGATAAATTTTAACAAGGGTTTAACTTGTCATCATGAGCTGAGGAAGGAAAAAAAAGGACAAAGAACACAGCGTTGTACTAGAGAATAGTAGTACTACATGGTTTGGGAAATGTTAAAGAAGAAAAGGGCCGAAATGTATATGACAGGATTCTTAACTAAGATCAATATTTTTAGTCGGTAGAATCTCGTTTGAACCCATTTAGCCAAGCCCTACCTGATAAGGCCACTAAACCTGGCTACGTTTCTTAGCGGAGAGATTAAGAGATATGGTTAATTTAACATAAATGTTCGTCGGCCAGTTAAAGCCAGAAGACGCTTGCTACATCATTAACTGCCACCTCTAAGAGCATCTGCAATGGTTATAGCTAGTAACTAACTATAAGACTTCCACATCATCTATATAGTACACACTAAAGTTAGCATTCTAAAGAACTATCTATAAGGATAGCTATTTGATGCTTACATGCACACACAGAATTTATGGAGGCTGCCTCGTTTCGCGCTATATCTCTAGAGCTGTAGAGAGCTGCGTTCTCTTTCTTCATTTAATATCTTCCACGTAGGACAGTTGATGACATGGACTCTCTTGTAGAGAACTGCTATAGACCCATTGCAGATGCTCTAAAGTAGATATAAATTAGAGGGTTTTCACAGTTCTTGTAACTTTATTATACACGGCAATAAAGCCTCCGTGTGTTATTTTTTATAAGCTGGATAGAAGGTTCTGAGTCTTGATGCTTAATATATACACTCAATAATGCAACGTGTTGCGGTGTTGAGTTGAGGATTGTTGGTGTTGGGATAGCGACCCCTCCGCACCGGAAAAGCCAACGAAACGGAGCTTTCACGTCCTAACTCCCTGCTCTGCTCTGCAATGTGTACCCGCCACCAGCGCAAAAGAGGTAGCTTCCTAGACCAATCTTTAGACCTGTTTTTTTAGTTAAGACTTATGATTTTTCGTTGCAGCTTGTGACTTTTAGGCTGTTTATATGAGAGATTACAGAGTAACTAAAACTCACGTGCGATTTTTGCCGATATAAATGAAGTCGGTACATTATGTACTACAATTAACTAATAGACCTTATATTAAAAAGACATCTCATTTAAAAGCTAGTTACTGTAGAAAAGCCAAAATCTAAAAAAGAACATGTCCTTTATTCTATATGTGGTGGTGGAATGGAATGGTATACTTTCGTCTAAAATCTAAAAGTCGTAATTCCTGCATTTCTCTATCATCTCAGCTATCCGATCATCGTGAGAATTAGGTCCTATTTATATTGATTTCTAAAAATTATTTTTCTATATTAAATGACTTTTTTACAATACCTACATTTCAAACAGAGTTCTTTCAAGACAGAGTCTACTAATCGATTGTAATGCACATACGACTTCATTTGTATCGATCAAATTCGTACGTAATTATCTCTCTATAAACTTCTTTATAAACTATTACTGTTTATAATACAAAATCAGAAGTTAAACCAAAATCCAATAGCAAGGGACCGTGGATGGTCACGACCGACGGGCAACACGTTGGCCAGACTCGCTGTCTTATTACATTTGTCGTTTGCCTTGATTCTGAGTGTCGGTTTAAAGGGAAAACCGCATGCATTTTGGGTTGCAAAGTCGTAATAGTTTCGTGTACTCTGATGTAATCTACAGTTGGCATGTATAGGGGGGAAAAAGCTGCTTATCCTGTCGGTACGGGAGCCGCAGGCTGCATCAGTGGTACGTTGCCACAGATATTGGATTGAATTAAAGGGGCGGCCTCAGTGAGTGCTTGTTTTTAGCTGGAATTATATTGTAACCGTTGAAATTATATTATAATAGTCGTTAATTTTTTCCTAAGTTATTTAATTAAAAAATATTGTTATATTATTATAGATAATATGAAGGAATAAGAATAAAAGTTAAAAAACCGAAATTAAAAAATCGACACATACAAGTGGTTTCTAGAACTGAAAGCTGAAAAGTTAGAAACGGAAGAGTTTCAAATCAGTTGGAGCTGGACAAAAGGCTAGCCAGCCGTTTCCATCACTTGTGAGAAGGTTCTGGTTACCAAGTGTTTGCCTTTTCTTTCTTTCCTTCCCTTTAAATTCAAGTATCTCTCCTCTGCAGGCAAGTATATATATTGTGTTATGTCGATCTTTTCTAGTTATATTCAAAGAGACAAAAGCCATCCAAAGATATCTTAATCTCATGATTCTGACTTTCTCACTCACTCTGCCTCCTTTAAAGGAAAAAGGGTAGAATAGAAAAGGTGGTCTTGCTATGAGGCCTTAAGCCCATTTGCTCTCCATGCTAGGTTTAGTTTGAGCCCATTTACACTGTAGAATCAGAGGATGATAGAATCTCTTAGGACTGCCATTTCTGCCAAGGGCTAAGGTATATTAAACATATGATTACTTTCGGTACACCACATCTCTGGATTTTTATTGCCTTTGTACCTGATAATGTATAGAAAATCCTACACTTAAATTGTTCTTGTGCAATTGTCAGACATTTCTATTTCTTTTTCACAAGTAAGCGTGGTGTATTTTCTACCAGGTAAGCACAATGCTAACATGCCATTGAGCAAAACAAAGGATTCAGGAGCAAATTAAACTATCACTGTAACACCCAGGATCCAAACCGGCTCAGACCACTCCCGCTCGAATTAGAGCACACACGCAACAACTCATTTGTATTTTAATCTTAACTTGTACAACATGGCCAACAAAGAGCTACTACCTTGGACCTTTAAGAGCAGATACAAACATATCATTATAATGCTGGCTCTGATATCAGTCTTACACTATCATTATAATGCTGGCTCTGATATCAGTCCTACACTATATCCTTCTTTAAGAGAACTGCGAGATAATGTAAACAGGACTACAAATGAGACAGTAGATGTTCATATTGAGGATAAAACTGCTTGGGCACAAAATGGTGAACAATTTGTCGACTTGATTCTCAAGCGGCCCTAGTGGCAGCCATTTTTGATGCTGTCACTGCAGTCTAGGTTACTCGCACTTGATGGAATGGTAAATGTGCCGCACAAACAGCAGCGATGCGCGGAAACCAACAGTGCCCAGCATTAGGAAGAAACCGTAGCAGACACAGGTCATGTAGCCAAAGAAGAAGGACGTTTGCATGAAGCCCGACATGTCTGACCGGGCATGGTAGTAGTAGATGCAGTAGATAAAGATGAATACACCAGTGGAGCCTCCACAAAGGACAGATCTGCAAACAGAAGCAAAAGCTTTCATTCCACCGGCAAGAGCAAAATGCAACATGGAAAATACGGAAACATAAGTCCAAGAAATAAGAGGATCGTTAAGGTTTTAACTATGATGGTCTGGACATGGTTCCCTAACACATGAACATTTTTTTTCCTGAAATATTTCGCAAGTTCTGGTGGTTTAATTTCATAGTTGATGATTAAGCATTTCTTAAAACCCCTATCGCTAATTTTCTAATAAGTGTTTCTTTTAAGTTATAGTGTTTTATGTATAACTTAAAAGCATGGGGAAGCTCTGTGTACTAATCTAGCATTCCATTCCATACAGTTTTCATTTTAGTTTTGATCTGTTGGCTTGCGCAAACACAGCAGAGAAGTAATGAAGTAAAATTGAGCAGAAATGAAAAAACACCAACAAATGATGATAAAAGTATCAAGATGAATTGATCTCCTGAACACTGACCTCCACCACCACTCATGATCCTCAACAGCAAGCTGGAAGTATGTGAGTGCCACTGTGACAAACGCTGTGACGATGATGAGGATAATGAACACAATGAAAAGGATGCTGTAGATGGTGTATATCTTATGCCCCCAGATGCTGGCAAATATGTAGTACAGCTCGATGTAAATAGCACTGAAAGGAAGGAACCCTGCCATTGCCATCTGAGGAATGGTGCTCCGGTACCAGGGCAGCTGAGGGATTTCCCTTGGGAACTTGGTTGTGCGGCAGGGAGCTTGGAATTCTGTATTGCTATTTTTCCCAGCTATACCACCCAACACAAGGAGAGGAGAGGTTACAAGTGCCCAAATGAGAATAATAACAATGATAGTACCCAAAGGCAAAGCTGCTGTAGCACTGTACGCTATCGCAACAGTGTTTAGGAAGCAGAATGTCAAGAAAAGAGGCCCACAGAACAAGCCGCCAGTCAATATCAGATTCCTCACCTGAAACATTAAGACAGAATGTGTAAACACAGAGCTGCAGATAATTGAAGAAACCTGACCATTAAAGCATGCCTTACCCAGTTTGTTCCCTCCATTTGAAGATAGAAGGAAGTGGCTGTGTATCCAGCAATACCAGATGTAAGAGCATAGATGACAACAAGGGCAGTGAAAAGGGCTCCTCTATTGTATGGATAGAAGACGCCAACAATTGCAAGGAGGAAGATGGAAATTCCACTGTCAAACAAGAAGCATTTGTTACTCGAGGATCATTACATCAAAGCTTGGATCATAACATAAACTGAACTAAGGAAGTTCTTACAGGGCAAGAAGCTGAGTTCCAGATCCAATAATTGCTGCAAAAAGAGATTTTTGCTGTGGGAAACGGAAGACATCACCATGTATATACTTCCATCCAGTCTCTTCTTGGTCTTCAAGGGACTCATCTTCATGTGAATATCTTCAATGAAAGTGGGTCATTAGGAATCCATTTAGTAAAGCTACAATCCATGTGACGAGAATGGAATGCATTGATTAAGGTCTTACTTAATGAAATCGTTCTTGAGCACACGCATCAGGATTGTAGCCAGGAAACCAGTCAGGAGGAGTACCGTTACACATGAGTTAATTATGGAAAACCAATGGATCTCTAGATGTTGTGGCATAGAGGAAGACTTGGAGTACTTTTCCATTCTTTTCTCAAAAGGAATGTCTGTCTTTTTCCATGTTACTGAATAAGAGAACTCTACCTGCACCTCCTTCTCCTCTGTGATATCTACCGCAACATTTGGATCTGTTTGGACAATGATTTCTATGACACGGTCATTGTTGTACATGACATCAAAGTGGATGTGCTTAAACAGCAAGTACTTTGCATCCCCCTTCTCCTTATCCTTGTCCAATTTACCAAGGAAACCCCACAATGGCAGGTCATCATAGTACATCTGGAAGTAGTAATCCTTTGCAACTGCATCCCGGAGCTTGGCGACTTGCTCCTTGGACAATGTTTTCTTGCAGAGAGTCTTGGAGTTCTTGTCTTCCTTGAAGTTCAGCTCATATGGTGCATCAACCAACCGATCACCATTTAGAACCTCCCCAAGAGCCTCCTTTTTGTCCTTCGGGTGTTCTATCACATGCCAGGCAGACGTTAAGAAAGAAACAGGACTTGAGTACAACCAAGCAAAGAGATTGATTGCTAAATTAAACAAATAACAACAAAAATAAGATTGGCATTCATAAGATTACAAACCTGGTGCACAAAAGGGTAGATCATAGTACCGGTATGTCTCACTGCAATATACAAAGAGTAATTTAATTATCATGATCATGATAAAAAAGAAAAGAAAATCAATTTTAATTGGCTATCGTAAAAACATAACATGGTTATTAGTCACTTGAAGAAGCTGCTGTCTCTACTTGATCTCATTTCCATATTGTGTAAGGTGAAGTAAAACTTCCCCCATGTGCCTCCCATCTTTCATTGATACATGAAGTGTTATCACTAGTACTAGCAAAAACCCCACACTCCCACATCCCGTCAATTTCATTGATACATGAATTTGCCATTTGACACTGTTTGCTAGGCGCCATGCTGCCACCTGCCTAGTGCCTAGCACTTTCTAGAACACTGGTAGAATCCCACGCTTGCTATCTCATAGCTACAACACCGGAAATGCTTACCATCGAGCCTCTAGTCTAACTTAGCAATAATCCTATTCTAGCTTAACCGTAATTATAGACACAAACAGTAAACCAAGTCTAACTCATGCATCTCTAGACAGACAATGTACCTAAAAATGGACTACACAGTGTAAGAGGAACACAAAGTCGACACCTTAGTTCTTATATTGCAAGAGAATTATACCTTGGATTGTGGAAAGGCCCGACCTTGTTCGCGTAGAGCGGGACACGATCTCCCTCCTTGTACCGGTGATCCGAGCCATCAGCTCCAGCTCCCAGCACACAGGCCAACACCACCACCGCAAGAACAGCAGCGCCCACCGCCTCCACCCTCACCATCTCCGCAAGCACCTACACAACAATACCAAACAAAGAGCTCAGAGATCTTCTTCACCTCACAAAAGCACAACCTGCATGCACAACACGCAAAGAAGACAAGATTTTTGCAAGTGAAAAAAAAAAGATTTGACCCCACTAGCCCGTCAGATCCTTACCAAGATCCAACCTTTCCAGCCGGATCGGGCTCCAACGCCAAAACGGCGAGATGGGTATCAAAAGATCTCAGCGGAAATGGGCGCAGAATCCGTGCGCCTTTTCCCCTGCCGGTTCTGCGCGGAGGCGCCGGATTTGGGAGGTGGGGTGGGAATCGGAGACGGGGATGGGGATCTTGGGGAGGAAATGTCTGGGGATTTGTGGAGATCTGTGGAGAGAGGAGGGGGCAGAAGGTTAGAAAAATCAAGTTTTTCCACCCTTTGGTCAGGTCAAGCAGTTCGGGAAGGGGGGAAAATATAAATTTTTGTCTCTGAGATCTAACTTCTAGTGAGACTGTAATAAAAAAAGGAGATCATAGGTTATATATCTAGTGAGACTGTAATAAAAAAGGAGATCATAGGTTATACATCACCAAAAAATATCATTTTTAAAATATACTATCGAAAAATTCAAATTCACTTTAATACCATCAAAATATCACAAAGTTTTTAAAAATACCACTCTATCAATCATCCGTTACATATGGCGCTCAGAATATCAAAATACCCATTGGAGGAACCCGAAATTACATAAAATGCCCTTGATGACCAGCTTCGACCACGACGCTTCAACCGGCATTTCTACCATGTTTTCGACCACGGCACTTCAACCGGCACTTTGACCATGGCTTCGACCACGACGCTTCGACTACGGAGTCTCGTTCAAGACACTTCGACCATGATAGGGGGTGGGACGAACAGAGATGTAAACGGAACCAGACGAAATGGTATTTCACCTAACTTCAAAAAAATTAAATGGTATTAAAGTGAATTGATTTTACCTAAATTAAATCGTACCTCGACAAGAACCCCGGCGACAACAAGGAGGAGGCCGAGGCCAAGTTCAAGATCTCCGAGGCGTACGAGGTATAATTAAACCGTTTTATACATCCGAATGAAATTGCAGAGGAATCAATGTGTAGTTTTACAGTCTTGATGACAAACATCGATACTGCTCTGTACCTTCGATTCATGTATTATTGCATATGCGGGTGATGCGAGGCAGCGTGGTTTTGATTTTACCATTCTAATCCATCTTGGAAATGTTTCAGTGCAAAACGCAATGTGATAGAACAATCATGATGTTAGTTGTTTTGTGTAATTCAGAAATGTTGTTTGAAAAGGTTGCATTCATGTCGGTCTGTGCGCTCCTTGGGCTACATCAAACTTCTTTTTTGAAGACTGGCTATTCAATCTTGATTTTGCATTTTGCTTTGCCGAATACGGATTGATAGGTGCATCATTGTTTTCCAAGCTTCTAGTATATCTCATTACTGCCATGTTCCTGTGCATCTTCAAATGTGATAGGAGAAAAATAACATAGGATCTAATTTCTTCGGCTCTTCGCTGTACTTCTTGCTTTGCTTGCTAATCTGATTGCACGACATGCTCCTTTTCCCACTTTTCATTTCAAAGGAATGCTGCTCAAATTGAATTTGCAAATGCTGAATTAATATCACAAGCTTAAGATAACCATTCATGTAAAATGTTTAATGCTTTCAGGTTTTGAGTGATCCCCAGAAGTGGGCTATATATGATCAGTATGGAGAGGAGGGCCTGAAGGCCTCTGCGGACACCGGTGGTTCCTCATCCATGAACGGGCCTGGTAACCACCGTTTCAATCCTCGGACCGCCGAAGACGTGTTTGCCGAGTTCTTTGGCAGCTGCAAGCCTTTCGAGGGGATGGTTCCAGACAGAATGTGAAGGTGCTGGCACTTTTGGTGGGAATGAGAACGGATTCAGATCATACAATGATTCGGTTGGCACCAGCTCGAGTCAGCCATCGGAAGCCACCGGCTGTGGAGACCAAACTGCCCTGCACTCTTGAAGAGCTATGTACTGGTTCGACGCGCAAGACGAAGATATCCAGGATCGTTGTGAAGCCTAATGGGTAGGCATATGCATATTTCTAGGCATATTCTTGGAGCAGACAAGTTTCCATTATCTTCACCTAGAAAACTACGCATCATTGCCTTATTTTCATTTACAAGCGAAATGTAAAAAGTGCTCATAAACATCTAAATAGAGATTTTAAGAGTTTGATGCATTCCAATTTCATTCTGTCCTAACTTGCTTTTTTCTTACCTGCTGATTTTTGAACAGGCAACTAGGGACCGAATCGGAGATTTTAACAATTGATACAAAGCCTGGCTGGAAGAAAGGAACCAAGATTATATTCCCAGACAAGGGAAACGAGCAGTCAAACCAGCTTCCTGCCGATCTCGTCTTTGTCATCGATGAGAAGCACCATGATCTGTACACAAGACAAGGCAATGATCTCCTGGTCTACAAGAATACAGACTTGGTGGATGCATTGGCAGGAACAACGGTTAATCTGAAGACTCGATGGGCGTGACCTGGTGATCAAGCTGACAGATGTGGTGACACCCGGTTATGAGCATGCAATTGCGGAGGGGATGCCTATTGTCAAGGAGAATGGGAGGAGAGTCAATCTGAGGATCAAGTTCGACGTCGATTTTCCTAAGAGGTTATCGTCAGATTAGCGACATAATATTAGGAAGGTTCTTGGAGGGCAATCTCAGCAGCAGTGAGCACATTCCAGAAGCAAATGACCCATCCCATAGTTCTCCATGTAATGCAGACTAATTCAGATGTTGTCCTTGTTCTTCTTCTTCAGTTGGCTTGCTTGTTTAGTTATTTTTCCTTTATGGTTCTTCTTGATCTGTGCATTTCTTGGACAAATAACAATATTAATTTGTTGACTGCTCCATATGTGTAAGTGTAATACAAAATTCTTTTCTTTACTGCTTCAATTACAGATTTCAATGCTACTCCATGTTTGGCAAACGCTGAAGGTTAAAACATCATGTAATTGTATGACAAAGACTGAAGCTACTGAAGTAGGCATATTGTTTTAGCATCTAAAAAATACCAAAAGCATTGCCTTCTGATTGGTAGGAGTATGATTTAGCTTGATGCAAGAAAAAGGCCAGGAACCTGAAACCTTCACAGATTTGACAAGATGCAAATCATAGATCTTCCAACTTCCAATGTGAAAACATGGATCAAATTATGCCGGCATACTCAGACCCATAATCCACATAACTCAAAGGCACAACTGATATGTGAAACAACAAAAGTAGTAATGGCTAATGACTACCATGAATGCGTGAGCTATTCCCTAAAAATGTAGCTAAAAGACAACACCAACAGATAACAACTAATCATAGAACATAAACTGCACCAGAACTTTGCAAGTCCTTAATGTCTTCAAGACCTTCAAAGAGCACGTCTCCACTCTGAATTTTACATCAGTAGGAGGGAAAAACATGCGATGTTTACGCTAAATCTCGAAGAAAGCAACCCTCTAGAACCTTTATAACACTTAACAGTAAGTGGATCCCCTACCAATATATATCATAACACTTGCGTTAAATTTCGTTCGTACGCGTAGCAACGGTACAGAATATGCTATGAATCTGTGATATATCAAACATTTTTCACCCGTAGAATCTACCCGTTCCATAAATAGCAACGGCTCTCCTTCATTTGTGGGCCCCACCCGCCTTCTCCCTCTAAAAACCGTCGCATTTTCCGTTCCCGTTTCCAGGTCGTTATTTTCCCGCCCCACACCAAAACCGCTGCCCCGAAGTCTCCGAGTGGATTTGATCTGAGCCGTCGGGTTTCGGGGTCGGCCGGTGCTGATGAAGCCGGCGGAGGACGCGTCCGTCAAGGAGCCGGCGGCGCCGACGGTATGGTACGACCCGATGTCGTCACCGCCGGGGACCACCTCGCCGCCGCCTGTCAGGGTGTACGCGGACGGCATCTACGATCTCTTCCACTTCGGCCACGCTCGCGCGCTCGAACAGGCCAAGAAATCGTGAGCTCCTTCTCTCTTTCTTCCCTCTTGGATTCTTGTCTTTTCGTTTCCGTTTTCAATCCTGTGTTGGGATGGAAATTGGATATTTGCATTACATGGAGGCTGTTAATTTTTTCAGAGTGCATAATTGATGCATTTTCTTCATCTGGTTGATTTCGTAATTGCATAGGGTTATTTCCTCAACCAGAGCAAGAAGAATAGTTGTGACTGTAGTCGAATTTGCGGTTGCGAACTGTGTTTCTTTTAACGCCCCATATCTGGGACCATTAAATCCCTGCAACTACTCCGGGCTATTTAGCTACGAAGTACTATATAAGAGTGTGCATGATACCAACATATACTTACAACATAACAATCGAATTTTATTACAAAAGTACGGCATAATAGCTAGATTTTTAGCATAGCAAGGCATCCAGCACAAAGTTGTATCTTTACTACTATAAAAATGTGAGTTGATGGTCGTTGGTCCGTTCTCCCTCTTCTCTTCTCAGCCGTTCGATCAAAGATCAGCCGTCCAGATTCGCATATAGGTAGTTCTTCCGCTCCTCATAGAATGATAAATTTTAAAATATATAGTATGATAAATTTTAAAAATCCGTAGCAACACACGGACATTCAGCTAGTTACATTATAAAAGAAACTCCACATGCGTGACTGAGCGAGGATGAGACTCAAAACCACCGATCATCTACACTGTAGGATTCTTCAAGTTCTTCATTAACATCCTATGGCTCTTCTATTAATTATTTAGCAAGTGATGAGTACAATCGTACTTAACAAGTCACAAGGAAAAACCCTATTTAAATATTTGTCAGGATTCTCGAGAGGTGAGAATATATTGGTTTTATTATTATATTTGTGGATGTAATTTTATTTGTAAACATAAAGCAATAAAGCATTAACATCTTAACGAAAATGGGTTTCAACAAGTTGATTACCAGATTGAAACATTATACACAGTGGCGGACCTAGGATTTGAATTCAGAGTATACCTAACTAAAAAATTATTATCCAATGTTGATATAATCTAATACAAAAATTCGATAACCGGTTCGGTAAAAAACATAATATATCTAAAAGATCTTATAATACCTTAAATTCTGAAAAAGCAATGCAATGCTTCCGTTCTTCCTCTTCATGCCTCTCAATTCAGTGCTAATATGTGTTGTAGATCTAAAAAAACTAATGATCCTATTAACCATTTAGCATGTAAAATATTTAGTCTAACTAACAGTGCAAGACTATATCATACATGCAATAAGTGAAGGCACAGCACACAGAGAAGCCCCCAACACTCTCCAGTCAGCCCCAACACAGCAACACTCTCCAGTCAGCCACAGAGAAGCTCCAGTCAACCACAGAGAAGCCAGCCGCCGCGTGGAGCCGAAGCAAGCCGACGGGAGGACCAGGGAGGTGAAGCACAGTAAGCCGACGGGAGCAAGGCCACCAGGACGACGACAGGACAACCCGTACTCGCCCGGCCAGCGCCGGTGCCGCGCTGCCCTCGCGCCCTGGCGGAGGCGGAGGCGGAGGGAGCCTGCCCTGGCGGAGTGGCGAAGGCCGGAGGCGATGGGCGCCTGCGGAGCGGAGGCGCCGAGGCGGATGGGCGGGTAGTCCTGGGCCTATATGGACTACCCGCTGGGCCCGCCCCTGATTATATATGATACTTATATCTTGCTATTGGAATTACCCACTATACACAGCTTTATTTACTAGAAGCACGATGTATTCGGAAACTATTTGATATACTTTACAGAGTTGCCCAGCTTTACCCATAAGATTTCTCAAATTCTCAATGTCATGCAATAGACACGTAACAAATAGCGTGTGACTGAACTGAGAAGACATGGTCTTTCACTAGTCTCCTCATTCTAGTCTCTACTTGATAGGTTATGGGCTACACATTGTTGGATATCCACTGGCTAATGCAAAACACTACCGTCCAACTTTGAGTGGACTAACCATTGTCAAGTATAGTTTTACCGTTCCCATACCACTTTTTTGTCCTTGGGCCATTTCCACTCTGAGAATCCCAATACCCTGTAGATATTAAATTGATTTGAGTAGTTACCATATCAGGTTTGACAAGTTAAACTTATGGTTGAGAGAATTATGTGTCCTTTACTTAGTATAAGATTTTTATTCTTACTTTTCACCAATGAGGCAACCAACCACAAACGAAATACCCTGTGCTTTAAGGCACTGCCATCAAACCTTCCCAAGCCTCCTCCCTAGCGTAAGGTCATGGACTCCAATCATTTTGTCGGTTTCCATGATTCATCCTTAACCCTAATATCATTTTGTAATTCTATTGGCAAAACATTAAGTTACTTAGTAGTGTAAAACATTTGAGTTCCTAATCTACTCATGGGGAAAGTGGAGGGGTGGGCGGTTGTATCCTGAGAGAGAGAGGAAGAGGAGAGAGACGAATAGTCCAGATCAAATCGGATAGCTGAGAAGAGAGGAGGGGAATGGACCAACTGCCAACTCATACTTTTATAATAGTAAAGATATATGTGTGCGTATATATATATATATATATATATATATATATATATATATATATATATATATATATATATATATATATATATATATATATATATATATATATATATATATATATATATATATATAAAGGTATTTACAAAATACGCTAAAAACTATGGACTCCCTTGCAATTTTTTCGTGTGGTTCACATTAGAATATCTTATAATTAGTATATGAGTATACCTAAAGTCATAAAGGAGTATTTCAAATTTATTTAGGTGGTATATTAGAGGTGGGTGTAATTACACCCGGGAGTAAAAAGTATTTTTCATATATATATGTGTGTGTGTGAGAGAGATTCTATTTTGGGCTTTGTGGTGGCCAGGGCCGAGGTTCACTGGTGGTGGCCGGCGGTGAGAAAAGCTTCTCGGTGCTTTTTCATGGCACAGCGAGGGTAGGGTGGCTCTCCGGCGAGGCTTTACAGGTTTTGAGCATCTAGAGATGATGAGAACGCTAAGGGGGGCGGCCATTTAGGCTGGGGTGACTCGAGGCAGGCTACTCTCATGTGGCTAGTTCGCTTGGCGGTGGTGAACGGCACCGGCGAAGATGGGGCCAGGGAAAGGTTAGCGTGCTTGGCTATGTGTTCGTGGAGTCTTGGGGGTGCTAGGGTTGTGTGGAATTGGATTGCCATCGACTGAGGCAGGGATTTGGCCAATAGGGCTCATCGGCGCAGGGGAAGACGACGGCAACGATTGAAGTTGGTTTTGGGGATGGAGTAGTTTCAGCTAGGCAATTGGGGTTCGTGTGAGTTGCGTAACAGCTCGGCGTAGCGGTAGCTTTATAGCCGAGGAATGGCAGTGGGAATAGTGGAGGTTAGCTCGACAGCGCTGGTGCGTGGCTGTCGTGGTGACGGTCTGGAGGATTCGGCGGTCTTCGAAAGTGAAGGCGATAGTCATGGTGGCACCAAAGGATCGGTGCTTCCCTTGGTAGCAGTGAACTCGCAAGCGGTGGTCAAAATGCAGGCGCATGTCAGCTGGGAGTTGCTTTGGTTTGTGGCGGTGGAGGAGCGGCCGGGACGGCCGTGGCGTGTGGAAGGTTTGAGGTGACGGGTAGTTAATGAGATTGTCAGAGCGTAGCAGAGGGGAGTACGGCGGTTGACGAGTGCGGCAACGGCGATCGCGCCTTCGCGATGATGCCGGCGCACGGGAACGGGCCAAGTGGAGGGGAGGAGCAGGGGAGACGGTGACTTTCATAAGTGCACCAAGGACAGCGGAAAGTGTAAAGTTGGGAAGGGAAAGCGGGAAATGGCCAGGAATTGTTGAATCGGGAATGTTTCTGATATCAAAGCAAATTCAAACGAAAATTCAAAACTTTTGAAATTTTGGGGTGTTTCATTTTTTTCCCTGAAAAGATTAACAAACTGTTTTTGCTGTATGATGAACCATGAATATGGTGAACATACATTGCTTCTGAAAGACCGGTTCAGTTCTGAATTCTCGATTCTGATATCCATCTTTTATGTGCTTAATTACATGGTGTGCTCAATTGCTCTCCTCAGATTCCCCAACACCTACTTGCTCGTCGGTTGCTGCAGCGACGAGATCACCCAACGGTACAAAGGCAAGACAGTCATGACTGAAGCCGAGCGCTATGAGTCGCTTCGACATTGCAAGTAGGTTTTCACATCCTCCTTTCAGATTGTCAGTAGTGTCACACACATCTGAAAACTTTCTTACTGTTTTTTTTTGCCTATTCTGAATCTAATCTAAAAGGTGGGTCGACGAGGTCGTACCAGATGCTCCCTGGGTTATCAATCAGGAATTCCTAGACAAGCACCACATCGACTACGTTGCTCATGATGCGCTTCCGTAAGAATACGTTTTTGTAACAAAATTGGCATTTCATTTATGTATGTTGTCTAATCTCTTGTTATATAACTAACTTCATGCGATATGATTGTTCAGGTACGCAGACACCAGTGGAGCTGCCAAAGATGTCTATGAATTTGTCAGAATCTCTGAACCTCCTCTTTGTTTGAATTAAGCATTTCTGATGATCAGGTAACTTAATGTCTGATGTTGGTGCAGGTGAAGGCCGTTGGGAAGTTCAAGGAGACAAAGCGCACCGACGGCATCTCGACGTCAGACATCATCATGAGGATCTTGAAGGACTACAACCAGTACATCATGCGGAATCTGACCCGGGGATACTCCCGCAAAGACCTCGGCGTGAGCTATGTCAAGGTGACTGGTCCACGAAAAACTGCTCCAAAAGAAACAGAGAAGAAAGAAGTACTGAATTATGTTAGTTTTTACTGTACTGTGATCAGGAGAAGCAACTGAGAGTGAATATGGGGATTAGCAAGCTGAGGGAGAAGGTGAAGGAGCACCAAGAGAAGGTGATCAAATCACCTCACAACTATTTCAGACAGATTTTGACATGGCTGTACCAAAATTTTGGTACTAACTTTACTATGTATGCAGTTCCACAGCGCGGCAAAGATAGCCGGAAGCAATCCTGTGGAGTGGATGGAGAATGCTGACCGTTGGATCGTCGGGTTCCTCGAAAAGTTTGAGGAAGGTTGCCACATGATGGTAAGTAAGACTCAAGGAATTTTTAGGCAAATTGCCAATCTAGTATTTTATGTCCTAATATAAGCTGTGCTTGGTTTGGTGTTGTTAATTGGACAGGAAACCGCGATTAAAGATCGAATTCAGGAGGGGCTGAAGAGGCAAGGCAAGTCGGAGTCAAACCTTTCTGGAGAGGACTCGGACTCAGACTCATAATGCCTTGTAATATTCCAGACCAAATTCCCAAAGAAGTTTGTGGAGAGATTTCCTACGGCATGTGCGATCAGATTGACCATGGTTTGTTTGTACCAAGAGATTTGTACCAGTAAGAACAAAATGACCATGGTTTGTTTGTACCAAGAGATTTGTACCAGTAAGAACAATAACATTTCGCACTGATCAATCGAGTTCCTTGATTACCCATTTGCATCTCGCGTCCTACTAGGTATTATTGAACTCGCAAAAGGGAGAAAATCACGGCAGTTATTTCAAAGAATTCTGGATGCACATCGCGATCTTCATCTTCTGAATATGTTGTGCATGGCTTTGTGCTATGCCACCAACTGAATATTTCTCGGTATAGTTTTCCTTGTTTTATTTATCGCCTATCAGGGCAGAAGGATAGTTGTTACGAGTATTGGCTATTGGCTGATTGTGATCCTGCGGAGACGCCATTTACAGTGGCCTACAGGATTTAGACAAGCTGGAGGTACCCTGTTTGTAGAGGTAGAAGTAGGACACAGTAAAGTTCATTTGAACAAGATGTATAACGGCGTCACAGAATTTTCAGATGAATACTATTCAGTGCATCCAAGCAGAAGCCAATGGCACTGGAGAAATTTTGTAACTTGCATGTTACAATGCTGTATTTTTGTCTGAAAGTTTAAACTTGGAGCTATGATACACTTGAGTAAATAAATCAACAACTGAATTCAAAGCATGCACACAGAGAAAGTAGTTGTATTCGGAAACGTCAAATGAAGCAATACATGTAGGCTATCCCAACAATATACCCCATGTCTTCCTCGCAAAAAAAAACCTAATGTCTGAGTAAAACATTTCATCTCTACACATCTGAAGATTGGTAGTTTTGATGACAAAAGAAACAGACACCATAAAACAAAGGTAAGAAGCTTAACTATAGTACTGCGGTAGACAATAGATCATGATCTCACATACACTCTCGTCACCAGAAAACACATTCAAGAACTGGGCAGAAGCAATTCATCCTTTCCACTCTTTTTTGGGAAAGCGTCATCTTTCAGCTTTAACTTCATGTTTTACACACTGACATTTGCTTTTGAAGAAACTATTGCGTTGAATGATCCAATTATTGCATTGCCATTCTTCACATGTGCCCTCTGAAATACATGTATACTTTCTGCAAAAGAGTAAATATGTAAGGATATAATACAACCAAGAACATATATTATTCATAATGCAGAAAATCTGGTAAGGACACACAAGCAAAAGCTAATTAAATGTAGTAGTTGAGCAAGAAATTAGCAGTGCAAAAACATCCAAAATAGAATTTTGATTCCTTCCTCTTTTCTATCTTTGCCCGAGGTCAATACAGGAAATGATGAACAATAATTCGTGCGAGTGAAAGACGAAAAATTCATGCAACTGAAGCAGGACTTGCACATTTGTCACAGCTCACAACCAAAACATTTCATGAGAGAGATGGTAGTAAGCAAGCCAAAATGTTCAATAAACTTATGTGAAAAGAAAAGAAGTCGAAAGAAACACAAGGATGAATCGACACCAACCTCAAGCACCCAAATGCTTATAAGTGATTCCACAGTGAACAATGCAAATCCAATTAGATAAAGTACCTGCATTACTCCAAAAACGACAGCAATAAGTATTCTTGGAGGGGTTTCACTTAGCTCAAGGGCTCATATAGGAAAGTTTCATCACTGAGATAAAAATATTTTCAAAGTAATCCATATAATGCAAAGCAACTTACCCCAACGAAAATATCTCCAGTTAAAACTTCGATAGCAACAAGAATTCCCCTGGTTTGAGGTAAAGAAACTGAATTGAGGACTACGGCAGTTGGAAAGTTTAGCAAGAATAGCACTTTACTAACTAGACTTACGTAAGACTTTTCCCCTTGAATATTATTGGAGGAGCAACTGCAGCAATGACACAAAATCCGACATGCATCTGGCACATATCAAGCCATCATGATGCTCATCAAGCAAAAGTGCATTATCAAAAGATAAAGACTGGAAAGCTATTGAGATATGAGTAGAAATATTGCTGTTTAACAGCGGAGTTAGCTTTTTAGATCAAGATGGTCAGCACATAAAATTACCGAGTAGAAGAGGAAAAATTGGCCAAAGGTCACCATGCTATCAGTTCTGGTTAACGAAAAGCAGAGAATTAGCAATTTCATAGAGCATTGTCTGCTAATGATTTTTCACTTAGAATTCTAAGTTGAAAGAAACCTCATGGCTCGGTACAGAGGCCTGTACCACAGTATGTATGAAAGAGGACATCCAGATATCGCATAGATGACGGCGAGGAGGAAAAGACCAATATCTGCCATAAAAAAACAAAACATATGGAAAAAGATACGTACTAAGGAGAATTGTTTGTATGGCAAGATATTTAGCACCTTCTCCATGAATTGATTCGACTAAGACCGCGAAGACATTCCAACCGAGACAGACAACCAGTCCTGCAAAAAGAACAGCCGATGGACATGAGCTGAATTTTGGTTATCCAAGGTGAATCTTACCGGCTCTACTCTCAATTAATTGTAAAATAAGAGACTCAAGGGTAGTGCCTAGCCAACTAGCAAATGCTGCATATTGAAACTTCTGGGCATGGATTGGTATTTCATTGGCTATATCGTGATGGATGACGGGAAAGAACGGCGGCCAATTTTTCACTTCAATTGTGACCCTGGCTGCACAAACAAATACATTTTGAGAATTCAGACAAAATTTCGAACCGTGCTGAAGCTCTAATGATGATCTAGTAGAACTACCTCTGTCCATCGCTTTCTCCCTTTGTATGATATCCTGCAACGAATCTCACACTTTAGAGAACTTGGTTAAACTTCAAATGAAAAAAAAATAATTGAAATTTGCAACAACTAAAGTGAACACATGACACTTCAAGATTGCACATAATGGTGGAAGTGATTCTATAGGATTTTTAGTTAAGGGGAAAAGGCCATCGAACCCGTTCCCTCCTCTTCAAATCCTCCTCCCATGACAAGAGATCTTTCTCCCGCTTCCTTGGATCCTACATGCAACAACAAAATGCCAGAATTTAGAACTTCTCGTCAAGCAATTCTTACCGAGAAGACAAGATTATCATGTGGCATGAACTGCCAATGCAAGAACGGTGAATAATATACATCTAGGGGGATGTCCACGGTGGCGCCATGCTTGCTGCTGCCTCCCAAGCCTGCCGGGATCCAGGATTTCTTCGCCGGCGCTGGTGCTGATGCTGCCGCTGCTCCATTCTGAAATAGATCACAAATGATCAACTCATATCGTCAGGATAATGAATTAATACCCTGTCTACATCACCAATGATCAACTGCTATCGTCGTGATACTGAATTAATACCGTCTACATCACAAATGATCAGATAGGTCCCATGGAAAATGCAAGATCTAAGCACTGGATCGTTCAATTTAATTTAAACCTATCTATCAAGAGAATCTTGCAACCAGACCAGAACGCAAAACTAGACAACAGGAATCATCTAATTAGTCTTCCTCACTAGGGCGTTTTAATGTTGAACAAGTTGTTATTTTGGGAAGAGGAACATTTAGGATAAATTCTGCATACAATTCAGAGTCTTAGTACAGGAGCATCAAAACGCATGGTTTCTTTAACCAAAGTTGATTTGGACATGAAAACATAATGCTTCCGATGGAAATGTCTCATCAAAACACAAAGAAATTGAGAGCAAAGAACAAGAAACATGTAAACTCAGGAAATACCGCGGTAGGATTGACAATTTCGTCTTCGGATGGATTGGCGTTAGGAGACATCGAGAAGATCCCTTGGCATGAATAAATCCTTGCGTCCTCTTGCCTTTGGGACGAACCGAAATCTATGTTGTAATAGAATCGCGCGAGGCCAATGAAGGGAAGTTGGTTATTTTCAGTTAATGGCTGTTTTGCACTTTGGTCCTTGTTACCGTCCAGTCCTATCCAGTTTTGCCCCTCGTCTTGGAAAGTTTTAGTATTTTTTTTCCCTTCCTTTCCATAGGTTTGGGCAGTTTAGGACATGCACGTCATGGACGGTCAAGAGATCAGAAAAGGTTTTGCATTGCATGTTTGCTTTCTACTGTCCATCTCTACATTAGTTAGAACTAGCTATGATCTGCATCAGCAGCATGGTCAAACAACATAGAGGAACACAAGCAGAAACAATCGTAGCTGGGTAAGCAAAGGAAATTATTTGGTTATCGAATCTTCACAAAACAGAAATATCTGGGAGCTAAACTGCTTCCAAAACCAATTTCATGCTCTTTCGATCTCAAGCCTTGTATCCACAAAGTAGGGAGTTCGATACGGATATTGCAGACTCGTAAAATGGAACAAATGCCGTCTATAGAAAATTAATCCACAGTTAACGCGGCATTATTGTGTCATTTGAAGTAGGAGGATAGTCAAAGATAACATTTTGCCATCAAGGCGTAATACAGAATACACTAGCAGAACATTGTGAACCAAATAAGCACGCAGCAACTCCAATTTTCTGCTGTGGAAAAGGAAAATATCTTCTCTACTTAGTGATGGTGGTCCTGAACATAACGAAGACCACAGTATTTGCACACAGCAGGTTCATCCAGATCAAGGCAGATATACTCGATTGGATGACCAAGGGCAGGATTTTCATTATCTGTAATCGAAATGAGAATAGGTCAGTTTTGCAGAAAATGCATGATCATGACTCATGAGTATATTTTGCAGGCAACAATGCGGCCAAAGCACGGTAATGAGAATGTGTAAAGATGGCTCGAGTTTGAATTATTCTTTGTTGCCTACCCCCTTCACAAGCAGCAATTCTCCCTTCAACCTTGATCGAAGGATGCTCATTGATCAGTTCCATTGGGGATTTCTTGCTTGTGTCCTGCAATAATAAAACAGGAAAAGGATTTAGAAAAAACTGATGATTCAACAAGAGAAGTCAGAACATATTGCCATCACCAATAAAGCTCACATAGTAGGTAATTGTGCTACTTATGGTGCAAATATCACATGACAAACTCCTAAACTCTATCATGGTCTGAAATGAAAAACCACTGCTAACTACCTGGTTTAGTGGTATAAATACAAATTCTGGTATCTTCAAGGGTATGGGAATTACAAAGCTAAATAATTTACTTTCAAAAATGATTTTTCCTCAGTGCAAGCAAGATTGGTCTTTACTCTGTTCAACTAATGGCTTCTTGTCTATTATTGCTTTTCTGGTTACTGGATACAGAAAAGAATTTCAGAAAAGCCTAAACGATACTAATCATTTAAGTTCTACTCCGCAAATGGGCAAAAACCAAAAGGCATACCCTCAAAGTACGGTAAAAATTGCTGGACTGCTGGCTGCGATATTATTATAGCAAAAGTGCAATAGGAAGAATAATTCAGATACATCTTCAGCGCCTGCATGCACTCTTAACTCTGTAAGGGCCATCTTTAATATGAGGAGAAAATGGTTTCACTTGATCAACAACGGAAATCTTAACACAGCATTAGAAGGGAGAACCAATTATTAGTCAATTAAGCATCCTATGGCATGAAATCAAGCAATACACATCTCTTGAAAACAACCCATTGATGGACTGCCATGCTTCAGCCAAATCTAGACACAAACTCGAAAGACACACGTTGCATCAAGATAATAATTTGTCTTAAATAACAGAATGGTTGTGCATATTACGAAAGAAGCAAGGGGTTAGCGCATCTGATCCAAGGACAACTGAAGTCTACAAACCTATACTGTACCTTCCTTTACTGGAAAATTATTGTTAATTTCACAAGAACGTCCAATAAAATGTATGATGGCTACTCTCATAAAATGTTGATTCTATTCCTGAGCCATGAGTCATGTTAAAGTGTATTAAACACCTAGAAATCTACATTAAATGGGAATAATGAGCATGTCATCACATTGCATCTGTGTTTATCTGCAATTGCACATCGCTAACATGAGTCCACTCATAATTTAAGGATGGAGTCAGTCACCCGAGGGAATTCAGACAGTGGAGCATGCATATTATAACTTGAAGAAATATGAATCCATAGACGCATTCTAACACTAAACCGTTCATATTATAACTTGAAGAAATATGAACCCATAGACGCATTCTAACACTAAACCGTTCCTAACACTGTCTGCAATGTTATTACAAGAATCCCTGTGCCTAACTGCCTATACATAAAATTATCCCTCCCAGAATCTGAAAATGCAAGGGACTATTCCTAGATATGGTAACCACTGACGTGTTATCAACAAGCATACATAATACTAGCAAACCTAAATATAAGACCTCCAGATCTAACAAGAAACAGCTGAAGCCATTGGCACATACACCTACCAACTTATGGTAACCAATCCATGGCCAGGCACATCAAACACATCTCTAAACTAAATGGGGAAGAACAAAATTAATCAGCGCAGCTACACGCCTAAACATGGATTACAAGCTAAACCGAGCGCCAACACCGCCTGCGGAGACGCAAAGACGCGATCTTTCCCACCGAATCGGGGGGAACCACACGAGAAAGGCGTCAGATCTGATCCCAAACGAACAGGAAACTAAAGACTGGATAGCAGCGAGGAGGGTATACGGGAATGGATAACCTGCATCCACTTGGCGGTGTGGCTGCCGACGACGGCCGCGGCGCCGACCGCCTTCTCGGTGGAGAGGCCCCGCGCCGCTCCAGCGCCGGCGCCGGCGCCGGATAGGGTTTTGAGGAGCGTCGGGAGCAGCCTCCTCGTCGCGGTCGCCATGACTGATGGGACGGGAGAGCGAGGTGGAGAAGAAGAGAAGGAGACGAGTTCTTTTCTCTTTCCCTGTGGATTTAGCCGAGCACTTGAAATAAGCCCAGCCTGTCAGCCTAATAAGCTCAGCCCAATTATCCTGGGCCAAATTTTCGCTGATTAGTGGATAGCTTAGCATATTTTTTTCTTTTCTTTCTAGCATTGTTTTTTTACTTAATTAGTTTGTGGACAATACTTAAAGGTCGATAAATATAGCGCATGTACATTGTAGTCCGACTGGTAAGGCACCTGATTTCTCTGCCTTAAATCGGTGTTCAAATGCCATGGCCGGCTGAGGTTGTCCATGGAGAGTTTGCCACTAGCTAGGAGCCTAGGATCTATCAAAAATAGTTGTATGTTCTGCTCTTAATTAACAGCAAAAACAGAAGCTAAGTAGTTCTTTGAATAGGAAATCGTTCTTTTAACCTTGTTCCTTTGGTGAGATACTCCACTTTGTAATTGTAGCCTGTGTGAATGCATGAGCGCATCCATACTATGGGGGCATTTAGCATTGAAGCACCCAACAAGCTCAGATCACAACGCTCACGATTCAAACCAAAACTAACAACATTCTTCTTTCTTTCTGCAACTCCTGATATCTAGTAATGAATTGGTCGTAGTGGTGGTTTTGGTCTCCTGCTCCTTCCTCATGATCCATGCATCAACTTGGAATCCGATAAGGCCCTGCAGCAAAACCACCAAATATTTCAATTTCTTTTGATCAGATCATGCCTCACCTCACCGTTCTGTCTGGTCAATTGACAATTGGTACTATTGGATTTGTGCTTGTCTGCTACTCCCAAAAACAATGGTTGCACCCTTTGGTCTGTCTGGTCAAGTTGCCCATTTGGCTTTGCTCGGAAAAAAAGGGCTGCACATATGTACGCTCGTGCGAAATCTCTTCGATTAATCGCTAACAAATGGACCTCGTCACCAGGTGTATTTCAACGGGGCCACTTGTCAGTGAAAGCTTGTTCTTGTACGAGTGTGATTTCCCATGGCGCCAATTTAATCGGCTATTGTTAGGACATGCACGATAATATAGATAAATATATACTGTCCATAATACCATCTATTTCATTTATAGATAACGCTAAAAATAGCTCACACAATAGATTACCTTTTTAATGTCTCTATGGATAACTCTTATATGTATAATGTTTTGTTTCTTACGTTATAGTCAACTACTGTATGAGAGACATCTCAATTCTCTATACTTCGTATCCTTCTTTCACATCATCTCATATCCTACGTGATAAGACTTATAGACAGTTAACGTTATACCATTGTACATGCTCCAATGGTTCTGACTAGCAACTAACTAGAAGACTTCCACATCATTTATATAGTACACACTAAAAGCTAGTATTCTAAAGAACTATCTATAAGGATAGCTATTTGATGCTTACATGCACACACAGAAAAGGACTATCATTTATAGAGGCTGCCTCGTTTTGCGTTATAGACTAGTGCTTAAGAAAGAGCTGGCTCGGTTTTTTTTGCATACTCTCTTTCCTCCACATAGGATATATGCTGATGTGTACATACATATAACTAACTGACTCAGACCATTGAAGATGCCCTTAGAGCAAGTACAATAATGGTCTTATAGCCAAGTTAGTCAGCATTTTTTCTGATGTGGAGGAGAGAAGAGAGGAGAGATATGAGAGCTTGGCTCTTATGCAAGCAACAAGCTGGGCACGGGAGCCTATGCAGTGGTGGGCCAAGATAATAAATGTATGTGAGGAGGAATAGGAAAGAGAATGTGAGACATGGTACCACATAATAATAAAAAATCTTTTATAGACAAATAGAAGACAAATTATTGTATAACTTGGCTCTTATAACTTGACTTATAGCCAAACACTTGACTCTATTATTGAACTTGCTCTTATAGAGTCACTTTCACTCTTTCTCCAATGCCATCACTTGATCTGCTAACCCTTGTAAGATCGCGCACGGTCTACCCAAGAGAATCCGATCTTGATTGGCTCTAGGCAAGCAAGTGCACATTTTCTTGGCATTATCGTGCATGCTCAAAGCACTTTGTTTAATCCAGTGGCCACATGCATGAGGTGCACGTTTTGATGCATCAGGGTCAGGGATAGGGCTTCTCTATTCAAACACTGCCATAAATTTAAACTGCACACTGAAGAGTTGGTTAATGGGTTCGTTGAATCTATGTCTTGGGGTTCAAAGAAGAGTTGAATGAAATCAATGATTTTGCTTGGTTTTTTGGGCTTTATATTTATGGTTTTTAATTTTTACTATAGTAATTAGTTCTCAAACGGTGCATCTTTTTAAAACAGGGTCTACAAATCGATTGCAATAGATACTATACTTACTTTAGCTGTACCGGCCAAAATCGTATTTGATTGTCTCTCTCTCCATACTTTCTTTCACGAATAACTAGAATTCAAGAGCTATAAACTAAAAGGTATAAGCTATAATATAAAAAAACTAGCCTGTGAGCACACAAAGCTACTTGAGGATCTTCTGCATGCAAGGCAGGAGAGACCCTTTGGGCAGCTCTGTGCCAAGGCAATGTCATTAGTCTGGTTCACAGATCCAAGGTGAAGGTCTTCGTTTGAATTACGGCATTGTCAAAGGAATTTTGTGTGGTCTGTACTATTTTCTGCCAACTTTATGTGTAGTTCTTGCATTTCAAACGGCCCATGATTAATCTGCTAGCTTCCACCAACCACTCTTAAATTGGACGATTTTACTTACATATGTTAAGATGTCAGATTAATAAGTTGTCTTATCCTTGTCATTGCTAAATTTCCATTCAAATGCATCTAAGAAGTTGACATGTTGTTTTGTGATAGCCTTTCAATTTCCGTGAGATAAGATGGGCAGTTTGTCCTGATCCCTCGGTTGAGCACAGAGGGACAAAGAGACAGACAACAAAGAGAAAGGGGTGAAGAAAAGCCTTTGTTTTTGGCCTTTGAAAGCACTAAACAAATGGCCATATGTAATGGAGACAAGAGAGTAATCTCTGGTGGAATATTCTTTGATCAAATAAGCGTAGAAACACTATTTTTGGGGTGACCAAATAAAAATACTAAAAATTATATGATATCCTTTTGATTGACGCATATTTTATAATTTTTCAAGAAGGAAAGAGTTCAATACAATACAATTTTTTTTTATAATATCTATGATACATACTTATGATGTGTTAATTTGCAAATTTATGTACTACTGAACCAACATGGAATCAAAGTATCAAAAAGGGCTAGCCTAGTTATTCCCACAGCCTGCTGTAAAAATTGAACAGGATATACTCAACAGTCAAACATTGTCGTCCATGTAAACTGCAGAGTAGCGCTACAAGCAAAAGCTGCCACAACTTGTCAGGATAAGCTTTTTTCTTGGATAGCTTTTTGTTCCGGTTTATTCGTCTAATAAATAGTGATTACTGGATAAAATCGAAACCAAAAGCTAGCTGAAAAACCGAAAATAACAGTTCTAGGAATCATTCAATAGCGAAGAAAACGATATATGCCAATGTAGATGAAATATTTCTTCTAACCCTAAAGTCCACTTTTTATTCAGAGTAGTAGTTCAACCATGTCATTCTTTTCCATTTCACGGTTGTAATTTGCTAGATGTTTCGGGTGAGAGACAGTGAATTACTTAGTGTGAACCTACTTTCTTGTGAGGGGAAATGATCGTATGAATGGCACCAAAAGGAGATGTGCAAATGGCTTTGACTCTTCGAGTTTCCAAAACGTCAAATCAACATAAAAGGCGGCTTTGCTGCTCGTCAAAGCCGTAAATTGCTTTCTGGAAGATCATCACGTCTCACCAGTTATCAGTACACTAGTAAACTATTAACTGATGCTTTGAATACTTCAATTTAATTGGGAAATTGATTAGTTTGCACCATAGAAAGACTCACATTTTACTCTTGTTTTCTTCCAAAGGAAAACTAGAAACGCTTAGGGCATCTCCAATGATTTTAACTAGCAACTAACTAAAAGACTTCCACATCATTTATATAGTACACACTAAAAGCTAGCATTCTAAAGAACTATCTATAAGGATAGCTATTTGATGCTTATATGCACACACAGAATTTATAGAGGCTGCCTTGTTTGGCGTTATAGACTAGTGCTTAAGGAAGAACTGGCTCGGTTTTTTTGCATACTCTCTTTCCTCCACATAGGATATATGCTGATGTGTACATGCATATAGCTAGCTGACTCAGACCATTGGAGATACCCTAAGGATAGCTATTTGATGCTTACATGCACACACAGAAAATGAATATCATTTATAGAGGCTGTCTCGTTTTGCGTTATAGACTAGTGCTTAAGGAAGAGCTGGCTCGATTTTTTTGCATACTCTCTTTCCTCCACATAGGATATATGCTGATGTGTATATACATATAGTTAATTGATTCAGATCATTGGAGATGCCCTTAGCCGTTGGATAGTAACTGACGGCTGGTTGGCAATTACTTCGCAAATTTATTGGCCACCTACACATTACATTTCCTGTACTACGCCTGTTGGTTGCGGCTTCTTCCAGGGCCCCTACCCTGCATCAAAACCGAAAAGGCTAAACTCGCTCTCTCTCTCTCTCTCTCTCTCTAAATGAATCTAGACATGGCCCAGCTCTTTGATTTTGATTTGAAAGAAAGTACAAGGTTGCAAGTTGGTGTGGCCGTGTGTGTCCTTAATGGCACAGAATCCTCTACTGAGAGAGAGTGCACAGAATCCCCCGTTGAAACAAAACAGCTTTTAAGGGGGCACATTTATATGTATCTTCGCAGTAAGTACACGTCCTGCAACAAAAATATTGAGGAATCATAGTTACTAAGGGCACATCTTGATGACATCTATAGCTACGTGTGTCTTGGTGAATTACTTGACAACTTCCCCTTTTTAGAGTGAACTATAGTAGAAGCTTTTTTAAGGCCCTGTTTGGAATGCGGGAATTTTTCTCGATTCCTGCGGGAATTGAACTGTTCCTGTAAAATTCCTGTGAAATTCCTCTGTTCCAAACAGGCCCTAAAACTTTTTTTTAGACCAACTGAACTATAGTAGAAGCTTTTTTAGAACTTTTTTTAGACCAACTATAGCGGTAGAAGCTAAGACCATTTGGTTTTTAACCAAACTAGCGATTAGTATACTTGAAATACTCTAGCCCAGTGGTTAGAGCGCCTCAGTAGCACCTCCAGGTCCTGGGTTCGAATCCCTCGGGACGAATTTCAGGTCTGGAGGTAAAAAAATCCCCTCGCCTACTACCACACCAAAGCATGGGTCAAGGCCCGGCCCGGTCGTTGGTTATTCTCACCCAGGCAACGGTGCCCCTGTGTAAGGGTGGAGCAGGGGTTCGGGGGTTTTCTCGATCTGCGTGAGAGAATCTTCTCTTAAGCTGAAATGCCCGGGGCCGTCTTACCCCCCGCAGGCCGAGTTTTTTTTTAAATACTTGCAATAGCAGATCTAGTCAGAATTATTTATGAAGGCATCTGTTAGACCATATGAAGATCATCCTATATTATGTGATAAGTATTTGATTTTGCTTGTGCTTCGTTGTCAGATTTTGAATTTGATTTTGTGCCATTTGCTCTTTAGTTTTTACTGTCAGGTTGGCAGCAGTTTGACCAGCCTATAGAGGCGGCCTGGCCGTTGTGTGAAAGCGGTGTGACCGATTTTTAGTTGACGGTTTGTTTATTCTAGAGAGGTTCTCGTTGCGTTATGATGAGTTTTTGATAGCAGTGTAACCGACCATGTAATGACGGTCTGACTGGGGGTCATCGGGTGGTCTGATTGGCATGGGTGCCGTGGTCAGACTGGTCCATGTTACTAGGAGGTTTTAAGTCAGTTTGTGACAGTCTGATCTGCTATTAGTTGGCGGTCAGATCAGCCTCTGGGAAATTGGTTGAGTTGAGTTGGTTTCGGTTATGTTAGTCATGGCGGGAGTCCATGTATGTGTTAGTCATGGCGAGAGTCCATGTATTATGGGAATCTTGACGTGTGTGTCAAGTGGGGTATTTTTGCATCGTTTTTATTAATGAGAGTCAAGCGCATATCACTTGTGCTCGAGACAATTGCTTGTTCTTTGATATGTAGGGCGCTTGGTGATTGTTGCGGTCAACAGTAAGATCGAGGCTAGGGGAGGTACGTTAAGGACATGGAGGGTCATGTAAGTTCAAGTGGAGCATCATCTCAAGCGGAGAAGCATGAAAAAAAGATAAATATCGTGATGAGGCAACAAGGATTGTGATGAGGCAAGTGTATGCATCTGATGTGCAACTGGACTTCGGCATTTCAAGTGGCGGCGGTCCTCGAAGTAGGTGTATAATCTTGGCGGCAAGTCATTGGGAATCATAGACTTTGTTGTGGTGGTTGCTTCAAGGAGAAGCACCATGAAGCCCGGTGGATGGCAATTAAAGAAATTGTCCGATACTGGATGAAGAGGTGGTTTGCAAAATTGTAGCTATAGCCTAAGTTGTTTAGGTTACATCTTGGAGGATAAAACATCTTATCAAGATATTGAGCCATGTGGAAGTCACACTTTAGAAAACGTGCAAATATATGTGAGTATAAAATCTATTTGTGTGTGGGGTACCGGGTTTTCCATTTATAAATGGTTGTATCCATTGAGGGTGTGCTAATTTTTAGGATTAGATGTGATGTAAGGAGTCTCCACTATATATAAGCTCTTATGTGTATTGAAAGATGTGAGTCTCTTGAGTGGTTGGAGAGAGAGGTTAGGATTTTCTTATGTTGGAAACTTTGTTGTGTGTGTACTCTAGTCTTAAAGCTCTATTTTTCATGAGGGAGTGGTTGTAAAATAGCCCTCTCAAAGTGAAATCAATATTCAAACTTTGTTCAAGTGAGTTATGACATGAATTCATCCTTATTCTTTTGATTTGTTTGGTTTTCTTGTTTAGATTTCATCTCCCCTTGATCAGTAAGCGGTCAGACCACTATGATCTGAGCGGTCAGATCGCCCAACCCGGTCGATCGGTGGCGCTTGCGGTCAGACCGGTCGAGTGGTCCAACTGTTTGTCTCGGGTGTCTTTGTGATCTTTATCTCTTAGCTTTGGTATAGCTTATAGACTTATGTTTTTTTGCTACATTGTGTTGTAATACCAGGGAGAAGATTTTAAAGTGTCATTCATCCCCTTTGACTCGCTATAACCAATCCTACAACATCACTTAGGAAACTTTTAAAAAAAGATGACCTTTTTAATTTTATTGATGGAGTAGTTTTGTTTAACAGTTTGGGCTGTTCCATTCAGACAAACTTGCTAGTCAGAATAAATTTCACTTAAAAATGGTGGCTTGAATTAACAACAGAAGCAAACACAAACAATGAGTTTGTTCTTTTTGGCTAAAACTTATGGTTTTTGGTTGTGGCTTGTGACTTTTAGGCTGTTCGTGTGAGAGATTATAGAGTAATAGAAACTCACGTGTGTTTTTTGCTGATATAAATGAAGTTAGTACAATATGTACTATAGTTAACTAGTAGAGTCTATCTTGAAAAGATACTTCGTTTAAAAGTTTGTTACAAAAGTCAAAAATAGCTTTTAGAAACTGAAAAGAACAGATCTAATGAAGTGCTAAAGCAACATCCAAGTTGCCAACAGCAAGAACACAATGATTTATGGAGAGGCTAGAGCTAGACCATGAAGAGCACAGCTACCTAGAATCACGGAAGAAAGCCAGGAATCTCTCCCAAACATTGAAATAACAAGGTCAAATCATGGAAACAAAGTCAAGAAAGGAGTGTTTGGCAACTTAGGAAAGGGAGAGTTGCTACTTCTACTGTGGGGGAAGAGAAGGTAGACATGCTAACTTTCCTGCCTAAACTCGTTAAGTCTAGTCACTCAAAACACCCTACCAAAACTGATGTGATCTTAATTCCTTAGCTAACAGGAGGTGCCGTCTTTATTCCAAAAGCATATAAACTGCTTACGTCAGCATGTTCTTCTTTTGAGAACACATGTAAGTTGGGTTAGGTGGCGATCTGATCTCTCTCTCTCTCTCTCGCTCTCTCATATTTCTCTTTTTTTTCCCTTGTGGATTTGTACTACAATCTTGATCTAACGGCAGAATGTTTTTTTATATGATCTAATGGTAGAAAAAGGCTGAAGGAGAACTAGTTCTATACTTCTATGCCCAGTGTGAAGAAATTAAGGCATACAAAAACTATTGCATTTCCAAGCATACAAACAGACAAAGATTAGGTGGTGATCGGTTCGGCTGAAAGCCTCATGACTTATGGCTGAAAACACTGTAGCTGGCTGAAAAAAGCACTGTAGCTGACAGAGGCTTATTTACCATAATTAAATTTAAAAAAAATTAAAAATAGAAAAAACATATTAGCCCATCACGTATAATGTAAACAAATACGAGGAAAAAAAGAACCGGTAAAAAAACTCAAAAAAGCCAAAAGTTCAGAAAAAAAATGAAATTTATGAATAGTGCAAAAATAAGCTGAAGCCAGAAGCTGAAGCCATATTGACCCGTTGTTCTAGATATGATAAGACTTATTTTGAACTTCTTACGAGAAACAACGCTGGACCCCCGACACGAAACATCCAATTTTCCATCCCAGCATGATCTCAGCCATTCAATTAACTACTGATAAGAAACACAACATAGCTCTTACATAAGAAACACCTTTCTTTTTTTCTTATTTTTCATCCAAGCCTGATCTTGGCCGTCTAGTCGCTATATCTGTCAATGATTACGTTATTAAAAATCACAAAAACTGTCCGTTAAAATTGTGTGGTCCTAGGTATGGTGACCAGTTTTGAACATCTCACAGGAAATGTCGTTGGACCCCCCACAGAGACGTAGAATTTTCCATCCTGGCATAATCTCAACCATCCAATTAATTCCTCACAGTAAACACGACGGGGCTCCTTGTAAGTAACATCCATATTTCCTTTTTGCATCCGGCAAGACCTTCACCATCCGGTCACTACAGATGTTTATGACTGCCTCGCTCGGTTGGGCTGAAAAACTATGGTCTATAACTGAAATTGCATATCGTTGAAAGTGGCTTATTTAATGTAATTAAATCTTAAAAATTAAAAATAGAAAAAATATGCTAGCTCATCATGGACAACGTAAACGAATACGGAAAAAAAGAACGAGCAAAAAAGCTCAAAAAAATAACCAAAAGTTCAAAAAACGAAATTTATGAATAATAAAAAATAAGTCAGAAATCAGAAGCTGAAACTGAAATGAGTGGGGGTGGTTCCATGCAGTACAAGTTACCCCCAATCGCATAAATGGCTGTCTGGTCCTAGATAAGATGAATCAGTTTTGAACTCCTCCAAAGAAACATCGTTGGACGTAGAAGAAAATCCAAAATTTCCATCCTGGCATGATCTCAATCATTCGATTTACTTCTCAAAATAACACACGACGGGACTCCTATGAAACATCCACACTTCCTTTTGTTTCAGGAGACTGTCGATGATCGAGACTTGAGAGTGGTTCCATGTGGTACAGGTTACCTAGGGTGTGTTTGGTTCGTGGATAGAGATTGTATCGTATATCCTGACTGAGTGGATGCAGCTGAGTGGAATTGTATTTCAGAAAAAGAAGATATTTGGTGAGGTTGCATGAGCGGATGCAAAAAAACTGAGATACTGTTTGGTTGTCTGTATGAGCGGATGCAGTCTACCAAACCTGAGAGGCTGACACGTGGGACCGCATAAGATACACTGCATCAACCCATCCAGGATGGCCAGTGAAACTCATTTTGAGCGTATCCACCCATCCAGGATGAGGTCGTATTTTTGCATCCGCTCATGCAGGCTGCATCCACTCATACAGGCAACCAAACAGGTTCTTTCTCAAATTATACGGATCCACCCAGCCAGGACGAAAGAGATTCAGACAACCAAACACACCCCTAATCACGACAGAAATCGTTGTCCGGTCCTACCAGATACGATAAATCAGTTTTGAACTGCTTAAACAAAACGTCGTCGAAAGTAGGGGGGAAAATCCATTTTTTTCATCTTGGCATGATCTTAGCCATCCAATTAAGTCTTCTTGTAACATCCGACTTTCTTTCGTTTTGCAGCCCAAGGCGATCTGGACCGTCCAACGGTACGATCAGACGGCCCTCAAACCACTGTAGCTACATGCGGCACAGCGCTGCGTCATCCATTTCCGTCCGTGCGGCTGAGAAACAACATCGGCCGAACAAATGTTGCAAAAACAACATCTTTTGCAAAGGTGGGGATCCCCTGCACTTTCTGCTGCCCTGTTTCAGCTTCATCTGCTGCACCTGCACTGCACGCGCGCGCACTGCTGCACACACACACACAGCAGCAGCAGCAGCAGCAGCAGCTCTCTCTCTTTACAGCAAGAGTAATAAATGGCAGTGAGCAGTGTGGCTGATGAGTGAGCTCTAGTGCTGTGCTGTTGCTGGCTGTGGACAGTCCAGCCCTTGCTCTTCGTCTTCCTGCTTCTCTTCTTGCTGTTGTTGCTGCTCGTTTCCCATTAACAATGCACTAAACCGTCCCAAAACCTCTCCCTGATGCGGCCAAGAACAGAAGATTAGATTTTTTTTGGAGTTTTGATCACCGCCACCTTCGCGGAATTCGGAATATGTCGCGGGTTTGGGCGTTCTGGTGGTCTTGATATCAATCAATCACTCTGGGGAGTGAGCGGGCGGATTTCTTCTTGTTTTTTTTATCAGCTTGGAGTTTTGGTGAAGCGAATCTTTTCTTGCTCAAATCCGTTGCAAAGATCCCATCAAGATTCAAGAACCAACCTTTGCGCTTCCGTTAGTATTTTTCGCCGAGAAATGCCCCAAAAAATTTCGATCCTTTCCACCTAAAAAGTTTTTTCCTTGAATCCGATTTGAGACAAGAAGGCCAAAAGGCGCTGCCTTTCTTGTGCAAATCCATTTTGTGATCCACGAAACCGCAAAATATCTTGATCCATTTCGTCGTTGGATTGTTCTTGCAAAGGATAGTTCTCGATCGATTCCCTTGTGGTGGTTGTGGTGGGAGGGGAGGGGAGAGGTTCCCTCTGATGAGCAGCAGCATCTCCGCCTGTCGATGACTGAGCGCTGCTTCCGATGCTGTCGGGGTGCACGGTGTCCAGTCTCGCGGCGAGGTTCGCCTTCTTCCCGCCGGACCCGGCGACGTACGCCGTCCGGAAGGACGAGGCCACGGGCCGCCTCGTTGCCTCCGGCGTCCCGCGGGACAACGCCATGGACGTGCTGCTGGTCGACACCAAGAGGGGGAACAAGGTGGTGGCCTTCTACCTGAGGAACCCCTACGCCCGCCTCACCGTGCTCTACTCGCACGGCAACGCCGCCGACCTCGGTCAGCTCTACGATCTCTTTGTGCAGCTCAAGGTCAATCTCAAGGTCAATCTGATGGGGTTAGTTGTGCATTATGCTTCCTGGTCACCTCTAGGACCTTTCAGTTTTATTTTATTTTTTTGCATTCATTCTGTTCTAAGACCAAATGCTATGGATGCTGTTAGGAAAGGTTTCGAGAGCATTGCGCCACTTTTTGGCGACTTTCGTTTTTGGCGACTTTCACTTTCAACCCGATTCACCGCCTACGTGCCCTTTACGCCCAGTCATGTACTGTTCTTGGATCAAATTCTGTTCTTCCAGATATGTTTTTCCTGTCCATTTCTGAATTTTGTGGAGCAGGAGAAACGTGATTGTGGGCTATTGAAGAATAAACTCCATTTGGGTTGGTGAAATTAGTGAGGAAAATACTAGTGTATGTGTGTTGGTTTCATTTATAGCTTGTAGCGAGCAAAAGCAGCAACTTTGCGGTTAATGGAGTGGTGGGGATTTGGAGGGGGGGTTTTTTTTGTGAGTTTTTGGATGGCTGGGGAATTTAAGGCTTAATAATGATTTATCAATTTATCATGTTTTGTTCAGTCTGCCGTTTTTCTGTCCCAAATGTGAAGTGCGGTATCGGTGGTAGATTTGGTTGATGTGGCAGCATACGAGGTATTTTGTTGTGAATGCTTGTCTAGTAAAAACCTTAGCCTTTTTTAGTACCAATTGTTTAAATTATTACATATATAATCATCAGTCCAAGTTGAGAGCATCTTGAATCCTCAGTTACAACTATATCAGTCTATTTTTTCAGGAGGTAGTTCATTTTTTTTCCTACTGTTACCATTTGAATGTCCTCTGCAGGTGCATAAGACATTTGCTGTGCAGAACATGCTGATGTGATTTACTTTATAATTTTATAACTGCAGATATGACTACTCTGGGTATGGAGCATCTACTGGCAAGGTAAGTAGCTTATTTACCATGAGTGAAATCTCTTAAATTGTACCGTCGACATACTACAGTATAGTTGAGAGCATGGTTCTAAAACTCGGCAACCGGTACTCGCTTGATCATCTCACTTTGTAGTGATTACACGGGAATCGGCCTTGTACTCGGCCGTGTAACCGGTTTCTCTATTTTAATAATGGATTTATATATGTATATTCATATAAAATTAAAACCACATTTAATGCCATTGTTTTGATGTATATAGGTGGTTAAAAAATCAGTTCCCAAAATTGGCTGGTACTGCTAGAAGAATGAAAAGAGACTAATATAGTTGTAACTGCAAAGTAGTCTTGCTATCAAACTTGTGCAAAATAGCATTAACATGTTCTCAAATGATATCGGTGAAAATGTTTTAGTGGAGACTGAAATGTTATACTTAACTTTTTGTCATAAAAATATGTTCTACTTAACAAAAAAAACATTGTCTAGATAGATCTAACAAAGGAGAACTAGAAAAGGACAAATCCAGCACAATATCTACTAGTACTAGATAGGAGTAATTGGGTAAACATACGAGCCAGCGTGTGGGACTCTGTTGAGCTGTGGGCAGAATTGAGCGTGGGCTTCATTACACTGGACTGGCCACTCAGTGATTACTCGGCCTGGTAGCCGATTATATCGAGTATTCATCCGGTTATACCGGTTAAACCGGTTAGCTACTCGTTTTTGCCAACTCGTACTCGGTGAGAGGACCTAGTCGGAGTACTCGGCCGAGTAGACTTGGTTTTAGAACCATGGTTGAGAGTGTGGTGAATGGATGCTTAAATCATTTCTGGTAAATTTTAGTGGCCTTTCCTGACTAATGCAGACATGGAATGAAGCTATGTGCCTAACTACAGAGTTTGCAGTAATCAATCTGAAAGAACCTTTTATCTGTATATGCTAGATACCTCGAGAAATGTGGTTCAGTTTCACTTTCCAAGAACATGCTGCATGTATCTATAACAGGAGAGTTTGGCCCATGCCTGACTGGTGCATTTCATGCACAGCATGGCCAATGCATCTTGAAAAGTTGTTCCGAGATAGCAATCATCACCATGTTTTTAACTTATTACTAAATCCCAACAACTTTTGTTTTCAGCCATGCATGCCATTATAAACTTTCAGGATAAATAATATTTCGGTGCTGCCTTTTTACATTTGTCCTGCACGGGAGATAAAATCTCTATATGAACCATCTGTACATGTCCTCAACACTCAAGTTCATTTTAATGCTGCTTCATTCCTGAAATTTCACAAATGGAGGTCATGTTATGTTGATAGTTTCTGTTGGCTATTTTGAGAGTCCCTGCATACAGTACACTGAGAACTCCTGCCTTAGGAAATGTTATGCATGGTTGTGTTTGAAATTTCTGTTTTGCCTACTGGGTATTAAATATTGTCTACTTGTCTGATATATGCTCATTTGTGCTAAATCAGATAGCACTTTGACTTTGCATTACTGCCACTTCACTGATATTTGTACTGATCATGTGTATGCACATATTTCTTTCTGAAGAAACGCATTTTGAGGAACAAATCTTATGTTTGTTATTTGAAGTGCAGCCAAGTGAAGAGAATACATATGCAGACATTGAAGCAGTTTACCAGTGCTTGGAAACTGAGTATGGAATCAGCCAGGAAGACATTATCTTGTATGGACAATCTGTTGGCAGTGGGCCAACATTGCATTTAGCCTCCCGTTTGCCAAGATTGCGTGGTGTGGTTCTCCACAGTGCCATTATGTCAGGCCTACGTGTTGTTTGCCATGTGAACTTTACTTTCTGCTTTGATATTTACAAAGTAAATATCTCAAGTTGATTATCTCATTTCAATCTGTACCTTTTGTGCCTTACTAATGTCTAGTCAACTTGTCTCTTCAGAATGTCAAGAAAATCAAGAAGGTGAAATGCCCAGTGCTCGTTATTCATGTAAGTTTTTTACTAATAAAATATCAAGCCTTTTCTCAATATACTTGCTGTCTTCTTGGACAATTGGTTATAGATTCCAATTAACCTGCATCTTCTGATTTTCCACACTCAAATCTTGTGGAACATTTAACTGCTTATGCATATCTGGTTGTGCTGTTGTTGTCCTTGCTATTGTTAGTTGCAAGTCTTGGAGAAATAATGCAACTACTTTCCCTAATAACTGGTGAATCATGTATTCATGTCATAACAATCTAGCTCATCACTATAGAATAGGTGTTACATTTAGGTAGAAGTTACTGTAGAACTACTAAGGTGAGGAACAAAAAAAAATGTAGAAAAGAAATCCACATTTTTTAGAGGTGAACCCTTCTTAAGGCAAGACGATCACTTCCACACTTTTTATTTACTTCCAACCCGTGCTATTTGGAGTTTGCTTCAGTGCTACTTCCCAGAATAAAATACATTTGATCTGTTGAATCTTTTTTTTAGTTTTTTATCACCTTCTCTCCTTTGAACTCCCCTGCTATTCCCAAGACAACTCATCATCCCTGTTGCTAGTTCCAAGATTATTCCCCCCTATGTTTCTCTTTAAACCAAACAAATGCAGTGATGGACCAATGCATTGGATAGGCATAGAAATCAATAGAATGGCCATTGAACACTAGCACATGCGATGGTCTGGGATGGTTATTAACACTTCTGATAGCGTCATGCTGTGCATGTTGAGTACATGTGGTAAACTCACTCTATGCACCTGTAGGAGCTGATTTGGCTTGATTCAGCCTGCTAGGGTATTGGCAGGCCTTGCCTGGCTTGGCTTTCACTATTCTGGGCCTGGCTGAGGTCAGCCAAATCCAAATCCAAGGCCCCCGCCGCGCCGTCCAGGCCGCTCTACTCCAAGCTCAACGTCGCCGTTGGCCTCCTCTCTGCCGTCTGGGCTGCTTTGCTCCGAGTTCACCGCCGCCGTCATTCAGACTGCTCTGCTCCAAGCCTGACCCCATTGTTGGCCTCCTCTCTGCTGGCATCCTTTCTGTTAAGGGTATTAGTGTCATTTCCTAATTTTTAGAGTTTGGTCTCATGTATTCTATATATTACCCCTTTAGGGTTGTGCAATACAAGAACTATTCATCTAACTCTTGTTACATGGTATCAGAGTAAGGTTAGGCCTTGCTACTGGCACCGGCGCTGCCAGCCACCGCCCCCGGGAGGAGCAATCTCCACTCCCGGGGGTAGCCTCCTCTATTCCAGCCCTATCCGGCCACCTCCGCACTATGTGCTGTTGGCCCGCGCTAGATCTGGTCGGCTCTGATCTCCGCGTTGCTTCTGCGCCGGCGCCCGCTCGCATCCACCTGCGCGCACCTCCGTCCATGCATGCTGCCGCCAGGCCACCTCCCGGCCACCTCCAAGCCCGGATCCGGCTGTCGCTGCCCTCACCCTGCCCGGATCCAGCTGCCTCCGTGTCGGATCCGGTCGAGCTCGCCCATGCTGCCGCTTTCCCAACCAGCGTCGGCTCCCCTTCGGCTACTTTCAGCGCGCTCACCATCGCCGGATCCCGCCGCTGCCACTCCTGTGGTTGCCTCCGTCAGATCCCGCCGCTCCAGTGCCTCCGCTTGCATCGTCGTTTCCTCTCGGTTTCCTTCGCATCATCTGCTAGCCTCCAGCGCCAACATGGCCTCAGCAAGTGCCCAGCTCACCTGTCGAGTTGCCTCGCCCTCGGTCGGTTTGGCCGTCGTGTCGCTGCCGGCTCCCGACACCTCCATGCGTTGGCAGCAGAGAAGAAGAGAAAAGGAGGGAGTCAAGGTGGGCAAGGAGAGGAGAATAGATATGGGAGGGTGACTACTACTGTGCCGAGAGGGTGGTTAAAGATTGATGGTGGGATATATGGAATGGGTCTGTGATTGGTTGCTGTCTCGTGCTGGTAGCTACCAGCACGAGGATGCTAGAATCTGTTGCCTTTTGAGTTTTTTGTTTTTCTTTTAATCTTTCGTTGCATCAATCCAAGTCCGTATCACCTATTTTTCAGTTCGTTAAAACCGTGTGAGTCCATAAATTTCTTATTAGTCAGCCGACTGCTTTGCTAGCCATGGTTTATCCTGATCGAGTGTGGTCGTCTCCTTCCTTTCGCATAGCCGTAGCCGCCGCTCTTTTTTTTGAGCTGCTGCAGATTGTAGAAGTCTTTATGATGCCGCCGTTTCTCTCTGAGCCATCGCCCCGAGTTTCCAAGGCCGCTGCGCTTCTCTTCCACACCGCTGCCATCTCGGGCTTTGATTTGCACCGCTATGCTTCTATCTCTATTTGTGTCACTTTCCACATCTTCATCGTGGTACCGCGGTTGACTTTGCTCCCGCTTACCTCTACCGTTCCTAGCCCATGCACTCTGTGCTTTATGGGCTGCCGTACGATTCCAGATGTGATGAGACCTTTTGGTACTTGACATAATTTTTCAAGAGCTACACGCTATGACGACATCTTCAAAACTCGGACTTCGGATTTTTCCTATGTTAGTGTAAACCCTTCCAAATGCAATGCTATTACATATGCTTTGCATTTGAGGAGGTGTTAAGGGTGTTAGTGTCTTTTCCTAGTTGCTAGGGTTTGGTCCCATGTACTCAATATATTGCCCTTTTAGGGCTGTGCAATACAATACAAGAACCATTCATCCAACTCTTGTTACACTCTCCAAGCCCGATGCCGCGACAGCCTCCTCGGATTCCTGCCGTCGGGCTCCTCTGCTTCAAACCAGACACTGTCGTTGGCCGCTTCTGGCTCTAGGTCTTCTTCAAGCAAGATCCACCTAGCTGTTGCTTGTTGTTAGTTGCTCTACTGTTTATCTATCATGGTGTTCAAAGGTATTCTTGGTCTTGGTCCTGTTTGTTGTCAGTTCGTCTGTTCTCAATGCAAGAGACATGGCTATCCAGCAAGTAGATCGGTGTTCTTATCGAGGTGATGCTGCTATTGTTTCTTCTGGTCGTGCGAGTGCTCTGGAGTCTTGTGAACTTAGATTGGTCAGATTCAGGCTGAGATTAGCAGCCTTCAGGCCCAGTTGTGTTAGTTGCAGTTTTCTTCTGGTGGATCTACCGGTTTTACTACACCATCATGTTCTGTGTCGGGTGTTTCACTCCCATGGGTATTGGATTCAGGAGCCACTTTCCATGTGACATCTGATGCATCTCAGCTCACATCATGTCGTCTTGCCGCAGATGGAATCAAGATTGAGACTGCTGATGGCACACCATGCACGGTCACTCATCAGGGGACTCTTTCTCCTCACCTTGTGATTTCGGATGTCTCACTTGTGCCTACACTCTCCATGGATCTCATCTCTGTGGGGGCAACTTGCAGATATGAAATATTTTGTTGGGTTTGATGATAGCTCCTACTTTGTGCAAGATCGTCAAACAAAAGCTATCATTAGTACGAGCCATCATAAGAGATGTTGTACAGGGCTCTATGTTCTTCATCGTCTGAGCCCCCCTTTATCCTCCACTTCTAGTACCACTCATGCTCCTTCATCCTCTGTTGTTGGTTCATCTACTCTTCCCCATTTTGCACCCACTTTTGTTTGCAAGTCTCTTCCTCAATGGCATCATTGCTTGGGGCACTTGTGTGGATCACACCTTTCTATCTTGATTCATCAAGGAGTTCTTGGTCATGTTTTTGTTGACACCAGTTTTCAGTGTAAGGGTTGTAGGCTTGGAAAGCAAGTACAACTCCCATATCCTTCTAGCTTTTCTAGATCAGCCTTTCGCTCTGCTGGGGGGGGGGTATATTTCATCAGCCTTTCGCCTATTTCTTTCTTCTGAGGGTACTCTTTCTGAGCTCTCGTGCCCTAGTGCTCATGTTCAGAATGGTGTTGCTAAGTGCAAGCATCGTCACATCATTGAGACTGCTCGTACTCTTCTTATTTCATTCTTTGTTCGCTCCCATTTTTTTGTGGGGGGGGGGGTCTACGGTATTTTATCTCATCAATCTTCATCCTTCATTCAAATTTCAGGGCAAGTGTCCTGGTGAGATCCTGTATAGAGCATCTCCTCGTTATGATCATCTTCGTGTGTTTTGGTTGCACTTGTTATGTTCTTTTAGCACCCTATGAGCATACAAAGCTAAGCGCTCAGTCAGTTGAGTGTCTTTCTTGGCTATAGTCTTGAACATAAGGATTTATCGTTGCTATGATCTTTCAGCACGTCGTATTCATATCTCTTATGATCTGACCTTTTCTAAGGATCAACCCTTTTATCATCCTTCCACTCGTCCTACTACTTCCACAGATTCAACCTCTTTTTTGTGTCTTATCTCCTATTCCTATAACTTGCAAATGGGTGTACAAAGTAAAGAATAAGTAAAATGGTTCAGTGGAGCGATACAAGGCTCATCTTGTTGCAAGAGGTTTTCAGCAATCTTATGGTTGAGATTATGATAAAACTTTTGCTTCAATTACTCAGATTATGATGAAACTTTTGCTCCAATTACTTATATGACTACAGTTTGTACTCTCATTGTTGTTGCAATAGTACGCTTATGGACTATATCTTAGATGTATATCAAAAATGCCTTTCTTCATGGCGATCTACATGAGGTCTATATGTAGCCACCCCAAGGTATTGAGGCTCCTACAGGCTATGTTTGCCGTCTTCGGCATGCTCTATATGGTCTCAAGCAAACTGGTTTTTCTCCGAGTATGATCCTGCCTTGTTCTTTCACACCCTGCAGTGAGGTCGTAGTTTGCTTCTGTTGCATGCGGATGATATGCTGATCACAGGAGATGATATGGACTATGTGACATTTGTCAAGAAGAAATTGAGTGAACGATTTATGATGTCTGAATTGTGACCACTCAGCTACTTCTTGGGGATTTATGTTCATTCAGCTCACTCAACTTCGACACATTTAGGATTTGCTTGCTTGTTCTGGCTTGATTGATACTCGCACTGCTGTCACACCTATGGAGCTTCACTTGCAGTTCTGTCCTATTGATGGTGTACTGCTGATAGATCATTTTTGCTATCGTCGGCTTGTTAAGAGTCTTGTTTATCTCACGGTGACCAGGCCAGACTTTTCTCATGTTGTACATGTGCTCAGACAGTTTGTCAGTGCTCCCACCTCATTTCACTATGGTCACCTTCTTGTACTGAGATACTTGAGGGAGTATGTATTCAGAGATCTGTTCTATACCAGTTCAAGTCAGCTTTAGCTCTACGCTTACTCTAACTCCATTTGGGCGAGTGATTCTATTGATCGCTGATCTATCACTGGCTACTGCATCTTTCTTGGTACTTCATTCATTGCCTGAAAGTCCAAGAAGCAGACTGCGGTGTCACGCTCTAGTGCAGAGGCTGAGCTTCCGATTCCTTGCCGTTACCACCTTAGAGATTTTGTGGCTTCGATGGCTTTTGGCTGATCTTGGTGTGCTTTGTGCACCTTTGTTTTGTGACAACACAAGTGCCATTCGGATTGCTAGTGATCCGGTCAAGCATGAGTTGACAAAGCATATTGGTGTTGATGTATCATTCACAAAGTTTCATTGTTATTAGTCGATCATCAACCTCCAGTACATGCCTTCAGAGCGTCAAGTTGCAAACTTCTCCACTAAGGCTCATATTTGTGAACATCGGCTTCATCTACTCAAACTTAATGTCTCAGATCCTCCTAATCCACCTTGAGTTTGAGGAGAGTGTTCAAGAGTCTTATACATATTAGTGTCTAACTCTCTCTCAGTCCATGTGGCCGCTCGACTAATCGTGTATATATATGACTTCAAAATAAGTAAGCTGCACAGCGTCAATAACAAAAATATATCTCTCTCTAAAATTTACACGGACATCTAGTTGTGTCTGTGGTGTAGACAGTTGGCCATACAGCTCGATCGATTGGGCTGATCTGATGGCAACTGCATTACAGCAGGGTAATGAAACACAGGTAAACGACGACAGCAAGAAAATACAATGACATGATTTAGGATTTGGTTGCGATACCATGTAGTAATGTTAGGCATGGAGTTCAGAGAAGAGGAATAGAGAGATGAAAATTGGAGGTCTGTTTTAAGGATTTACATTCTTGAAGACTTGCCTTTTGTAGTTTAATCTTGTTTGCAATCTCAAATTTTCTTCAGCTCCTCACTGATACAGTGGGTTGCTTTAAATTATCAAGTTTACTTCTTGCGGCCAACCTTTACATGGTCAACACGCCAACACCTATTTTCCCAATTCAATCAAGGTCAATGAGCAATCATGAATAACTTTCGTAGTTGATGCAGTCTTGATGTAGGCTAACACTTCTCTAAACTGCTGTTCTGTTTATGATTAACCAATTATTTAATCTATTGATTTTTTTTGTCCATACTTTTTTTTCTCCAAGTTATTAAAGTCTGAAGTTCCTGTGCGCCAACTTCATGTGTGTAGGAATGGTGTCTTAATTATACCAATTGATGTTTGCAGGGAACTGATGATGATGTTGTGAATTGGTCGCATGGTAATGAGCTGTGGAAACTGGCAAGGGAGCCTTATGATCCACTATGGATCAAAGGGGGAGGTCACTGCAATCTGGAGCTGTACCCTGACTTCATCCACCACCTCTCCAAGTTCATCCGTGAAATGGAAAGTATCACAACCAAAACGAGGCTAAAGATGATTCGACAGTCCCTCCAACCCGCAAAGAAGGTCTACCAGGTGAACACCGCAACAACTACCACCTTCACCACTAACTGTTGCTGCCGTATCCGAGTCCGGAAACCGACTTGCCCCAGCTGCAATTTCAGCTGCAGCTGCTGCTATGAACTGAAGAATTGCTTCACATTCCGTCTATTCAACTGCACAACCTGCTTCTCCTGCAGCTTGCGGGGCTGCTTCAAGCGCACAACCTGCCTCTCCTGCAGCTGCTTCAAGTGCTGCTGCTGTGGCAGAGATGCGCGTTAATGCCAATCTCTATGTGTGTGTATAGGAAAAGGAATGGCCCTGAGATATCGATTAAATGCTGACAACCCTTTAAATGCTGTAGGACTAAAGCTTAGATTTCAGTTAGCTAGACATGTATGACAAGATAGAGATGCTCGTACCGCTGCTTCTGCTTAGTACTCAGTTCTTCCCTGTTCTCCTTTGTGGTTGCTTGTCAGATTCTTCTAATTATGGCATAAGCTGTTCGCTGGCGACTTTAGAACAATCCTAATGTCTGAATTGATTTGTATTCAGCCATCTTTCAGTTGTTCTGGTATGTTTCCCATCCAACAACTCCATGTCTCGGCACTTCTCTGAATCAGTCTGGCTCATCAGCAACTACAAATACTGGAAGATACTCCTGAAATGTGCAGACCTTACTGTTCAAGATCTGTTGTGTTTCATTGGCAGGTAATGTAATGTTTTGACATTACCACTGCTGTGGAAGATGTCAAGGAGGTTTTCCACCATTGTTTCTGTCAGGGAACCAGGTTGCTGATCAGTAACAGTGAAGTAGGATGAACTGCTCTTGTTCTCTAGATCTGAATCTGCGTGCTTCGTTGGATCAGCGCGGGCTGCATGCATAACCATTTCCCCAACCCCAATTTATGCGTGCAGATTCAGAAACGGGCGCCCATTTATGCGTGCACACAGTTGCATACCGAAGCCAACTACTAACAATTTTATACCAAGGCATGTGAGGACATTAAATCTCCTTTGAAAATGCGTGACTAAACCAACACAGCAACAGCAACAATCACTGATCATTGCAGCAGAAACACCGCAGCTTCTGACCTATGAACCATGATACTACTATCTAGCAAGAATCACATCTCATGGGAGAATCTAGCCTTCAGCATTGCATTGCCTCTCTAGCTACGTCCTCCAAGATCTGTACTTGTTCAGCGATCAGCATAACGAAAATTAGGCGAAATTGACTCGTCGATCGTCCATATTCAAATTTGGGATCGATTACCAAACCCTATGAAGAATTGGAAACGACGAGATGAGAATCGGAGATGGTACCCAAGGTAGGTAGTATACTAATGTACATGCATACACATATAGCATGGCCTTGCTGTAGAGCTAAAGCCACTTTTGGCACTGTTTCGCATCGTATTTACAGAAATAGCCATATATATGTGTAGTATTTCAAAAATTTTGCCGTCCGGTGGGCAGGCAGCAGCGCCGGCGAGGCGACACGCGGCGCTACCGCCAGCGGCAGGTGCCTACAGCCCGGTGGGGGGGACGATCGTCCGGTGAGAGGGTAGTAGATAATTAAGCCGGTTTAATTATCTGTCCTAATTTTTTTATTTAGTGTTTGTTTTAATTTTTAAATATATCAAATGAGCTTCAAAAATTACAAAAATTTATATACAGCTTCCTGGCATAACGTACCTTGTAATATATTTTTTGAGTAATTTTATCCATTGCGAATGTTGCTCAAATATTCATACAATTTTGATAGTTTTACAAGTTTTTACATATAGCAAACGAGCTCCAAAAATTACGAAATTTTATGTGAAGCCTCTCAACATAGTCGTAGTTATTATGTAATTTTTTTAGGAATTTTATGTGATCAAAATTTACATGTTTATTCAGGTTAACTTAATCATGAATTTATGAATATTTCACTTATTTAACAATTTTATACATGAGGAATACTTGAACAATTAAAAGTAAATATAGTAGTACAAAAAAATGCATCACACTGGATGCGATATGGCTCACCCATTTGAGCCACTGCTATCTTCTCACTGCATCTGCCTCCCCATACGTGACCTTGTCTTCCGTCGCGCACAAGCATGTCCTGTTGGGTATGTCAGTCGGTCCGGAGGTTGCGTCTCGGGTCGAAGGAGATATGAAAACCGTTTTGTCTGCTCAATGGCTGGCGGTGGTCTAGTAGGCTGAGATACAGTAGGCTGGGTCCGGTAAGGGTCTAAGTCCTCTAGCTGAGATATGCTGAACTGCGAGTCGCCCGCAATAATATCGTGTACAAAGGACTCTAGAAATCCCCCTTGTGGTGCGAAGGAGCTCTCGCCTTGACCATACGACGTGGCAGTAAAGCCGGAGGAGCTCTGCCCACCGAAGTGTCCAACCCTGCATATGCTGTGAACGCTGAGCCCTACCCTGCGTATGCTGCAAATCCTGGTGCCGTGTACTGCTCTCTGGAAGCATCTGGGAGGCCCGTGTCGTCATCGGTGGACTCATCATCACCCCCATATTGAATTGGAGGCTGCAAGATGAAATGATATTAGTCACAATGAATATTCTGATGCACAATACGAATCTCATACCTCCCGAATGTCCAGCGAAGATGAACAACGGGGAGAGGTAGTCTATGTAGGTGGTGCGGATGGCAAAAGAGATATATCTCGATGATAGACCTGCGGCAGGAGAACATCATGATGTTAGTGGAACGCAAGGAATAATAGAAATACAAAATATAGGTTCGTACGTAAGTTACCTCATTGTTGGTATGGCGTATGGATGATCGGCGGCTGGTACTACGACGCCATACAGACTCAGTAGATTGCGATGGTCGGCCGGACTCGCTAGGTTGCGATGACCTGGTGGGTGAGCATGGTGCCTCCACTGGGTGGCTCATGTGCACACTGATCCGTGGAACGACCGCGGCTTAGGTTGTGCGCTATTTTTTGGTATGCTTTAGGATGAACTTCATAGTCTTCTGCAAGGCCGGTGATGTCTTCGGGCTGCTCCAACTAAAGTGGTATACAAAACAGGTTCAGTAACGAGCAGTATGAATTTCTTAAATGAAACGATAAGATATTTGAACTCTCTTACGCTGTCATGCCGCCACGAAGTGCTGTGGGGATCGATCGAGCGTTGTAGCCGTTCCTTGTGTGTGATCTGCTCGGGGTGATCTGGTAGAGGAATAGTGAGTCTACTATGTAACTGGGGTACGTACCACTCCACGTACTCGTTGTACGTCTGCATGCCATACAGACGCTACTCCATGACGATATCAAGGTGCGCCCTATCCATCCATGCCATCGTCCACTACTAGTGCATTGGTCGCCAGTGCATACCATGCCGACCAGCCCTTGATTGCCTGCATTTCCAGAAACATCGACATTACATAGTAAGGAATACAAAGTGTACACATTAGTCGGATAAAGTTTGACTCACCGGTGTACACCTTGCAGTAGGAACCTGCCATCCAAAGGGGGCACGCTTGGTGCAAACCCAACTGTCGCATCACGCGTTGTGGCATGTAAGCCTCCACCATGTACGAGAACACCAGATGGTGTGTCGTCACCCATAGCTCTGCGTCCTCCAGGAAATGCAGGGACAGCCCGTACGGTGATGCACGATGCACAAAATATATTGTCCATGGACTCCATATGATGTTGCTGTCGTGCAATGACTCGAACTCGTTGTGCTCTAGCAAGTAGCACCTCGACAGCTTGCCCTTCGCCCACCATAGATGGGCAGCAGCCCACCGGGTGCCCATAGTGGGCCCGTCTATCAGGTCGGCAAACTCGCCGAACGGGTGCACTGGCGTCATGATGGTCGGACGCCCGATAGGGAAGTGCTCCCAGCTCCACAACTGTAGGAGCACGTAGTAGATAGCCAGATTAGGGTACCAGCAGTGGTGCGCTAGCAAGCGTCACATAACCCCTGATATGTGGTGCACAAAACTGCTAATCCCAAGCTGTACCGAGGCACCGCCCCAAACTCTGCGTCCACCAAAGATTCGGCAAGGCCGATGAATTCAGCGTTGCAAATATCACCGTTTGTGACTAAAAACATGCTCCAACCAAAGAGCTGGATAAGGAACACGACGAGGTGCGTCCTGATGACCTCCGACGGTGCAACCTGCGGGCACACACTGAAATTGTTAAGTCACATGCGAGGTACACCACGTGCACTCTTCGGGATAGGCCAGCCAAACCGGTCCGCCAGCCTTTCCTTCCAGTCGGCTGGTGCAGGGCCTGGAACAAGTGCGTCACCCCTGAGAGAGAGACCGGTCAAGAACGTGACGTCCTTCAGAGTGACCGTTATCTCACCCACAACGAAAGTGGAATGTGTGCGTCTCGGACCTCCACATGTCCACCAGTGCTGCGAGCAGGCTGCTGTCGATGGTGAACTCGTGCCTGGTGGAGACCAGCCTCGCAAAGGGCAACAAACCCGTGGCCCGTAGGGTTGGGACGTAGCACTCATCCAGTGCCCATGTACCCACCCCCCGGCGCAGCTTGAACAACGAAGGGCCAGCCGTGTCACCCGTCATCCATGTGTGGCAACGGTATTTCTCATCGTATGAGTGTTCCAGATGTTCCGGTAAATCCATACCTACCAATACATAGGACAGACGAAATATTAGTATGAAGACTAATAATGACAGTAAAACTTACTTTATAATACAAACTACATTAATTATGACTAACTAAATAACAGTAATTATGACCACGACTACGAGAATAACATCGAAAACATGCTATAAAAAATTATCTGTCTTTCAGGAGAAGTAATCAGCACTGCCGCATCCTTAATGACTTATGCACTACCTTCTCCAAATAATTAGCTACGCACTATTAATTTTGAGAGTACCTTGCAATAAATGGGACAAACGAAATATTAGTGCGAAGATTGATAATGACAGCAACATACTACAAGTTAGTGATTACATGCGTGCGTGTAACTACATTCAAATACTTCATTACTTACCGATAATTTGATTACTCATCTGAAAAAAATGATGAGCCATTTATTATCATCGTTCTTATCACTAACTCATTACTTACCCCTAACTAATTGCCACTACAGTAATTACGACTACTTAATTACATATTTCCATTCAATAATAAATTATGGGTACCGTACGTATACAAACTACATTAATCACGACCTATTTACTTCATAATACAAACTACATTAATCACGACTAACTAAATAACGCTAACTGATTAGGATTACGGGAATAACGTTGAAAGCATACGATCAAAAATTATCTGCCTTTCCGAAGAAGAAATCAGCAATGCCAATTTTGAGCTACGCACTGCCTTCTCGAAGTAATGAGCTATGCACTTGCAATTTTGAGCAACGACCGCGACAATGACCTTCTGCGATAAGCACTGAGATGAGCAACAATGAAATGTGAGAGGTTCGTATTTATGGCCGAGCGAAAGGTGAACCCGGTGCACTCACCCTGTACATTGAGGACCCATTATCACGACCAGCGCTTCGGGTGAGGTGGGACGGCATCATAACACTGACACATGTGCAAACGAGGGAGCAGGCGAGCGGAGACGACATGAACATAATGACATTAGTGCGAACGAGAGAGCAGGCGAGGGGGCACATATACAGAGAGTGATAATTATGTGAACTAGATAGCAGAAAATAAAATATAGCATGATTGGCCAACACATGCCACTTCAAAAGATGTGTGACGATCATTAAATTCTTGATTAAGTTAACCCGAATAAACATGGAAAATTTTTTATCACATAAAATTCTCAAAAAATTACACGATAATTGTGACTATGTTGGAAGGCTTCACATAAAATTTCGTAATTTTTGGAGCTCGTTTGCTATATATAAAAACTCATAAAAATATCAAAATTGTATAAATTTTTGAGCAACATTCACAATGGCTAAAATTACCCAAAAAATATATTGTGAGGTACGTTGTGCCGAAAGACTGTACATAAATTTTTGGAGCTCATTTGGTATATTTAAAATTTTAAATAAACACTAAACAAAAAAATTAGGGTAGGTAATTAAGCTGGCTAATTAGCCGGTTTAATTACCTGTCGCCCCCTGCCGCCGCCGGTAGCGCCGCGTGTCGCTTCGCCGGCGCTGCCGTCCGCCTACCGAACAACAAAAATGATATTTTTGCAAATACTGCACGCATATGGCTATTTCTGTAAATATGATGCGAAACAGTGCTAAGTGTGGCTTTAGCTCCCTTGCTGTACTGTTGTATTTTGTATGTATTTGGCTATGTACGTATACAAGGAACCAACCAATGGTGAGCTGTGCAGTGGCATAAGCTTCCAGGACCCTAGGCTTAGCTAGCTTGCTTGTACTCTTGCCCTGTACCTTTCACTACGGGAATATGTGCACACAACACTCTACTCTTCAGAATCTTCAGTGTGTGTGTGTGCGCGCGCGCGCTTCAGTTAGTTCTTCAGTCGGTCAGTCCTATGTGGCCTAGTGTATTGGCAGAAGAGGACACATCAAGATTCTGGTAACGACGAGATGAATTGAATGGCAATTGCAATTGTACCATACTACTGCCATGGAATGGTCAGGATGGATGGAGATGTGTTGTACAAGGCTACGATGGCTCACTCACTGAGTCACTACTTTTTTTGAAACGGGCTCACTGAGTCACTACTGTGTATAGTAGTACAGAAGGCTTAGTAGTAGTAGTAGTAGCTCAAGTGTCTCAGTACACTGGTCCATGGCAATGTGTTGTGGGGGCCATGGGACACCAAGGTGATGGGGAACCCTAGCTTGTTTGCTTCTCTAATTGGCTCCTCTTAATTTTTTGTTGTGACAATATTTCTTCTATCTTGTTTGGAGGATGGGATAATATCATGAGTGTATCGAATTGATTGATTCCGTTGTCCATGGCTGGGGTTGGCTTGCTCGCTTGTGTTGATGTAACATGCGTTCTCCATATCTTGCGAACTGGCATATCTTGTTCTGTTGCGCCCACCCGACCCTAATGTATGTAATGTATGTCTACTAATGCCTGGTTGGTGCAAGTAATTGCATTCTTAATTATTGGTGGTTCATTGCATTGAACTAAATTAATCGCATCATTTTGTTTAAGCCGTCTTGTCAATCATCCATAAGAAGGACCAATAGGAGTGTTTAGGATATGAAAGCAAGGGTTCTAGTTCCTTTGGGGTTTGCTTGGAGCGCATGAATTTCATAGGAATTTTGATGGAAACAGAGTAATTTCTCCGGAATTCCTCAGTTCCAAATAAGCCAGAATTCCTTTTTGTTTGCCACAGCAATTAGCTATACTATTTAATCAGTGTGCAAATGCTGCATTGCTGATTTTCTTCTCTTCTTCACAGAAGTATATGTCTATGCTTGCTTGATTTTCTCAGTTGCACTATTGTGATCTTCCTCTTGGCATCTATCTGGTTCACTGCATTTGCATGCACCGATGGGGTGGGGTGGGGTGGGGTGGGTAGCTGGGGAGTCCCCTTACACATGTGGGTCCCACAGGCCGGTATGAACATGTAATAGGGGCAGGCAAGTTTGTAGCATCTGCAGGGTCACACAAAGGAGTGGTGTGCAGTGTCATGTAGTAGTGGCATTGTTAGTGATGTCCTCAGGCTTCAGCCGTACCAGGAACAAACCACCAAATCATTTTCTGGAAGGTGCATGTATGTATTATTGGCTTGTTGCCGTAGTTTAATTCTTCCTTTCTTTCTTTTGTTAATCATGGAATCATATGAAGTATCTGTCTAACTTACCCCATGATTGAGCCTTGGAATGTTTGTCTTGGGTCTAATAAGTATCTCATGGTGTCAGGTGTCTTGTGGCTCTAGCTTTTACCATGACCATTTCTCCAACCAAGATGTGAAGATTTTTGTCAGAGAAATTGAGAAGATGTTGATGTAAACAAACAAGAGCCAATCGCCAGTGGCGGAGGACGGGAAAAAAATGAGGTGGGACGGATCAAAAGCAATACCGGCGGCCATGGGCACTCCCCGGCGTGCGGCGGCGCAAACCGGCCGTGAAGGGGCGGCACACCTCCAAAACCTCACATCAAGAAGAACAATCATTAGAAATCAAAGAAAATAGCAACCAATCCATAAGAAATCGGGAGTGCTTGAGGAAGAGAACACCAAATCCGGGCTCTAGGCCGCGGATCCGGGCGGCTGTGTCTCAGGCGTAGCCACGCGGCGAGGAGAGGAAGGTCCGGGCGGCAAGGGCCGGCGCGGGAGAGTCGGCAGTGGTGAGACGGCGCAGAGGAGCCAAGACGACCGGGGCGATAGAGGGAGAGAGAGCCAGGCAGCGCCGAGGCAAGCGGGTGGAGAGACCGGGGCGAGAGAGAGAGAGACCCGAGAGAAGCCAGGGAGTAGCCAGGGAGTAGGAAGACCGGGGCGAGGCGAAGAGGCAGAAGGCAGGGAGTAAACGGAGAGGCAGAAGGCAGCGGTGAAAAAATCAAGGTATAGCTCACGCCCTAGCTCGCCCTATCGGGTCCTCCGCCGCTGTCAATCGCTATGTAAGGACAGTAGTGAGTGTAAAACTACTATATAATATAGTTAGCGGTATGTTTTGCACATTCTGAGGTCTCTACTTGCAGATATTCTGTAGTTCAAAGTACAAAATGGTCATTTACAATATTGGATCGTTTCTTTTTAGCTGTGGTTTATAACTTTTAAATTTTAGCTGTTTGTAAGAGAGATTATGAAGAAGGAGATAGTCGCATATGATTTTAGCTGGTATAGCTGAAATTGATACAGTGTATACTAGAATCGATTAGTAGACCCTGCTTTGAAAAAACATACCGTTTGTAAGCTAGTTACTGTAGAAAAAAAAAGTAAAAAGACAACCACAGCGTAACAATTTCTCCAACCAGGATGTGAAGATTTTTCTCAGGCAAACATTGGGAAGATGTCGATGCAAACCATGACGAGTCAAATACAGAAAGACAGTATAGTGGCTGGATGGCATAACAAAGCTATAGTAATAGGTGGTATGTTCTACACATTTTGTGGTCTTCATTTGGAGATATAGTACTACTAGTAGAAAGCACACGGAGTTCAATGATTATCACCTGTGATTCACATGCCCGTGTTTCAAAAAGAACTTGTGATTCACATGCATTTAGGGCTTTAGATCAACAGCACAGGCCACAAGAGGAACTAAGGCTAACTATCTCTGTTCAGCTAGTTCAGCTATGCTGCGTTGAGTAGCACTGTTGCTGCTAACAAGAATGTCCTAACACGTACACGACCACATGATGAATGATCGACCTCAAGGAAATTCTATGGGAACCGCTCCCAAAATTCACTATTTAAGGCCTCTCTAGGACCATGCTACGTGTGTATCACTAATCTTAAAGCTACCCATTCATCTCCCACCCAACCGTCACCTATCCATCTCTCCACCAACACCACCCCACCACCACCATGTCTCCATCTTCCCCGCCCGATCCGATCGAGCCCCCTCCCTGCCGGCGGTAGACTCCGTGCTCCCCGCCACCATCGTTGCCACCTCTTCCGCCTCGACGTCCGCTCCCTCCTCGCTGCGGCTGCCCTCAAAGCTGTTCACAAGGCAACGCCACCGTCGGCGTCGAGAAGAAGTCCACCCCCAAGGTCCAGGACTCCGGGTAACCCATCCCTTCCACACCCCTCCCGTCACGCAACCCACCAGCTTGATCTCACGATTCTCACCGAAAATTCCCCAAATTTTTAGGTCCGTGCTCAAGATCGCGACCTTGGACACCCACATCGCGTTGGTCTGCGTGGGGCTCAAGGCAGAAGAATGCATGCTCATCAACCGGGCATGTGTCAAGTGCCAGAGTCACCGCCTCACCGTCAAGGACCCTATCACCATCGAGTACATCATGCGCTATATCGCCGGACTGTAGTAGAAGTACATGCAAAGCGGAGGGTTGCGCCCCTTCAGTCTCTCCACCCTCATTGTTGGCTTCGACCCTACATCGAGAATCCCGTGTTGTACCAGACTAACCCCTCCGACACCTTCACTGATGTCGCCGCCGGTGAGAGAGATGCCGCCCGAGGCCATGGCAGCGGTGTGGGTGGAGGTGGAGAGGGAGGAGGCTGTGGAGTTGCTGCTGATTCCCGTGCCATGTGGACTTCTTCTTGATGGTGTTGGTGCCGCTAATGTCCTCGAGCCTCACGCAGTCGAGGCGGAGGCTCCGCAAGCTCGAGTTGGGCAGCAGCAACGACCGGTGCAGGTCGTGCGTCAGTGCCACCTCCTTCAATCACAGACAGAAACGAAACAAAAGCCCGTTAATAATCTTGAGTTGTGGTGGTGATGCGACGTGAGAGTAAAGCGTGACGAGGAGGAAGGAGGAGGGGAGAAAGAAGAGGACGTGGGAGGCGCAAGAGCACAGGTGATGCGACGGTGGTATTGCCTTGCGGACGGCCTCGAGGGTGGCCGCGGCGAGAAGGGAGCGAACGTCGAGGCAAGAGAGGATGGTGGCGACGACGGTGGGGGGAGCACGGAGTCCATCACCGGCAGAGAGGGGGCTCAATCGGATCAGGTGGGGGAGGCGAAGATATGGTGGTGAAGGTGTTGGTGGAGAGATGGATAGATGAAGGTGGGATAGGAGATGGATGGGTAGCTTGAGATTAGTGATGTCCACATGGTATAATCCTAGAAAGGAACTTGAATAGTGAATTTTTGGGGCGTTCCTATATAATTTCATTCCATATGAGCGAGCCTTTTTCCTGCACGTACGTACGGATTGCGAATCATATAGAAAAAGCGACTGAATAATTGGCAAGCAGTGTAGTGAACAGTACACTGGAACCAGTACTATACTAGCAACCTTTCTAAAGGTCACGTTACGCCTAACAGATGGATGCGTTATAATCGTAATCCGGCACGTTATAAACTGTGTTTG